>JALAZF010000824.1:1200000-1602934 GCA_022829125.1 Lathyrus tuberosus | reverse complement strand
AAGATAAATTATATATAACTTTATAGTAATACCCCTCATAATTATATAGGAGGGAGAAATTAAAAAAGTTGAAAAAATAAATAATAATAAATATTGAAGGGTATATTAAAAAAGATGTTATTTATATTACATTAAAAATGTAAAATAATTTATAATTTAAAACAAATTTTTTTGACAAAGTATTTTATAATTTTGGACTGAGGGAGTCCTAAATTAGATACGCGGATTATTATTTGATTATCTTTGTATCGTGATGAGCAATTGAGCATGAGCATAGAACACAATATGATGCATTGTAAGAGGAGAGGAAACACACTTCGCATCACAGTCACACCCCCATCCCAACAAACCACGCGTCAAAATCCAACTCCTCACCGACACGTTTAATGTAAGAGACAATCCCGGCGGCATATTTCTAACCTGCACCGCCATCTCTCTCCCCTTGATTTTTCAACCTCTCTGCAAAATTCCCTCCTTCAATTCCTCGATTTATTCTCTCTTTCTATCTCCCTTTCCTCTGATAATTATTCCAATATTTCCAAATATTCTACTCAATTTTTCAATGATCATCAAATCCAAATCACCATTATCATTCCCCAATTCTTTTTCGTTCCCCTGCTAACAAACTCCACAAGGTTTATGCTTTTTTTTTGTTTTGTTTAAGATTTAGGTTTATGTTTTTTGTTCCGCCAAGATTTATCTTTTTCTCTGAATAACAAAATGGATTGCAAAATTTGATTTTGAGTTCACATTTTGAAATTCAATTTGGAATGCAGAGACGACGCTCTGTCACCGGCGTTCTCCCTGACCAAATGGAAAAGGGTGTATCCAAGAATCAAAATTCCCGGGTTTGCTGTTTAGCATTCTTATCTGCATTCCTCTGGTTTTTCCTTTTGTACTTTCATTTTGTGTTTCTTAGAGGAGATAATACTAATGCTAATACTACTACTACTGATTTTGTTGATGATCACATTCGCACAAACAAATTAACACCTGTTATACATGAATCTACCTCAATCCATGTTAATGTCCCTGAAGTGAAACCCTCTCCTAGAAAGATTGGTTTCCCGATCCCCATTGCGAAACCCGTTGCAAACCTGGTTGAGAAACCGGTTGAGATAAAGAGTTATCCCCCTCCCCCTAAGAGTTTCCCTTTTAGTAAAGCGTTGAAAAGTGGTGAGAATAAGAGTGATCCTTGTGGGGGAAGGTATATTTATGTGCATGATCTTCCTTCAAGGTTTAATGAGGATATGTTGAAGGAGTGCAAAAGTTTGAGTCTTTGGACTAATATGTGTAAGTTTACTAGTAATGCTGGTCTTGGGCCGCCCGCTTGAGAATGTTGAAGGGGTGTTTTCTGATACGGGTTGGTATGCGACGAATCAGTTTGCGGTGGATGTAATATTTAGTAATCGGATGAAGCAGTATGAGTGCTTGACTAATGATTCGTCTATTGCTGCTGCGATTTTTGTACCGTTTTATGCTGGGTTTGACATTGCTAGGTATCTTTGGGGTTATAATATTTCGAGGAGGGATGCGGCTTCGCTTGATCTGGTTGATTGGCTTATGAAGAGGCCGGAGTGGAGTATAATGAATGGGCAGGATCATTTTCTTGTTGCGGGGAGGATAACGTGGGATTTTCGAAGATTGTCTGAGGAAGAGTCTGATTGGGGGAATAAGCTTTTGTTTTTACCAGCAGCTAAGAATATGTCCATGCTTGTGGTAGAGTCCAGTCCGTGGAATGCGAATGATTTTGGGATTCCGTATCCTACGTACTTCCACCCTGCGAAAGATGCAGATGTGTTCAATTGGCAGGACAGAATGAGGGGATTAAAGAGGGAGTGGCTTTTCTCCTTTGCTGGAGCTCCACGTCCTGGCAACGTCAAAATCAATTAGGGGTCAACTAATTGAGCAATGCAGAAGTTCTCTGGTTGGTAAGCTGTTGGAATGTGACTTTGGTGAAAGCAAATGTCATTCTCCTAGCAGCATTATGCAGATGTTTCAAAGCTCGCAATTCTGCTTGCAACCTCAAGGTGATTCATACACAAGAAGGTCTGCGTTTGATTCAATGTTGGCTGGCTGTATACCCGTCTTCTTCCATCCAGGTTCAGCATACACACAATATACTTGGCATCTTCCTAAGAATTATACCAAGTATTCCGTCTTCATTCCAGAGGATGACATTCGTAAGAAGAATATGAGTATAGAGCAAATACTTCGTCAGATACCTCCTGAACAAGAGAAAATCATGAGAGAAGAGGTCATTAGTCTCATTCCAAGCCTAGTATATGCTGACCCTCGCTCCAAGTTAGAAACTTTGAAAGACGCGTTTGATGTTGCCGTACAAGCAGTCATTAACAAAGTTACACATTTGAGGAAGGATATTATTGAAGATAATATCGACAAAAACTTCATTGAGGAGAACAGTTGGAAATATGCTCTGCTGGATGAGGGAAAGCATGAAGTAGGACCTCACGAATGGGATCCTTTCTTCTCAAAACCAAAGGATGGTAGTGGAGATTCCACTGATTCATCTGCTGCAGCTGCAAAAAACTCTTGGAAGAACGAGCAAAGAGATCCAGTATAAAAGGAAGTGGAAATGATAAATACATGGCTACTGTGAGGTTTAATGCAGATTGAGATACACTTTCCCTGAATTGGGTAAGAACGACAAATTATTGCTTGGATCTTGCTGTGAACTTACTGCTGAAAATGTGTCCAAGCATTTTGAACAGGGGTCCTTGTTGAAAACCCCAGTGTCCAAGCATTTGAGCTGGGGGTCCTTGTTTTTTATAGGTTTATCTTGATTTCTGCTTCATGTATTATGTTCAGTGGTTCCTAGAATGAATTTTAGGAGGTTTAATAATTTCTTATGTAATATTTTTGTCCATTTGTTTCATATAGGAAAAATAAACAAATTTATATCATCGTTGAGTGTAAACTTGAACAAGTTTAATTATTGAAGTCTGAATAGGTTGCTATCTTTTGATAATGGCACTTTCTTTTTAGTATATTTGGCACTTCATTTTCTGTATGGTATGAAAGAAATTGCAGTAAAATTCTCTTCCAATGTATGTAAGGTTCATTTCTTTGATGTGCAATTATGCATGAAATACATGGTCCTCCATATTGATATCGAGATTCGCGTCTGCGAAATGATTCATCACATGGTGGTTGGTACCAGAAGTTTGGTTACAGACAGATTTTGAAGCATTATTTTTGGTAGACATGACTCTGGCAAATGATACTCTTGTCCTTAATGCAGGTGCATCCTGGTATAACAATAGAATTTTCTAACAAAATTTCTTACCTTTTTTTAAACATAATGAAAGAAAGCCATAGAGCAATAAGCTTTGAGATGTATAGAAAATCAGTTACATGCTGGTAACTAAATTACAGAAAACAAACTTCTTGACAGAGGGCAAAAGAATAAAAGGGGAAAAGTTAGCAAATTAACTCAATATTTTATGAACTGCAAATCGTTCGCATTTGAGTATCGCTCCATGAATCTCATGAACCGATCCCATTCCCGTGGAGTCCGCATTATATACTTTGCTTCAATTCCCGAGGGTTTTCCATTGAGAAATTTAGCATTTACATCAACTGATTGAAGGACTCCTTCCTCATCAATCATGTAAAAACCAGTGATGTCACCTACTTCTCCTGAAGAATCAAAAACTGAGGGTTGATCAAACCTGAAGATAGCCATGCCATTGGTTCCATCTTTTGATTTTGTCAACTTCACATCTGGTATTGTCAGTTCATCAGTACCTTGAATGAACTGTATTTTCGGTTTCACCGCCATCATGATAACCGGCGTGTGCATGGGGGTTTTTTGAGTTATCATTGGTAACCTCAAACTTGGCACATGTAAATGTTGGCCATTGAATGAGGAGTTAAAGTTCAAACTTCCATGGACAATTGCAGAAGAAACTGCATAAACAAAGAGTCTATAATGTTGACCATGAAACTGCATCACTTTTTATTTGCTATATCAAAAAATCTTCAAAGAAATCACATTTTCAAACTAATGGCACCTCTAAGATAACTTCATATTCATATTCTCCACAACAAACATAACAAAAAATACAATTCTGTCAAAAAAGTGTATGTTTTCTTGAGTAAATTTGGCTACATTAACCAACTAAAATTCTGTAATTTCAGGTGTAAAACTCTATAAACTAACCATCACTATAACTATGCAAATTAAAATCCTCAAACTTGTTGAAAAGAGAGTGATTGTACCTGAGTATGAGCGTGGCTTCTGAACTGAGTTGTAGAGTGGAGAGGATAATGCAAGAGAGTGCATGGTTGCCATTGCCAGGAAAGAGAGAAGCGATTCTCAACACCTTGCTTCTCTAGTTGTCATAAAATCACAAGATAGAGGAAGTAAAGTTGTGGTCCACAAAATGTGTTGTGTCACAACACAACCATTCATTTGTGATGATAATTCTTTTCTTTTTGCAAAGGTTGAGAGTCCATCAGATTTGTGACAAACAGTTGGTGTTGCTGACATGGCATGTGTATACACGTGGTATGACAAGTTTTTTTTATTCACTTGAAATAGAGTACACAGTGGCCTGTATAACTTTCAGCCCAATAGGACTGTAATTTTATTAGGAAAATTGATTTTCATATCCCGTTTTGACTCTATACCTCCAAAATATCAAAATTATTTCTCTTTAAAACCCATCTTCTTTCAGAAATGAACAAACCTAAGAAAACTTTTTTTTCCTAGAAGTTTTGAGCCACAAATACTTATTCGAATATTCAATCTCAAAGTTTTGTTTTTCAATACTCCCACTTTTGAATATTTAAGTTAAAAGTTTCTCGTTTCAATATTTTTTATTGATGCAGGATCGATCAAATATAATGTGAGGTTTAAGACAAATATTAAAATGAGTTTTATTTTATTCATCTATCATAGTTAGAATATTTAATTTTTATGAACATTCTAAAATATTTTTACAACTACAATTTTTGTTATCTACTATTAACTAATTTAAAGTCTACAATTAGATACTTATGTTTTTTTTTTATCAAGGTTAATTTACAAATAAGAAGTCCTATTTTTGTAGTGAGTGAGTCATATTATACACTCTCTCTCTGTTAGGAAGCAATTCCTACCAAAGTTATGAACTAGAGTTTATACTAAGAAAGAGGAAGAACACTAAAATAACAAAATAGACTTAAAGAAAATAAAAGACTTTTTCATTCATTTCATAATTCTAAGTCTCTCAATGAGAGTACATATATAATATTACTAATGGATAGTAAAGACCCAACAACTAAAAGCTCCACAAAACAAACAAAGCACAACTAAGATATATTTTACTCTTAACATAATATCTTAAATATCTCAAATTAACTCCATAATCCTATCATTACCTACCCCTTCAAAAACAACCTTGTCCTCAAGGTTGTAAACAACTCTTCATCAACCTTGCTAAAAGGTACACCACTACCTAACTTTATTCCTAACATCACCATACGAGCAACCCAAAAAAATATCATGGTTATTTTCTAAGACATCTGTGACAGCATGAATGCATCAGTTCCTATGGTAAAAAATTTCATTCCAACTTTGGTTGAGTTGAAAAAAAACTAGACAACCTCACAATTTGAATAAAGGACAACTCTATGAATGCAACAGAGTAACTCCCCATTGCTAGGTGTTCCGCAAGTTCCGCAACCATAAAAAAAAACACCAGCCTCCATAAAAAGAAGAACCGGGCCAAAAATCTCCTCCTTGTAGCACTCCATGTTGGTAGTGATATTTGATAAGATGGTCGGGCCAACAAAATTGCCAGATTCATATTCTGGGACACCTGTATTTCTTTCATCAAGCAGCAGTTTGGCACCACACTTGGAGTCTTGAAACAAGAACAATTTGTTTGATGATGATAACATTTCTGATCTTTCTTCATGTTCAAACATTGTCATGGTTACTCCTTCAACTGTTTGAGATGACACTGAAGGTGGTTTGGTTGCAGAACATTGATGCAGGCCCAATGGAAAAAACAAAAGTATCATATTTGTGTAGTCTCGACTCAATGTGCTATGAGGAACTATTCGTTATGCCTTGTGTGGGCTATTCAGAAACTCAATTTCCTTGGCATATTTAAGGGATGCATCAACACTATCTGGTTCCAACCCCTTCACCACAGAAACATACAACTTTCGTCCAGTAAGCGATGAATAAAACCTTTCAAACTTAACCTCTATGTAATGGGAAGCCAGTTGACCAAGGGAGGGGTTACTGTTAATGTTGTTGCTATTGCTGTTGGTGCGATTGCGACTAGTTATTGGATGAAAATCAGAGAACCAATCACACTTGGTCAAAGGAACTTGTTCGACTTTCTCCTCAAAAATATCAAATTTGTTCAATATCAACATGAATTTCATTTGCTCAAAAATTGGATGTGTGACAATGGTTTCAAAAAACTTCATGCTCAATATCATCGTGTTAGTGAGATAACCATTTCCATCGACAGAAAAATGATCATAGTCACTCAAGGAAACACAGAAGATGACCATTTCAACATCCTCAAACATCTCTAGCCACTTGCAATTTTCTCCTAGCCCCCTTGAATGCACTCTAATTAGTTGATACCTAGCCAAAGAATCATATTGATCAGTAGTGTCCACAGTTTCTTCAGGGGCTGATTGGGGAAATGAAAACTCCACACAAGCCAACCCATTTGATGAAGTAACTCCTTCATCATAGAGGATGTCTAAATCCGAGGGCTCATAATCTGTCCTTAATATTTTGACAGCCCGCTCTAAGAAATAATTGGCAACACTAGGAAGCATTTCCAATTCACTTTTTCTTTCGTATGTGGCCTTAATGGCAGGATCATTCCACAATTCCTCGATCAATGGTGAATATTCACGAGTAGCAGTAGGAAAGATAGCGTCTAGTTTGCCCGATGCCATAGTTTTTAGCAACCAATCAGAGAATGCTTTCAGCCTTGGACCAATGGAATAAACTGTCTTCTCAACGGGCTTAGGACTGGTTCCTGTTGTATCAAGCACGGAAGATTACGTTTTCTTTAAATCTGCCAATATTTCATCCTCAAAGCGTTCGCGGCCCTCAAGGAGTATGCCAAGGTAAGTATAAACATTGGTTTGAATGGTCAATAATATATTTTCATGCTCATCTTCTGAGAAGGGAATGCTTTTGTAAAGAATCTTGGCCTGCTTAAAATTAGTGCTTGTTCCAGAGCCACTGCAACCAACCAAGAGAAGCTTCTAAACTATTCCATGCTCCAGGTAGTCAGGAATTGATCTACCAGCCATATTAGAGTGTTGTTCTCCAAGCAAATTTGAAGATTTAGAAGGAACTGGTAGGGTCAGGAACGCACATACAAGCTTGGTTCACGCCTTTCCCCATATATACCCTCGTGTATTCTTCTGTCCCTCTTCTTGATAATAACCATCCTCATTGACCCAAAAATGTGGGTTTCCTGCACACTGAACTCCTGCCAACTGCAACATCTGAAGCTCCACTTTTGTAATTTCTCGACCATTTACGAAAACTTGTGTGTTTCCATTGCTAGCATCTGGCTGAATGGGACTTCCAACATTCAGATGAGCACTAATTATACTGGAAGGCTTCTGTCCTTCCTTCCCCCAAAATCCAGATACTTTATGGTACCAATAGTTTCCTGGCTTAAGCTTCTTTGGAGGATTTGGACAGTTCTGCAAGGTTACCAGTTCTTCATAAGAAAGCGGTTTCCCATTCACACAAATGTATTCGGGTGGAAGCTGATTTACTTCACAAAACTTCTTTGCTTTCATTATCTGTCTAACCTCCAACTGACTAAGCAATCGCTTAAGCATCCGAGATCATTTCCCTAAATTCGCTCTATTGGATTCGTCTATAGAAAACCCAATGCAAGTAACACCTTTTCTACCTTCAGGCATAGGCCCCATTGCTCTAAGCACACAATTACTGTAATACTTTGCATCACAGACCAAACAAACCTCTTTATCAGTGAACCTATTCCCCTTAAAACATCTATAACAAGACCCATTTCTTTCCCTTTGTTAGAGGCTCTCTTTTAATGGGTCTTGTAACAGTTTCCTCAACATCAAACTCGTCATGCAAAGCACCATCACCATCATCGGAGTCCACATCGAAAGTAACATCAGGAACACGTTTAGCATCACAATCCTCAGCTTTCAAAGAAGAAACACGAGTTGATGGATACCCTAAACTCAACGCTGACTCAGCACACTTTGTGACAAGCATTCCCAAAATAAGTTTGACCTTTGCTTGAAGTGGGTTGAAAGATGATAAAGGGTTGGAAGAAAGGGATGAGGTTTTCCGGGAGGTGGATAGAGTGTTTATGGATCTAATGGTTTTTTTAGAGGTTGTTTTGGATCTTTTCTTAAATAAGAGGTGAGACACTTGCAAATGCTTCTTAAAATCCCTTCTAATTGTGTCGGAGGTTTTTGTTGGTTGTAGTTGTTGATGATAATTATTGTAGTAGTATGAATAATGAGATGATGAATAGGATGAATATGGATTAGATTGAGGTGGTGTATACCCATGATTAAAATACAAATATGGGACTGTAACATGTGGATTTGTAGAATAAGATGAGAAAATTTTCCATGGAAAAGATGGAAATGAAGGTGTGGTAGGAGTTGGAAAAGAGTGGTGTGTAGGATAGGTAGGAGGAATGCTCCATGGATGATATGAATGTGTATGATAAGGATAATCTATAGGAGGATTTGAGTACATGGATGAAAGCACCAATTGTTAGGAACCAATTCCTACCAAAGCTATGAACTAGGGTTTATACTGAAAGAGGAAGAACACTAAAATAACAAAATAGAATTAAAGGAAATAAAAGATTTTTTCATTCATTTCATAATTCTAAGTCTCTCAATGAGAGTACATATATAATATTACTAATGGATAGTAAAGGCCCAATAACTAAAAGCTCCACAAAACAAATAAAACCCAACTAAGATATATTTTACTCCTAACATAATATCTTAAATATCTCAAATTAACTCCATAATCGTATCATTAGTCTTTTATTTCCTTTAATTCTATTTTGGTTATTTTAGTGTTCTTCCTCTTTCTTAGTATAAACCCTAGTTCATAGCTTTGGTAGGAATTGCTTCCTAACAATTGGTGCTTTCATTGAGAGTACATATATAATATTACTAATGGATAGTAAAGACCCAATAACTAAAAGCTCCACAAAACAAACAAAGCCCAACTAAGATATATTTTACTCCTAACATAATATCTTAAATATCTCAAATTAACTCCATAATCCTATCACTCTCATACTATGTTGTTAGAATAAATTCTTTTATTTTCATTTTTTTTTGAAGTATTATATAAGTAACAAGAAAAATTAAATTTTACAAACTAAAATTAAATAATTTTTGTGATAATGAAACTTATAATGATCAATAATACATTTATGTTAAACAATGATTTAAATATAATATTTGTTTATATAAAATATTTATGTTTTAAATCTTTTTATGTGAGGTAGGGATACAAATGATCAAAGTCAAAAATATATTTAATTTTATAATAAAATATATAGTTGGTATTATTATCATATATACAATAATAATATTGTTCAATGATTTGAGTGAGACGAGAAGCTATCACCAAGTATCAACCATCATGGTTGGAAAATATCACAATCTTCATCAGTAAAGAGATAACAACCTTCTTCATCGTCAGCGTGTGTCTATTTGTTCCAAGTTTCAGGAGATCAGCAATAACGAACACTGTTTTTCACTTTGTCGTTTGTGTCTACATATATTCATAGCTTGGATTTCAACTTTGTGTCTGAAAGAACTAGTTGATCGAAGTTGATATATATATATATATATATATATATATATATATATATATATATATATACTCTAATTAACAAGATTAGGTTCAAGCTTAACTTAGTATTAAAAGCTAAATTAGGTTCGAGCTTAGCCCATGATAAAACCAATATTAGGTTCGTGAGCAGAGCCTGGTATTAAAAGCTTTACAAGGTTTAAGATTAACCTTGTGCTAAAATCTTTGTTTAGAAGCTTGAAGACTAATCGCTCTAAGATTTTTGTGGAAAGAAGACTAACCGCTTCGATAATTCGTTTGAAAGGAAATTTTACCGTTTCATTCCTAATTTATGGTTTGGTTGGAAGTTAGCCATACACTTAATTTTTCTTATATAAGGGGGTTCGTGAGTTATAACTACTAAAAACTCTCAAGTTTAATTGGATACTCTTAAAATCAATTCCCAGGGATATGACTAGGTCGTTTTTTACTGAACATGTATAATTTATAGTGTTCTTATCTTATCCCTTAAACTCTATTTCTGCACTTTATATTCCACAGTTTTATTTTCTGCGGCTTATTTATAAACCTTTTCTAAAAATATTTTGAAGTATGATTTTGATCCGAAAAGTTTTTCAAATCCAAGTTTTTATGAAACACACAATTCAATCTCCCCCTCCCTTGTGTCTGAATCCCATGTCCAACAATAAATATGAGGCTCCAATCTAGATCTCTTTGTTCTATCATCAATAAATTGAAAAAGTTCTCAAAATAGATTTTAAAAATCAGAGATGGAAACAAATAATGTTGGAGAAACTGAAATGGAATACCATATGACTTGCTCATCAAAAATAAAAGTGGCTCTATTGCTGCAATTGTTTATACAACATATCCATCACTTTTGGAGAATATGAATAATTCTTCATTTTTTGTGATAGTGTTGATACATTGAACAATTACATCATGACTTTGATTCCAAGAGAAGAAAAAAGATACTTATGTTTGCACTTAATGAAAACGATAATAATCTTAATGATATTCATACTTCTAAATTTCTAATCACTTTTAATTCGCCTGATCTACCAATCCACGAGTTATGATTTTGTGAGATTTGGGTCGAACTCATCTGTGTCGAAGGAGAGCTTTCATGTATTTCGACAGGAGGCAAGCATGCAGTCGAAGCTTGTTCACATGCTGATGCCTGTTAGTTACATATAGTAGTCGAAGTCTGTTCTTATATGTATTCTGTCGAAATGTTTATATTCTGTCGAATTGGGCCTTGTGTTAAGGATCCAATTGTTTAGGTTTCTTGGGCTGCAAGTTACCTAGTTAGCCTATAAATAGGCTAGTACACTCAGTTTGTTGAGTGTGGCAAATTGTGATATTCACTTGTAATCATTTGTAAACTTTAATGAGAAAGTGAATAGTAAACAGAATTATATTTGCCCAATCCTTGTTGTTTCTTCTTCTTCTTCTTGTTTTCTTTTCCGTTAAACCCTAACCCTTGTGTTTGGTTCTTGATCACCAAGAAACCATTTATACTTTGCTTAAAGACATCGTTTTTTCACAACAAATTGGTGCGGTGAACATGGAGAAGATGGCTTCAACAAAGTATGAGATTGAAAAGTTCACCGGAGTGAACGATTTCGGTCTGTGGCGCTTGAAGATGAAAGCCCTACTGGTGCAGCAGGGATGTTTGGAAGCGTTGAAGGGAATGGCAGCCATAGATGCTGTGTTGACGGAAAGAAAAAAGACGACAATGATCGAGAAAGCACACAACGCAATATTGTTGAGCCTTGGTGATAAGGTTCTCCGGCAGGTGTCAAAGGAAACGACGGCGTCAGGATTATGGGTGAAGCATAAAAGCTTGTACATGACTAAGTCGTTGGTGAATCGTCTTTACTTGAAGCAAGCCTTGTATTCGTTCAAGATGAATGAAGACAAAGCTTTGGCTGAGCAGTTGGATTCTTTCAACAAGCTGATTCTTGATCTTGAAAACATTGATGTGAAGATTGATGATGAAGATCAAGCATTATTGTTGTTGTGTGCTTTACCAAGATCGCATGCTCACTTCAAAGAAACACTCTTGTATGGAAGAGAGTCTCTGACCTTTGAAGAAGTTCAAGCAGCCTTGTATTCAAAGGACTTGAACGAAAGAAAGAAGCAGAAACCTTCATCAGTTGGCGAAGGGTTGCCCGTGAAAGGAAGATCGTCGAAGAAAGAGGTAGGTTTGACAAGAAGAAAGGAAAGGTTCAGCATAAGTCTTATGGTGGTGATATGTCTGGTATCAAATGTTATCACTGTAAGAAGGAGGGTCATACAAGAAAGGTGTGCCCTGAGCGCTTGAATAATCATGGAGGTAAGGACAATGGGAATACAACTATTGTGCAAGATGGTTATGAATCATCTGATGTCCTTGCGGTGTCGAGCAGCAACTCTTGCGAAGATTGGATTATGGATTCTGGATGTACTTGGCATATGACTCCAAACAAGAATGTGTTTGAAGAATTATGTGATCAAGATGGAGGATCAGTGCTGCTGGGGAACAATAAAGCTTGCAAGATTGCAGGTATTGGATCTGTTAGATTCAAGCTCCATGATGAATCAATAAAGTTATTGACTAGGGTTAGGTATGTAACTGATCTTAAGAGGAATTTAATTTCTCTTGGTGAATTCGACAGAAAGGGATATGTTTTCAAAGGAGAGCAAGGTATCCTGAAAGTCATGAAAGGGTCGAAGGAAGTCTTGAGAGGCGTGAAAAACCAAGGCTTGTATACCCTTGAGGCTGAGGTTGTAAGTGGTTCGACAAATGTTGTATCCACGAAACCTATGTCGAAGACAGAATTATGGCACATGAGATTGGGCCATGTCAGCGAAAAAGGCCTGGTCGAATTGGGGAAGCAGAACCTGCTAGGAGGTGACAAAGTCGAAAAGTTGGAGTTTTGTGAATCTTGTGTATTTGGTAAATCCTGTAGGGCGAAGTTTAACAAAGGCAAGCAAAGAACACATGGATCCCTTAATTACATTCATGTTGATCTTTGGGGGCCTGCAAGGAATCCTTCACACTCAGGTGCAAGGTATTTTATATCCATCGTTGATGACTATTCCAGAAAGCTATGGGTATTCATTCAGAAGACGAAGGATGAAACTTTTGAGAATTTCAAAAGTTGGAAGGTTCTGGTCGAAACTCAAACTGACAGAAAGGTTAAGAGGTTGAGAACCGACAATGGCCTTGAATTCTGCAACGAAGCATTTGACAGTTACTGTGTTGAGTCTGGGATTGCAAGGCATAAGACTGTAGCAGGTAGTCCTCAACAAAATGGCTTAGCTGAGAGATTCAATCGAATAATCCTTGAAAGGGTTAGATGCATGTTGGTTAGTGCTGGATTGAAGAAGGTGTTTTGGGCAGAGGCTGTTTCGACAGCAGCTTATCTGATAAATAGATATCCCTCGACTGCGCTGGGAATGAAGACACCTGAAGAAGTTTGGTCGAATCATCCACCAGATCTCGACAAGCTGAGAGTATTTGGTTGTTTAGCCTATGCTTACATTAGACAAGACAAGGTCGAACTTAGAGCTCTGAGATGCATGTTCCTTGGATATCCTGAGGGAGTCAAGGGTTATAGGTTGTGGTTCCTAGAACCAGGTCACAGAAGATGTATCACAAGTCGTGATTTAGTTTTCAATGAGGTCGAAATGGCTTTCAAGAAAACTGGTGATGTTAGTCGAAGTGCAGAAATCTCTGAAGAGGAGCTGGAACAGGTAGAGATGCCTGTTGAGGTGGAGCATAGTGATGCTGAAGTGCATAGCCCTGATGAAGTCGAAGAGCAAGATGCTGATGAGGTTGAAGAAACTGTCGATGACTACCTACTGGCAAGAGATAGGTCGAGAAGAGTCATCAAGCCACCTCAGAGACTTGGTTATGCAGATCTTATAGCTTTTGCCTTAATGATAAGTGCGGAATGTACCTATTATTGTATATAAGTTTTATTGCACTTATCGATACTTTTTGTCTATATGGTTCAAATAAACCCCACTTTGTTTATAAATACGTTTACTTTACGTTTTAGTGTATATATTGCGTATCGTGTAAATATTACGTAGGTTAATTGATTTTATCTCAATTTTGTAGGTATTCAATAAAGGCTATCTTGCCATATTCTTGAAGAGCATTGAATAAGATTTCCAACGCTTCCGACCGTGCGTAAATCGGAGTTTCGGTGTGGAAGTTGTGGCCAAAATAAGGACTGGTTTTCTGTCTTGTTCGCACTGCGAACTGGCAGCGAATGTTCGCTTTGCGAAGGTCCAGCGAAGGCTGGCAGTGAGTTACAAAAGAGAAATAAGCCAAGGTTCGCACTGCGAACCAGTCAGCGAGCATTCGCACTGCGAATGGTTCGTTCGCTCTGCGAACCAACGAAGGAAAGCAAAGGCGGTTTGGTAATCAGAGGCACTTAAAGTGCCATTTTTTGAGTCATTCACACGGAGAATGATCGTTCGCACTGCGAACCATGCTGAATTTACAATGTATATAGTTCATTTCAGTTACTTTTTTAGGGATGGTTTTGGGGATTCTTGCTCCAACTCCATCAAACTTCATTTTTTCAGTTGATTAGCTTAGAAAACAACATGGAAGCTTGCATGTGGATGATCCGAGGTGGATTTCTCATCGATCGGCTCCGACAATCCGTGAAGTGTTTGGTGCATTTCTTTTCTTCTTTGTGTTTTTCTTCTATGTTGGATTTTGTATATGTATTGACTATGATCTCATGTATATTTGTCGCCCATGGCGTTGTATAAAACTTGCTTTACAAATCTTTATTGGTGATTGTCTCTGATTTTTGCTTTTTGCTCGGGGTTTGGGGTGCGTTAGAGATAACCGTCGCAAACTTCGATTAGGGATGATTGTCTGTTAGTTTCTGGATTCTAGAGATAGATTTAGGGCTAACAATCTTTAATAGGCGTCGAAGCTTAATGCCTTCCGTGTTTCGAGGCTTCGCTCGCGAGAGTGACGAAGAGAGTAACACGGTTGTTTTCTCAACTTTGCGTTAGACATAACCTGTGTTGTGAGCGATGCTGGGTGATATTGAGGAGTATTGTAGGTGGAGTATAACTGGTCGGTAAGTTTAAGTTTGTGAGGAGTGATTTATATGCATTGCCGGACGAGTTTTTCTCTCTGAAGAATGAATTTGTTTTATGTTTTAATGTTTACTTTTCTGTTTTCTTGTTTGAAACCATTCAAAACCAAACTCATAAACGCGAGAGACTGTCGAACGACATTTGTTCCCTCGAACCGATCTCTGTGGACACGACATAAATCCCGGAGGGAATTCTTCCGAAAATAAATATTTTTGCTGCTTGCCCTATTCTGCATTCAACAAAATGGCGCCGTTGTCGAGGATTGGTTTTGATATTGAATCGCATTGCGATAGTTTCTTTGTTTTTGAGTTTTGTATATATCGTATATATTGTCTATTTCCATTATGTTTGTTCAAGTGTTGTATACATTTTGTTCCCGTAACGTTTGTTTAAGTGTTTGGTTAGGACGCTTGCTTTTGGTTGCGCGGTGAGACATCACCATGGCATGAATGAAGGAAGTTTCTAATTAAGCACCGTAAAGGCGTCGAGCTTACAACGTAAAACAAGCATGTTTTATAGTTTTTCTTTTCGAATTTTTTGGTTGTTGTTTGCTCACAGATTTTGATTGACTTACTTGAGGATGCTGTTGTGATTTTCCAAGTTGGTTCGTTTCAACTTGCGAATGTGTGGTAATGATCTTGTTAAGTTTTGTACACGTCTGAGGTATGTATTTATCGCTTTCTATACTTTAGCATATTCATGATACTTAGGCATTTTACAAACTTCCATGCCATCCATTCTTTTGTATACTTGTTCTATTGTGAATCACTTTAGTTCCCAACCTTTTTGTGAGGTGGCTTTCCATTGTTCATATATGCGCGGAGAACCAACATTCTTGTTCTAATTGGATTTTATTATGTTGAATCTTTTATTTGTGTTGATTATATGAATGCATGAAAAGGATCAAGGCAATTGTTTCATTTTGAGCACAACCACCTTAGCCAAATAGTCAATTCACCTTGTGAGTGTGTGAGAATTCGTAACCCCTTTGAGCTTTTTGATCCATGTTTCTATTTGAACTTAATGCTTGTCTATGAGTATTTAGTTCACTTATTTTTTAATGGATTTTGTTTTTTCTTGGACCTCAACTTTGTGTTGTTGTATGGATTTTTTCCTTGCCTTAGAAAGTAGGGAGTATTCACATGATGGTGCGGTTGAATTCAAGTTGGGGAGAGGATGATTGTGTACTCATTGGTTGGATTCTATGCGGATTGAAAAAGAAAAGAAAAAAGAGAAAAATATGACAAAGAAAAGAAAAGAAAAAAGTGAAAAGGGAAGAAAAAAGAAAAATCCTTGAAAAAGGAAACAAAAAGAGTTTCAATAATTGTTCTAAATAAGTATTGTGTGTTGTATAGCACTTGGGATTTTGGAAGAAGTTGGTTGAAATTTTGTGTGTGAATCTTTGTGAGTTTTCACTCCCTTAGGTTTAGGCAAGTTTTTGTTTCAATTACCTTGAGAAATTGCCCCTTGTTTGTTTACCCGACCACGTTACAACCTTGAAAGTCCTTGTGATTCTTGCCTTTGTATTTTCAATGTGAATTTGTGGATGTATGCATAATTTAGTCTTTTGTTTGCATGAATGTTGTGTGAGTGTAAAGTACCTTATTGTGTGTTTTTCATCTTCCGATGATTGTTTTTACTAGGTGTGATTCACTTGTGTTGTTTTAGAATTTTTGGCATGACTTTTGTACTTTGCTTTTCTTTCGTGACTATGTTATCGTCGTAGTTTAGTGGTAAGTATTTACTTTTTGTGTGTACTGTTTTCATTTGAACCATTCATTCGTTTCCGTTTTTCAAAACCTGTTGATTCGTTATTCTTGGGATATTGCATGTGCATTTTCAAGTTTGTTTGATTCTTGTTTATGGACAAACAATTAGGTAAGTTGGGGAGAGTTTGATAAGTGCGGAATGTACCTATTATTGTATATAAGTTTTATTGCACTTATCGATACTTTTTGTCTATATGGTTCAAATAAACCCCACTTTGTTTATAAATACGTTTACTTTACGTTTTAGTGTATATATTGCGTATCGTGTAAATATTACGTAGGTTAATTGATTTTATATCAATTTTGTAGGTATTCAATAAAGGCTATCTTTCCATATTCTTGAAGAGCATTGAATAAGATTTCCAACGCTTCCGACCGTGCGTAAATCGTAGTTTCGGTGTGGAAGTTGTGGCCAATATAAGGACTGGTTTTCTGTCTTGTTCGCACTGCGAACTGGCAGCGAATGTTCGCTTTGCGAAGGTCCAGCGAAGGTCCCAGCGAAGGCTGGCAGTGAGTTACAAAAGAGAAATAAGCCAAGGTTCGCACTGCGAACCAGTCAGCGAGCATTCGCACTGCGAATGGTTCGTTCGCTCTGCGAACCAACGAAGGAAAGCAAAGGCGGTTTGGTAATCAGAGGCACTTAAAGTGCCATTTTTTGAGTCATTCACACGGCTAATGATCGTTCGCACTGCGAACCATGCTGAATTTACAATGTATATAGTTCATTTCAGTTACTTTTTTAGGGATGGTTTTGGGGATTCTTGCTCCAACTCCATCAAACTTCATTTTTTCAGTTGATTAGCTTAGAAAACAACATGGAAGCTTGCATGTGGATGATCCGAGGTGGATTTCTCATCGATCGGCTCCGATAATCCGTGAAGTGTTTGGTGCATTTCTTTTCTTCTTTGTGTTTTTCTTCTATGTTGGATTTTGTATATGTATTGACTATGATCTCATGTATATTTGTCGCCCATGGCGTTGTATAAAACTTGCTTTACAAATCTTTATTGGTGATTGTCTCTGATTTTTGCTTTATGCGCGGGGTTTGGGGTGCGTTAGAGATAACCGTCGCAAACTTCGATTAGGGATGATTGTCTGTTAGTTTCTGGATTCTAGAGATAGATTTAGGGCTAACAATCTTTAATAGGCGTCGAAGCTTAATGCCTTCCGTGTTTCGAGGCTTCGCTCGCGAGAGTGACGAAGAGAGTAACACGGTTGTTTTCTCAACTTTGCGTTAGACATAACCTGTGTTGTGAGCGATGCTGGGTGATATTGAGGAGTATTGTAGGTGGAGTATAACTGGTCGGTAAGTTTAAGTTTGTGAGGAGTGATTTATATGCATTGCCGGACGAGTTTTTCTCTCTGAAGAATGAATTTGTTTTATGTTTTAATGTTTACTTTTCTGTTTTCTTGTTTGAAACCATTCAAAACCAAACTCATAAACGCGAGAGACTGTCGAACGACATTTGTTCCCTCGAACCGATCTCTGTGGACACGACATAAATCCCGGAGGGAATTCTTCCGAAAATAAATATTTTTGCTGCTTGCCCTATTCTGCATTCAACAAAATGGCGCCGTTGTCGAGGATTGGTTTTGATATTGAATCGCATTGCGATAGTTTCTTTGTTTTTGAGTTTTGTATATATCGTATATATTGTCTATTTCCATTATGTTTGTTCAAGTGTTGTATACATTTTGTTCCCGTAACGTTTGTTTAAGTGTTTGGTTAGGACGCTTGCTTTTGGTTGCGCGGTGAGACATCACCATGGCATGAATGAAGGAAGTTTCTAATTAAGCACCGTAAAGGCGTCGAGCTTACAACGTAAAACAAGCATGTTTTATAGTTTTTCTTTTCGAATTTTTTGGTTGTTGTTTGCTCACAGATTTTGATTGACTTACTTGAGGATGCTGTTGTGATTTTCCAAGTTGGTTCGTTTCAACTTGCGAATGTGTGGTAATGATCTTGTTAAGTTTTGTACACGTCTGAGGTATGTATTTATCGCTTTCTATACTTTAGCATATTCATGATACTTAGGCATTTTACAAACTTCCATGCCATCCATTCTTTTGTATACTTGTTCTATTGTGAATCACTTTAGTTCCCAACCTTTTTGTGAGGTGGCTTTCCATTGTTCATATATGCGCGGAGAACCAACATTCTTGTTCTAATTGGATTTTATTATGTTGAATCTTTTATTTGTGTTGATTATATGAATGCATGAAAAGGATCAAGGCAATTGTTTCATTTTGAGCACAACCACCTTAGCCAAATAGTCAATTCACCTTGTGAGTGTGTGAGAATTCGTAACCCCTTTGAGCTTTTTGATCCATGTTTCTATTTGAACTTAATGCTTGTCTATGAGTATTTAGTTCACTTATTTTTTAATGGATTTTGTTTTTTCTTGGACCTCAACTTTGTGTTGTTGTATGGATTTTTTCCTTGCCTTAGAAAGTAGGGAGTATTCACATGATGGTGCGGTTGAATTCAAGTTGGGGAGAGGATGATTGTGTACTCATTGGTTGGATTCTATGCGGATTGAAAAAGAAAAGAAAAAAGAGAAAAATATGACAAAGAAAAGAAAAGAAAAAAGTGAAAAGGGAAGAAAAAAGAAAAATCCTTGAAAAAGGAAACAAAAAGAGTTTCAATAATTGTTCTAAATAAGTATTGTGTGTTGTATAGCACTTGGGATTTTGGAAGAAGTTGGTTGAAATTTTGTGTGTGAATCTTTGTGAGTTTTCACTCCCTTAGGTTTAGGCAAGTTTTTGTTTCAATTACCTTGAGAAATTGCCCCTTGTTTGTTTACCCGACCACGTTACAACCTTGAAAGTCCTTGTGATTCTTGCCTTTGTATTTTCAATGTGAATTTGTGGATGTATGCATAATTTAGTCTTTTGTTTGCATGAATGTTGTGTGAGTGTAAAGTACCTTATTGTGTGTTTTTCATCTTCCGATGATTGTTTTTACTAGGTGTGATTCACTTGTGTTGTTTTAGAATTTTTGGCATGACTTTTGTACTTTGCTTTTCTTTCGTGACTATGTTATCGTCGTAGTTTAGTGGTAAGTATTTACTTTTTGTGTGTACTGTTTTCATTTGAACCATTCATTCGTTTCCGTTTTTCAAAACCTGTTGATTTGTTATTCTTGGGATATTGCATGTGCATTTTCAAGTTTGTTTGATTCTTGTTTATGGACAAACAATTAGGTAAGTTGGGGAGAGTTTGATAAGTGCGGAATGTACCTATTATTGTATATAAGTTTTATTGCACTTATCGATACTTTTTGTCTATATGGTTCAAATAAACCCCACTTTGTTTATAAATACGTTTACTTTACGTTTTAGTGTATATATTGCGTATCGTGTAAATATTACGTAGGTTAATTGATTTTATATCAATTTTGTAGGTATTCAATAAAGGCTATCTTGCCATATTCTTGAAGAGCATTGAATAAGATTTCCAACGCTTCCGACCGTGCGTAAATCGGAGTTTCGGTGTGGAAGTTGTGGCCAAAATAAGGACTGGTTTTCTGTCTTGTTCGCACTGCGAACTGGCAGCGAATGTTCGCTTTGCGAAGGTCCAGCGAAGGCTGGCAGTGAGTTACAAAAGAGAAATAAGCCAAGGTTCGCACTGCGAACCAGTCAGCGAGCATTCGCACTGCGAATGGTTCGTTCGCTCTGCGAACCAACGAAGGAAAGCAAAGGCGGTTTGGTAATCAGAGGCACTTAAAGTGCCATTTTTTGAGTCATTCACACGGAGAATGATCGTTCGCACTGCGAACCATGCTGAATTTACAATGTATATAGTTCATTTCAGTTACTTTTTTAGGGATGGTTTTGGGGATTCTTGCTCCAACTCCATCAAACTTCATTTTTTCAGTTGATTAGCTTAGAAAACAACATGGAAGCTTGCATGTGGATGATCCGAGGTGGATTTCTCATCGATCGGCTCCGACAATCCGTGAAGTGTTTGGTGCATTTCTTTTCTTCTTTGTGTTTTTCTTCTATGTTGGATTTTGTATATGTATTGACTATGATCTCATGTATATTTGTCGCCCATGGCGTTGTATAAAACTTGCTTTACAAATCTTTATTGGTGATTGTCTCTGATTTTTGCTTTTTGCTCGGGGTTTGGGGTGCGTTAGAGATAACCGTCGCAAACTTCGATTAGGGATGATTGTCTGTTAGTTTCTGGATTCTAGAGATAGATTTAGGGCTAACAATCTTTAATAGGCGTCGAAGCTTAATGCCTTCCGTGTTTCGAGGCTTCGCTCGCGAGAGTGACGAAGAGAGTAACACGGTTGTTTTCTCAACTTTGCGTTAGACATAACCTGTGTTGTGAGCGATGCTGGGTGATATTGAGGAGTATTGTAGGTGGAGTATAACTGGTCGGTAAGTTTAAGTTTGTGAGGAGTGATTTATATGCATTGCCGGACGAGTTTTTCTCTCTGAAGAATGAATTTGTTTTATGTTTTAATGTTTACTTTTCTGTTTTCTTGTTTGAAACCATTCAAAACCAAACTCATAAACGCGAGAGACTGTCGAACGACATTTGTTCCCTCGAACCGATCTCTGTGGACACGACATAAATCCCGGAGGGAATTCTTCCGAAAATAAATATTTTTGCTGCTTGCCCTATTCTGCATTCAACAAAATGGCGCCGTTGTCGAGGATTGGTTTTGATATTGAATCGCATTGCGATAGTTTCTTTGTTTTTGAGTTTTGTATATATCGTATATATTGTCTATTTCCATTATGTTTGTTCAAGTGTTGTATACATTTTGTTCCCGTAACGTTTGTTTAAGTGTTTGGTTAGGACGCTTGCTTTTGGTTGCGCGGTGAGACATCACCATGGCATGAATGAAGGAAGTTTCTAATTAAGCACCGTAAAGGCGTCGAGCTTACAACGTAAAACAAGCATGTTTTATAGTTTTTCTTTTCGAATTTTTTGGTTGTTGTTTGCTCACAGATTTTGATTGACTTACTTGAGGATGCTGTTGTGATTTTCCAAGTTGGTTCGTTTCAACTTGCGAATGTGTGGTAATGATCTTGTTAAGTTTTGTACACGTCTGAGGTATGTATTTATCGCTTTCTATACTTTAGCATATTCATGATACTTAGGCATTTTACAAACTTCCATGCCATCCATTCTTTTGTATACTTGTTCTATTGTGAATCACTTTAGTTCCCAACCTTTTTGTGAGGTGGCTTTCCATTGTTCATATATGCGCGGAGAACCAACATTCTTGTTCTAATTGGATTTTATTATGTTGAATCTTTTATTTGTGTTGATTATATGAATGCATGAAAAGGATCAAGGCAATTGTTTCATTTTGAGCACAACCACCTTAGCCAAATAGTCAATTCACCTTGTGAGTGTGTGAGAATTCGTAACCCCTTTGAGCTTTTTGATCCATGTTTCTATTTGAACTTAATGCTTGTCTATGAGTATTTAGTTCACTTATTTTTTAATGGATTTTGTTTTTTCTTGGACCTCAACTTTGTGTTGTTGTATGGATTTTTTCCTTGCCTTAGAAAGTAGGGAGTATTCACATGATGGTGCGGTTGAATTCAAGTTGGGGAGAGGATGATTGTGTACTCATTGGTTGGATTCTATGCGGATTGAAAAAGAAAAGAAAAAAGAGAAAAATATGACAAAGAAAAGAAAAGAAAAAAGTGAAAAGGGAAGAAAAAAGAAAAATCCTTGAAAAAGGAAACAAAAAGAGTTTCAATAATTGTTCTAAATAAGTATTGTGTGTTGTATAGCACTTGGGATTTTGGAAGAAGTTGGTTGAAATTTTGTGTGTGAATCTTTGTGAGTTTTCACTCCCTTAGGTTTAGGCAAGTTTTTGTTTCAATTACCTTGAGAAATTGCCCCTTGTTTGTTTACCCGACCACGTTACAACCTTGAAAGTCCTTGTGATTCTTGCCTTTGTATTTTCAATGTGAATTTGTGGATGTATGCATAATTTAGTCTTTTGTTTGCATGAATGTTGTGTGAGTGTAAAGTACCTTATTGTGTGTTTTTCATCTTCCGATGATTGTTTTTACTAGGTGTGATTCACTTGTGTTGTTTTAGAATTTTTGGCATGACTTTTGTACTTTGCTTTTCTTTCGTGACTATGTTATCGTCGTAGTTTAGTGGTAAGTATTTACTTTTTGTGTGTACTGTTTTCATTTGAACCATTCATTCGTTTCCGTTTTTCAAAACCTGTTGATTCGTTATTCTTGGGATATTGCATGTGCATTTTCAAGTTTGTTTGATTCTTGTTTATGGACAAACAATTAGGTAAGTTGGGGAGAGTTTGATAAGTGCGGAATGTACCTATTATTGTATATAAGTTTTATTGCACTTATCGATACTTTTTGTCTATATGGTTCAAATAAACCCCACTTTGTTTATAAATACGTTTACTTTACGTTTTAGTGTATATATTGCGTATCGTGTAAATATTACGTAGGTTAATTGATTTTATATCAATTTTGTAGGTATTCAATAAAGGCTATCTTGCCATATTCTTGAAGAGCATTGAATAAGATTTCCAACGCTTCCGACCGTGCGTAAATCGGAGTTTCGGTGTGGAAGTTGTGGCCAAAATAAGGACTGGTTTTCTGTCTTGTTCGCACTGCGAACTGGCAGCGAATGTTCGCTTTGCGAAGGTCCAGCGAAGGCTGGCAGTGAGTTACAAAAGAGAAATAAGCCAAGGTTCGCACTGCGAACCAGTCAGCGAGCATTCGCACTGCGAATGGTTCGTTCGCTCTGCGAACCAACGAAGGAAAGCAAAGGCGGTTTGGTAATCAGAGGCACTTAAAGTGCCATTTTTTGAGTCATTCACACGGAGAATGATCGTTCGCACTGCGAACCATGCTGAATTTACAATGTATATAGTTCATTTCAGTTACTTTTTTAGGGATGGTTTTGGGGATTCTTGCTCCAACTCCATCAAACTTCATTTTTTCAGTTGATTAGCTTAGAAAACAACATGGAAGCTTGCATGTGGATGATCCGAGGTGGATTTCTCATCGATCGGCTCCGACAATCCGTGAAGTGTTTGGTGCATTTCTTTTCTTCTTTGTGTTTTTCTTCTATGTTGGATTTTGTATATGTATTGACTATGATCTCATGTATATTTGTCGCCCATGGCGTTGTATAAAACTTGCTTTACAAATCTTTATTGGTGATTGTCTCTGATTTTTGCTTTTTGCTCGGGGTTTGGGGTGCGTTAGAGATAACCGTCGCAAACTTCGATTAGGGATGATTGTCTGTTAGTTTCTGGATTCTAGAGATAGATTTAGGGCTAACAATCTTTAATAGGCGTCGAAGCTTAATGCCTTCCGTGTTTCGAGGCTTCGCTCGCGAGAGTGACGAAGAGAGTAACACGGTTGTTTTCTCAACTTTGCGTTAGACATAACCTGTGTTGTGAGCGATGCTGGGTGATATTGAGGAGTATTGTAGGTGGAGTATAACTGGTCGGTAAGTTTAAGTTTGTGAGGAGTGATTTATATGCATTGCCGGACGAGTTTTTCTCTCTGAAGAATGAATTTGTTTTATGTTTTAATGTTTACTTTTCTGTTTTCTTGTTTGAAACCATTCAAAACCAAACTCATAAACGCGAGAGACTGTCGAACGACATTTGTTCCCTCGAACCGATCTCTGTGGACACGACATAAATCCCGGAGGGAATTCTTCCGAAAATAAATATTTTTGCTGCTTGCCCTATTCTGCATTCAACAAAATGGCGCCGTTGTCGAGGATTGGTTTTGATATTGAATCGCATTGCGATAGTTTCTTTGTTTTTGAGTTTTGTATATATCGTATATATTGTCTATTTCCATTATGTTTGTTCAAGTGTTGTATACATTTTGTTCCCGTAACGTTTGTTTAAGTGTTTGGTTAGGACGCTTGCTTTTGGTTGCGCGGTGAGACATCACCATGGCATGAATGAAGGAAGTTTCTAATTAAGCACCGTAAAGGCGTCGAGCTTACAACGTAAAACAAGCATGTTTTATAGTTTTTCTTTTCGAATTTTTTGGTTGTTGTTTGCTCACAGATTTTGATTGACTTACTTGAGGATGCTGTTGTGATTTTCCAAGTTGGTTCGTTTCAACTTGCGAATGTGTGGTAATGATCTTGTTAAGTTTTGTACACGTCTGAGGTATGTATTTATCGCTTTCTATACTTTAGCATATTCATGATACTTAGGCATTTTACAAACTTCCATGCCATCCATTCTTTTGTATACTTGTTCTATTGTGAATCACTTTAGTTCCCAACCTTTTTGTGAGGTGGCTTTCCATTGTTCATATATGCGCGGAGAACCAACATTCTTGTTCTAATTGGATTTTATTATGTTGAATCTTTTATTTGTGTTGATTATATGAATGCATGAAAAGGATCAAGGCAATTGTTTCATTTTGAGCACAACCACCTTAGCCAAATAGTCAATTCACCTTGTGAGTGTGTGAGAATTCGTAACCCCTTTGAGCTTTTTGATCCATGTTTCTATTTGAACTTAATGCTTGTCTATGAGTATTTAGTTCACTTATTTTTTAATGGATTTTGTTTTTTCTTGGACCTCAACTTTGTGTTGTTGTATGGATTTTTTCCTTGCCTTAGAAAGTAGGGAGTATTCACATGATGGTGCGGTTGAATTCAAGTTGGGGAGAGGATGATTGTGTACTCATTGGTTGGATTCTATGCGGATTGAAAAAGAAAAGAAAAAAGAGAAAAATATGACAAAGAAAAGAAAAGAAAAAAGTGAAAAGGGAAGAAAAAAGAAAAATCCTTGAAAAAGGAAACAAAAAGAGTTTCAATAATTGTTCTAAATAAGTATTGTGTGTTGTATAGCACTTGGGATTTTGGAAGAAGTTGGTTGAAATTTTGTGTGTGAATCTTTGTGAGTTTTCACTCCCTTAGGTTTAGGCAAGTTTTTGTTTCAATTACCTTGAGAAATTGCCCCTTGTTTGTTTACCCGACCACGTTACAACCTTGAAAGTCCTTGTGATTCTTGCCTTTGTATTTTCAATGTGAATTTGTGGATGTATGCATAATTTAGTCTTTTGTTTGCATGAATGTTGTGTGAGTGTAAAGTACCTTATTGTGTGTTTTTCATCTTCCGATGATTGTTTTTACTAGGTGTGATTCACTTGTGTTGTTTTAGAATTTTTGGCATGACTTTTGTACTTTGCTTTTCTTTCGTGACTATGTTATCGTCGTAGTTTAGTGGTAAGTATTTACTTTTTGTGTGTACTGTTTTCATTTGAATCATTCATTCGTTTCCGTTTTTCAAAACCTGTTGATTCGTTATTCTTGGGATATTGCATGTGCATTTTCAAGTTTGTTTGATTCTTGTTTATGGACAAACAATTAGGTAAGTTGGGGAGAGTTTGATAAGTGCGGAATGTACCTATTATTGTATATAAGTTTTATTGCACTTATCGATACTTTTTGTCTATATGGTTCAAATAAACCCCACTTTGTTTATAAATACGTTTACTTTACGTTTTAGTGTATATATTGCGTATCGTGTAAATATTACGTAGGTTAATTGATTTTATATCAATTTTGTAGGTATTCAATAAAGGCTATCTTGCCATATTCTTGAAGAGCATTGAATAAGATTTCCAACGCTTCCGACCGTGCGTAAATCGGAGTTTCGGTGTGGAAGTTGTGGCCAAAATAAGGACTGGTTTTCTGTCTTGTTCGCACTGCGAACTGGCAGCGAATGTTCGCTTTGCGAAGGTCCAGCGAAGGCTGGCAGTGAGTTACAAAAGAGAAATAAGCCAAGGTTCGCACTGCGAACCAGTCAGCGAGCATTCGCACTGCGAATGGTTCGTTCGCTCTGCGAACCAACGAAGGAAAGCAAAGGCGGTTTGGTAATCAGAGGCACTTAAAGTGCCATTTTTTGAGTCATTCACACGGAGAATGATCGTTCGCACTGCGAACCATGCTGAATTTACAATGTATATAGTTCATTTCAGTTACTTTTTTAGGGATGGTTTTGGGGATTCTTGCTCCAACTCCATCAAACTTCATTTTTTCAGTTGATTAGCTTAGAAAACAACATGGAAGCTTGCATGTGGATGATCCGAGGTGGATTTCTCATCGATCGGCTCCGACAATCCGTGAAGTGTTTGGTGCATTTCTTTTCTTCTTTGTGTTTTTCTTCTATGTTGGATTTTGTATATGTATTGACTATGATCTCATGTATATTTGTCGCCCATGGCGTTGTATAAAACTTGCTTTACAAATCTTTATTGGTGATTGTCTCTGATTTTTGCTTTTTGCTCGGGGTTTGGGGTGCGTTAGAGATAACCGTCGCAAACTTCGATTAGGGATGATTGTCTGTTAGTTTCTGGATTCTAGAGATAGATTTAGGGCTAACAATCTTTAATAGGCGTCGAAGCTTAATGCCTTCCGTGTTTCGAGGCTTCGCTCGCGAGAGTGACGAAGAGAGTAACACGGTTGTTTTCTCAACTTTGCGTTAGACATAACCTGTGTTGTGAGCGATGCTGGGTGATATTGAGGAGTATTGTAGGTGGAGTATAACTGGTCGGTAAGTTTAAGTTTGTGAGGAGTGATTTATATGCATTGCCGGACGAGTTTTTCTCTCTGAAGAATGAATTTGTTTTATGTTTTAATGTTTACTTTTCTGTTTTCTTGTTTGAAACCATTCAAAACCAAACTCATAAACGCGAGAGACTGTCGAACGACATTTGTTCCCTCGAACCGATCTCTGTGGACACGACATAAATCCCGGAGGGAATTCTTCCGAAAATAAATATTTTTGCTGCTTGCCCTATTCTGCATTCAACAAAATGGCGCCGTTGTCGAGGATTGGTTTTGATATTGAATCGCATTGCGATAGTTTCTTTGTTTTTGAGTTTTGTATATATCGTATATATTGTCTATTTCCATTATGTTTGTTCAAGTGTTGTATACATTTTGTTCCCGTAACGTTTGTTTAAGTGTTTGGTTAGGACGCTTGCTTTTGGTTGCGCGGTGAGACATCACCATGGCATGAATGAAGGAAGTTTCTAATTAAGCACCGTAAAGGCGTCGAGCTTACAACGTAAAACAAGCATGTTTTATAGTTTTTCTTTTCGAATTTTTTGGTTGTTGTTTGCTCACAGATTTTGATTGACTTACTTGAGGATGCTGTTGTGATTTTCCAAGTTGGTTCGTTTCAACTTGCGAATGTGTGGTAATGATCTTGTTAAGTTTTGTACACGTCTGAGGTATGTATTTATCGCTTTCTATACTTTAGCATATTCATGATACTTAGGCATTTTACAAACTTCCATGCCATCCATTCTTTTGTATACTTGTTCTATTGTGAATCACTTTAGTTCCCAACCTTTTTGTGAGGTGGCTTTCCATTGTTCATATATGCGCGGAGAACCAACATTCTTGTTCTAATTGGATTTTATTATGTTGAATCTTTTATTTGTGTTGATTATATGAATGCATGAAAAGGATCAAGGCAATTGTTTCATTTTGAGCACAACCACCTTAGCCAAATAGTCAATTCACCTTGTGAGTGTGTGAGAATTCGTAACCCCTTTGAGCTTTTTGATCCATGTTTCTATTTGAACTTAATGCTTGTCTATGAGTATTTAGTTCACTTATTTTTTAATGGATTTTGTTTTTTCTTGGACCTCAACTTTGTGTTGTTGTATGGATTTTTTCCTTGCCTTAGAAAGTAGGGAGTATTCACATGATGGTGCGGTTGAATTCAAGTTGGGGAGAGGATGATTGTGTACTCATTGGTTGGATTCTATGCGGATTGAAAAAGAAAAGAAAAAAGAGAAAAATATGACAAAGAAAAGAAAAGAAAAAAGTGAAAAGGGAAGAAAAAAGAAAAATCCTTGAAAAAGGAAACAAAAAGAGTTTCAATAATTGTTCTAAATAAGTATTGTGTGTTGTATAGCACTTGGGATTTTGGAAGAAGTTGGTTGAAATTTTGTGTGTGAATCTTTGTGAGTTTTCACTCCCTTAGGTTTAGGCAAGTTTTTGTTTCAATTACCTTGAGAAATTGCCCCTTGTTTGTTTACCCGACCACGTTACAACCTTGAAAGTCCTTGTGATTCTTGCCTTTGTATTTTCAATGTGAATTTGTGGATGTATGCATAATTTAGTCTTTTGTTTGCATGAATGTTGTGTGAGTGTAAAGTACCTTATTGTGTGTTTTTCATCTTCCGATGATTGTTTTTACTAGGTGTGATTCACTTGTGTTGTTTTAGAATTTTTGGCATGACTTTTGTACTTTGCTTTTCTTTCGTGACTATGTTATCGTCGTAGTTTAGTGGTAAGTATTTACTTTTTGTGTGTACTGTTTTCATTTGAACCATTCATTCGTTTCCGTTTTTCAAAACCTGTTGATTTGTTATTCTTGGGATATTGCATGTGCATTTTCAAGTTTGTTTGATTCTTGTTTATGGACAAACAATTAGGTAAGTTGGGGAGAGTTTGATAAGTGCGGAATGTACCTATTATTGTATATAAGTTTTATTGCACTTATCGATACTTTTTGTCTATATGGTTCAAATAAACCCCACTTTGTTTATAAATACGTTTACTTTACGTTTTAGTGTATATATTGCGTATCGTGTAAATATTACGTAGGTTAATTGATTTTATATCAATTTTGTAGGTATTCAATAAAGGCTATCTTGCCATATTCTTGAAGAGCATTGAATAAGATTTCCAACGCTTCCGACCGTGCGTAAATCGGAGTTTCGGTGTGGAAGTTGTGGCCAAAATAAGGACTGGTTTTCTGTCTTGTTCGCACTGCGAACTGGCAGCGAATGTTCGCTTTGCGAAGGTCCAGCGAAGGCTGGCAGTGAGTTACAAAAGAGAAATAAGCCAAGGTTCGCACTGCGAACCAGTCAGCGAGCATTCGCACTGCGAATGGTTCGTTCGCTCTGCGAACCAACGAAGGAAAGCAAAGGCGGTTTGGTAATCAGAGGCACTTAAAGTGCCATTTTTTGAGTCATTCACACGGAGAATGATCGTTCGCACTGCGAACCATGCTGAATTTACAATGTATATAGTTCATTTCAGTTACTTTTTTAGGGATGGTTTTGGGGATTCTTGCTCCAACTCCATCAAACTTCATTTTTTCAGTTGATTAGCTTAGAAAACAACATGGAAGCTTGCATGTGGATGATCCGAGGTGGATTTCTCATCGATCGGCTCCGACAATCCGTGAAGTGTTTGGTGCATTTCTTTTCTTCTTTGTGTTTTTCTTCTATGTTGGATTTTGTATATGTATTGACTATGATCTCATGTATATTTGTCGCCCATGGCGTTGTATAAAACTTGCTTTACAAATCTTTATTGGTGATTGTCTCTGATTTTTGCTTTATGCGCGGGGTTTGGGGTGCGTTAGAGATAACCGTCGCAAACTTCGATTAGGGATGATTGTCTGTTAGTTTCTGGATTCTAGAGATAGATTTAGGGCTAACATCTTTAATAGGCGTCGAAGCTTAATGCCTTCCGTGTTTCGAGGCTTCGCTCGCGAGAGTGACGAAGAGAGTAACACAGTTGTTTTCTCAACTTTGCGTTAGACATAACCTGTGTTGTGAGCGATGTTGGGTGATATTGAGGAGTATTGTAGGTGGAGTATAACTGGTCGGTAAGTTTAAGTTTGTGAGGAGTGATTTATATGCATTGCCGGACGAGTTTTTCTCTCTGAAGAATGAATTTGTTTTATGTTTTAATGTTTACTTTTCTGTTTTCTTGTTTGAAACCATTCAAAACCAAACTCATAAACGCGAGAGACTGTCGAACGACATTTGTTCCCTCGAACCGATCTCTGTGGACACGACATAAATCCCGGAGGGAATTCTTCCGAAAATAAATATTTTTGCTGCTTGCCCTATTCTGCATTCAACAAAATGGCGCCGTTGTCGAGGATTGGTTTTGATATTGAATCGCATTGCGATAGTTTCTTTGTTTTTGAGTTTTGTATATATCGTATATATTGTCTATTTCCATTATGTTTGTTCAAGTGTTGTATACATTTTGTTCCCGTAACGTTTGTTTAAGTGTTTGGTTAGGACGCTTGCTTTTGGTTGCGCGGTGAGACATCACCATGGCATGAATGAAGGAAGTTTCTAATTAAGCACCGTAAAGGCGTCGAGCTTACAACGTAAAACAAACATGTTTTATAGTTTTTCTTTTCGAATTTTTTGGTTGTTGTTTGCTCACAGATTTTGATTGACTTACTTGAGGATGCTGTTGTGATTTTCCAAGTTGGTTCGTTTCAACTTGCGAATGTGTGGTAATGATCTTGTTAAGTTTTGTACACGTCTGAGGTATGTATTTATCGCTTTCTATACTTTAGCATATTCATGATACTTAGGCATTTTACAAACTTCCATGCCATCCATTCTTTTGTATACTTGTTCTATTGTGAATCACTTTAGTTCCCAACCTTTTTGTGAGGTGGCTTTCCATTGTTCATATATGCGCGGAGAACCAACATTCTTGTTCTAATTGGATTTTATTATGTTGAATCTTTTATTTGTGTTGATTATATGAATGCATGAAAAGGATCAAGGCAATTGTTTCATTTTGAGCACAACCACCTTAGCCAAATAGTCAATTCACCTTGTGAGTGTGTGAGAATTCGTAACCCCTTTGAGCTTTTTGATCCATGTTTCTATTTGAACTTAATGCTTGTCTATGAGTATTTAGTTCACTTATTTTTTAATGGATTTTGTTTTTTCTTGGACCTCAACTTTGTGTTGTTGTATGGATTTTTTCCTTGCCTTAGAAAGTAGGGAGTATTCACATGATGGTGCGGTTGAATTCAAGTTGGGGAGAGGATGATTGTGTACTCATTGGTTGGATTCTATGCGGATTGAAAAAGAAAAGAAAAAAGAGAAAAATATGACAAAGAAAAGAAAAGAAAAAAGTGAAAAGGGAAGAAAAAAGAAAAATCCTTGAAAAAGGAAACAAAAAGAGTTTCAATAATTGTTCTAAATAAGTATTGTGTGTTGTATAGCACTTGGGATTTTGGAAGAAGTTGGTTGAAATTTTGTGTGTGAATCTTTGTGAGTTTTCACTCCCTTAGGTTTAGGCAAGTTTTTGTTTCAATTACCTTGAGAAATTGCCCCTTGTTTGTTTACCCGACCACGTTACAACCTTGAAAGTCCTTGTGATTCTTGCCTTTGTATTTTCAATGTGAATTTGTGGATGTATGCATAATTTAGTCTTTTGTTTGCATGAATGTTGTGTGAGTGTAAAGTACCTTATTGTGTGTTTTTCATCTTCCGATGATTGTTTTTACTAGGTGTGATTCACTTGTGTTGTTTTAGAATTTTTGGCATGACTTTTGTACTTTGCTTTTCTTTCGTGACTATGTTATCGTCGTAGTTTAGTGGTAAGTATTTACTTTTTGTGTGTACTGTTTTCATTTGAACCATTCATTCGTTTCTGTTTTTCAAAACCTGTTGATTCGTTATTCTTGGGATATTGCATGTGCATTTTCAAGTTTGTTTGATTCTTGTTTATGGACAAACAATTAGGTAAGTTGGGGAGAGTTTGATAAGTTCGGAATGTACCTATTATTGTATATAAGTTTTATTGCACTTATCGATACTTTTTGTCTATATGGTTCAAATAAACCCCACTTTGTTTATAAATACGTTTACTTTACGTTTTAGTGTATATATTGCGTATCGTGTAAATATTACGTAGGTTAATTGATTTTATATCAATTTTGTAGGTATTCAATAAAGGCTATCTTGCCATATTCTAGAAGAGCATTGAATAAGATTTCCAACGCTTCCGACCGTGCGTAAATCGGAGTTTCGGTGTGGAAGTTGTGGCCAATATAAGGACTGGTTTTCTATCTTGTTCGCACTGCGAACTGGCAGCGAATGTTCGCTTTGCGAAGGTCCAGCGAAGGTCCCAGCGAAGGCTGGCAGTGAGTTACAAAAGAGAAATAAGCCAAGGTTCGCACTGCGAACCAGTCAGCGAGCATTCGCACTGCGAATGGTTCGTTCGCTCTGCGAACCAACGAAGGAAAGCAAAGGCGGTTTGGTAATCAGAGGCACTTAAAGTGCCATTTTTTGAGTCATTCACACGGCTAATGATCGTTCGCACTGCGAACCATGCTGAATTTACAATGTATATAGTTCATTTCAGTTACTTTTTTAGGGATGGTTTTGGGGATTCTTGCTCCAACTCCATCAAACTTCATTTTTTCAGTTGATTAGCTTAGAAAACAACATGGAAGCTTGCATGTGGATGATCTGAGGTGGATTTCTCATCGATCGGCTCCGATAATCCGTGAAGTGTTTGGTGCATTTCTTTTCTTCTTTGTGTTTTTCTTCTATGTTGGATTTTGTATATGTATTGACTATGATCTCATGTATATTTGTCGCCCATGGCGTTGTATAAAACTTGCTTTACAAATCTTTATTGGTGATTGTCTCAGATTTTTGCTTTATGCTCGGGGTTTGGGGTGCGTTAGAGATAACCGTCGCAAACTTCGATTAGGGATGATTGTCTGTTAGTTTCTGGATTCTAGAGATAGATTTAGGGCTAACAATCTTTAATAGGCGTCGAAGCTTAATGCCTTCCGTGTTTCGAGGCTTCGCTCGCGAGAGTGACGAAGAGAGTAACACGGTTGTTTTCTCAACTTTGCGTTAGACATAACCTGTGTTGTGAGCGATGCTGGGTGATATTGAGGAGTATTGTAGGTGGAGTATAACTGGTCGGTAAGTTTAAGTTTGTGAGGAGTGATTTATATGCATTGCCGGACGAGTTTTTCTCTCTGAAGAATGAATTTGTTTTATGTTTTAATGTTTACTTTTCTGTTTTCTTGTTTGAAACCATTCAAAACCAAACTCATAAACGCGAGAGACTGTCGAACGAGATTTGTTCCCTCGAACCGATCTCTGTGGACACGACATAAATCCCGGAGGGAATTCTTCCGAAAATAAATATTTTTGCTGCTTGCCCTATTCTGCATTCAACAAAATGGCGCCGTTGTCGAGGATTGGTTTTGATATTGAATCGCATTGCGATAGTTTCTTTGTTTTTGAGTTTTGTATATATCGTATATATTGTCTATTTCCATTATGTTTGTTCAAGTGTTGTATACATTTTGTTCCCGTAACGTTTGTTTAAGTGTTTGGTTAGGACGCTTGCTTTTGGTTGCGCGGTGAGACATCACCATGGCATGAATGAAGGAAGTTTCTAATTAAGCACCGTAAAGGCGTCGAGCTTACAACGTAAAACAAGCATGTTTTATAGTTTTTCTTTTCGAATTTTTTGGTTGTTGTTTGCTCACAGATTTTGATTGACTTACTTGAGGATGCTGTTGTGATTTTCCAAGTTGGTTCGTTTCAACTTGCGAATGTGTGGTAATGATCTTGTTAAGTTTTGTACACGTCTGAGGTATGTATTTATCGCTTTCTATACTTTAGCATATTCATGATACTTAGGCATTTTACAAACTTCCATGCCATCCATTCTTTTGTATACTTGTTCTATTGTGAATCACTTTAGTTCCCAACCTTTTTGTGAGGTGGCTTTCCATTGTTCATATATGCGCGGAGAACCAACATTCTTGTTCTAATTGGATTTTATTATGTTGAATCTTTTATTTGTGTTGATTATATGAATGCATGAAAAGGATCAAGGCAATTGTTTCATTTTGAGCACAACCACCTTAGCCAAATAGTCAATTCACCTTGTGAGTGTGTGAGAATTCGTAACCCCTTTGAGCTTTTTGATCCATGTTTCTATTTGAACTTAATGCTTGTCTATGAGTATTTAGTTCACTTATTTTTTAATGGATTTTGTTTTTTCTTGGACCTCAACTTTGTGTTGTTGTATGGATTTTTTCCTTGCCTTAGAAAGTAGGGAGTATTCACATGATGGTGCGGTTGAATTCAAGTTGGGGAGAGGATGATTGTGTACTCATTGGTTGGATTCTATGCGGATTGAAAAAGAAAAGAAAAAAGAGAAAAATATGACAAAGAAAAGAAAAGAAAAAAGTGAAAAGGGAAGAAAAAAGAAAAATCCTTGAAAAAGGAAACAAAAAGAGTTTCAATAATTATTCTAAATAAGTATTGTGTGTTGTATAGCACTTGGGATTTTGGAAGAAGTTGGTTGAAATTTTGTGTGTGAATCTTTGTGAGTTTTCACTCCCTTAGGTTTAGGCAAGTTTTTGTTTCAATTACCTTGAGAAATTGCCCCTTGTTTGTTTACCCGACCATGTTACAACCTTGAAAGTCCTTGTGATTCTTGCCTTTGTATTTTCAATGTGAATTTGTGGATGTATGCATAATTTAGTCTTTTGTTTGCATGAATGTTGTGTGAGTGTAAAGTACCTTATTGTGTGTTTTTCATCTTCCGATGATTGTTTTTACTAGGTGTGATTCACTTGTGTTGTTTTAGAATTTTTGGCATGACTTTTGTACTTTGCTTTTCTTTCGTGACTATGTTATCGTCGTAGTTTAGTGGTAAGTATTTACTTTTTGTGTGTACTGTTTTTATTTGAACCATTCATTCGTTTCCGTTTTTCAAAACCTGTTGATTCGTTATTCTTGGGATATTGCATGTGCATTTTCAAGTTTGTTTGATTCTTGTTTATGGACAAACAATTAGGTAAGTTGGGGAGAGTTTGATAAGTGCGGAATGTACCTATTATTGTATATAAGTTTTATTGCACTTATCGATACTTTTTGTCTATATGGTTCAAATAAACCCCACTTTGTTTATAAATACGTTTACTTTACGTTTTAGTGTATATATTGCGTATCGTGTAAATATTACGTAGGTTAATTGATTTTATCTCAATTTTGTAGGTATTCAATAAAGGCTATCTTGCCATATTCTTGACGAGCATTGAATAAGATTTCCAACGCTTCCGACCGTGCGTAAATCAGAGTTTCGGTGTGGAAGTTGTGGCCAAAATAAGGACTGGTTTTCTGTCTTGTTCGCACTGCGAACTGGCAGCGAATGTTCGCTTTGCGAAGGTCCAGCGAAGGTCCCAGCGAAGGCTGGCAGTGAGTTACAAAAGAGAAATAAGCCAAGGTTCGCACTGCGAACCAGTCAGCGAGCATTCGCACTGCGAATGGTTCGTTCGCACTGCGAACCAACGAAGGAAAGCAAAGGCGGTTTGGTAATCAGAGGCACTTAAAGTGCCATTTTTTGAGTCATTCGCACTGCGAACCATGCTGAATTTACAATGTATATAGTTCATTTCAGTTACTTTTTTAGGGATGGTTTTGGGGATTCTTGCTCCAACTCCATCAAACTTCATTTTTTCAGTAGATTAGCTTAGAAAACAACATGGAAGCTTGCATGTGGATGATCCGAGGTGGATTTCTCATCGATCGGCTCCGACAATCCGTGAAGTGTTTGGTGCATTTCTTTTCTTCTTTGTGTTTTTCTTCTATGTTGGGTTTTGTATATGTATTGACTATGATCTCATGTATATTTGTCGCCCATGGCGTTGTATAAAACTTGCTTTACAAATCTTTATTGGTGATTGTCTCTGATTTTTGCTTTATGCGCGGGGTTTGGGGTGCGTTAGAGATAACCGTCGCAAACTTCGATTAGGGATGATTGTCTGTTAGTTTCTGGATTCTAGAGATAGATTTAGGGCTAACAATCTTCAATAGGCGTCGAAGCTTAATGCCTTCCGTGTTTCGAGGCTTCGCTCGCGAGAGTGACGAAGAGAGTAACACGGTTGTTTTCTCAACTTTGCGTTAGACATAACCTGTGTTGTGAGTGATGCTGGGTGATATTGAGGAGTATTGTAGGTGGAGTATAACTGGTCGGTAAGTTTAAGTTTGTGAGGAGTGATTTATATGCACTGCCGGACGAGTTTTTCTCTCTGAAGAATGAATTTGTTTTATGTTTTAATGTTTACTTTTCTGTTTTCTTGTTTGAAACCATTCAAAACCAAACTCATAAACGCGAGAGACTGTCGAACGACATTTGTTCCCTCGAACCGATCTCTGTGGACACGACATAAATCCCAGAGGGAATTCTTCCGAAAATAAATATTTTTGCTGCTTGCCCTATTCTGCATTCAACAAAATGGCGCCGTTGTCGGGGATTGGTTTTGATATTGAATCGCATTGCGATAGTTTCTTTGTTTTTGAGTTTTGTATATATCGTATATATTGTCTATTTCCATTATGTTTGTTCAAGTGTTGTATACATTTTGTTCCCGTAACGTTTGTTTAAGTGTTTGGTTAGGACGCTTGCTTTTGGTTGCGCGGTGAGACATCACCATGGCATGAATGAAGGAAGTTTCTAATTAAGCACCGTAAAGGCGTCGAGCTTACAACGTAAAACAAGCATGTTTTATAGTTTTTCTTTTTGAATTTTTTGGTTGTTGTTTGCTCACAGATTTTGATTGACTTACTTGAGGATGCTGTTGTGATTTTCCAAGTTGGTTCGTTTCAACTTGCGAATGTGTGGTAATGATCTTGTTAAGTTTTGTACACGTCTGAGGTATGTATTTATCGCTTTCTATACTTTAGCATATTCATGATACTTAGGCATTTTACAAACTTCCATGCCATCCATTCTTTTGTATACTTGTTCTATTGTGAATCACTTTAGTTCCCAACCTTTTTGTGAGGTGGCTTTCCATTGTTCATATATGCGCGGAGAACCAACATTCTTGTTCTAATTGGATTTTATTATGTTGAATCTTTTATTTGTGTTGATTATATGAATGCATGAAAAGGATCAAGGCAATTGTTTCATTTTGAGCACAACCACCTTAGCCAAATAGTCAATTCACCTTGTGAGTGTGTGAGAATTCGTAACCCCTTTGAGCTTTTTGATCCATGTTTCTATTTGAACTTAATGCTTGTCTATGAGTATTTAGTTCACTTATTTTTTAATGGATTTTGTTTTTTCTTGGACCTCAACTTTGTGTTGTTGTATGGATTTTTTCCTTGCCTTAGAAAGTAGGGAGTATTCACATGATGGTGCGGTTGAATTCAAGTTGGGGAGAGGATGATTGTGTACTCATTGGTTGGATTCTATGCGGATTGAAAAAGAAAAGAAAAAAGAGAAAAATATGACAAAGAAAAGAAAAGAAAAAAGTGAAAAGGGAAGAAAAAAGAAAAATCCTTGAAAAAGGAAACAAAAAGAGTTTCAATAATTGTTCTAAATAAGTATTGTGTGTTGTATAGCACTTGGGATTTTGGAAGAAGTTGGTTGAAATTTTGTGTGTGAATCTTTGTGAGTTTTCACTCCCTTAGGTTTAGGCAAGTTTTTGTTTCAATTACCTTGAGAAATTGCCCCTTGTTTGTTTACCCGACCACGTTACAACCTTGAAAGTCCTTGTGATTCTTGCCTTTGTATTTTCAATGTGAATTTGTGGATGTATGCATAATTTAGTCTTTTGTTTGCATGAATGTTGTGTGAGTGTAAAGTACCTTATTGTGTGTTTTTCATCTTCCGATGATTGTTTTTACTAGGTGTGATTCACTTGTGTTGTTTTAGAATTTTTGGCATGACTTTTGTACTTTGCTTTTCTTTCGTGACTATGTTATCGTCGTAGTTTAGTGGTAAGTATTTACTTTTTGTGTGTACTGTTTTCATTTGAACCATTCATTCGTTTCCGTTTTTCAAAACCTGTTGATTCGTTATTCTTGGGATATTGCATGTGCATTTTCAAGTTTGTTTGATTCTTGTTTATGGACAAACAATTAGGTAAGTTGGGGAGAGTTTGATAAGTGCGGAATGTACCTATTATTGTATATAAGTTTTATTGCACTTATCGATACTTTTTGTCTATATGGTTCAAATAAACCCCACTTTGTTTATAAATACGTTTACTTTACGTTTTAGTGTATATATTGCGTATCGTGTAAATATTACGTAGGTTAATTGATTTTATCTCAATTTTGTAGGTATTCAATAAAGGCTATCTTTCCATATTCTTGAAGAGCATTGAATAAGATTTCCAACGCTTCCGACCGTGCGTAAATCAGAGTTTCGGTGTGGAAGTTGTGGCCAAAATAAGGACTGGTTTTCTGTCTTGTTCGCACTGCGAACTGGCAGCGAATGTTCGCATTGCGAAGGTCCAGCGAAGGTCCCAGCGAAGGCTGGCAGTGAGTTACAAAAGAGAAATAAGCCAAGGTTCGCACTGCGAACCAGTCAGCGAGCATTCGCACTGCGAATGGTTCGTTCGCACTGCGAACCAACGAAGGAAAGCAAAGGCGGTTTGGTAATCAGAGGCACTTAAAGTGCCATTTTTTGAGTCATTCGCACGGCGAATGATCGTTCGCACTGCGAACCATGCTGAATTTACAATGTATATAGTTCATTTCAGTTACTTTTTTAGGGATGGTTTTGGGGATTCTTGCTCCAACTCCATCAAACTTCATTTTTTCAGTAGATTAGCTTAGAAAACAACATGGAAGCTTGCATGTGGATGATCCGAGGTGGATTTCTCATCGATCGGCTCCGACAATCCGTGAAGTGTTTGGTGCATTTCTTTTCTTCTTTGTGTTTTTCTTCTATGTTGGGTTTTGTATATGTATTGACTATGATCTCATGTATATTTGTCGCCCATGGCGTTGTATAAAACTTGCTTTACAAATCTTTATTGGTGATTGTCTCTGATTTTTGCTTTATGCGCGGGGTTTGGGGTGCGTTAGAGATAACCGTCGCAAACTTCGATTAGGGATGATTGTCTGTTAGTTTCTGGATTCTAGAGATAGATTTAGGGCTAACAATCTTCAATAGGCGTCGAAGCTTAATGCCTTCCGTGTTTCGAGGCTTCGCTCGCGAGAGTGACGAAGAGAGTAACACGGTTGTTTTCTCAACTTTGCGTTAGACATAACCTGTGTTGTGAGCGATGCTGGGTGATATTGAGGAGTATTGTAGGTGGAGTATAACTGGTCGGTAAGTTTAAGTTTGTGAGGAGTGATTTATATGCACTGCCGGACGAGTTTTTCTCTCTGAAGAATGAATTTGTTTTATGTTTTAATGTTTACTTTTCTGTTTTCTTGTTTGAAACCATTCAAAACCAAACTCATAAACGCGAGAGACTGTCGAACGGCATTTGTTCCCTCGAACCGATCTCTGTGGACACGACATAAATCCCGGAGGGAATTCTTCCGAAAATAAATATTTTTGCTGCTTGCCCTATTCTGCATTCAACAAAATGGCGCCGTTGTCGGGGATTGGTTTTGATATTGAATCGCATTGCGATAGTTTCTTTATTTTTGAGTTTTGTATATATCGTATATATTGTCTATATCCATTATGTTTGTTCAAGTGTTGTATACATTTTGTTCCCGTAACGTTTGTTTAAGTGTTTGGTTAGGACGCTTGCTTTTGGTTGCGCGGTGAGATATCACCATGGCATGAATGAAGGAAGTTTCTAATTAAGCACCGTAAAGGCGTCGAGCTTACAACGTAAAACAAGCATGTTTTATAGTTTTTCTTTTCGAATGTTTTTGGTTGTTGTTTGCTCACAAATTTTGATTGACTTACTTGAGGATGCTGTTGTGATTTTCCAAGTTGGTTCGTTTCAACTTGCGAATGTGTGGTAATGATCTTGTTAAGTTTTGTACACGTCTGAGGTATGTATTTATCGTTTTCTATACTTTAGCATATTCATGATACTTAGGCATTTTACAAACTTCCATGCCATCCATTCTTTTGTATACTTGTTCTATTGTGAATCACTTTAGTTCCCAACCTTTTTGTGAGGTGGCTTTCCATTGTTCATATATGCGCGGAGAACCAACATTCTTGTTCTAATTGGATTTTATTATGTTGAATCTTTTATTTGTGTTGATTATATGAATGCATGAAAAGGATCAAGGCAATTGTTTCATTTTGAGCACAACCACCTTAGCCAAATAGTCAATTCACCTTGTGAGTGTGTGAGAATTCGTAACCCCTTTGAGCTTTTTGATCCATGTTTCTATTTGAACTTAATGCTTGTCTATGAGTATTTAGTTCACTTATTTTTTAATGGATTTTGTTTTTTCTTGGACCTCAACTTTGTGTTGTTGTATGGATTTTTTCCTTGCCTTAGAAAGTAGGGAGTATTCACATGATGGTGCGGTTGAATTCAAGTTGGGGAGAGGATGATTGTGTACTCATTGGTTGGATTCTATGCGGATTGAAAAAGAAAAGAAAAAAGAGAAAAATATGACAAAGAAAAGAAAAGAAAAAAGTGAAAAGGGAAGAAAAAAGAAAAATCCTTGAAAAAGGAAACAAAAAGAGTTTCAATAATTGTTCTAAATAAGTATTGTGTGTTGTATAGCACTTGGGATTTTGGAAGAAGTTGGTTGAAATTTTGTGTGTGAATCTTTGTGAGTTTTCACTCCCTTAGGTTTAGGCAAGTTTTTGTTTCAATTACCTTGAGAAATTGCCCCTTGTTTGTTTACCCGACCACGTTACAACCTTGAAAGTCCTTGTGATTCTTGCCTTTGTATTTTCAATGTGAATTTGTGGATGTATGCATAATTTAGTCTTTTGTTTGCATGAATGTTGTGTGAGTGTAAAGTACCTTATTGTGTGTTTTTCATCTTCCGATGATTGTTTTTACTAGGTGTGATTCACTTGTGTTGTTTTAGAATTTTTGGCATGACTTTTGTACTTTGCTTTTCTTTCGTGACTATGTTATCGTCGTAGTTTAGTGGTAAGTATTTACTTTTTGTGTGTACTGTTTTCATTTGAACCATTCATTCGTTTCCGTTTTTCAAAACCTGTTGATTCATTATTCTTGGGATATTGCATGTGCATTTTCAAGTTTGTTTGATTCTTGTTTATGGACAAACAATTAGGTAAGTTGGGGAGAGTTTGATAAGTGCGGAATGTACCTATTATTGTATATAAGTTTTATTGCACTTATCGATACTTTTTGTCAATATGGTTCAAATAAACCCCACTTTGTTTATAAATACGTTTACTTTACGTTTTAGTGTATATATTGCGTATCGTGTAAATATTACGTAGGTTAATTGATTTTATCTCAATTTTGTAGGTATTCAATAAAGGCTATCTTGCCATATTCTTGAAGAGCATTGAATAAGATTTCCAATGCTTTCGACCGTGCGTAAATCGGAGTTTCGGTGTGGAAGTTGTGGCTAAAATAAGGACTGGTTTTCTGTCTTGTTCGCACTGCGAACTGGCAGCGAATGTTCGCTTTGCGAAGGTCCAGCGAAGGTCCCAGCAAAGGCTGGCAGTGAGTTACAAAAGAGAAATAAGCCAAGGTTCGCACTGCGAACCAGTCAGCGAGCATTCGCACTGCGAATGGTTCGTTCGCACTGCGAACCAACGAAGGAAAGCAAAGGAGGTTCGGTAATCAGAGGCACTTAAAGTGCCAATCAACATTTAGGTTAATGTAATGATACCCGACTTATAATTACAAGGATAACAAATTATGTACTTGAGACAAATTTCATATTACAAAGTAGTATTGGACAAAAAGTTAGTTGAAAAAATATCAACTAAGGTTAATTTTGTAATTATGCAATATGAATATGACAGACGTAAAAATATAAAATTTTTTCAACGTTTTTCATTCTCTATCTTTTGAAAACACTAACCATGTTGATTTTCTACTATATTTAGTTATTTAATATAGTATGTGAAAAATAATTTAAAAGTGTAATAACTTTTTATATAATACATTTGTTTTATATTAATTTGTCATTTGAAATAATTTATTTACCATGCATCTTTCGGGTAATATATATATATATATATATATATATATATATATATATATATATATATATATATATATATATGCACACACACCTTCCGGTCACTATTATAAGCAAATTTAATTTTTTGTGGTACATTTGACTATTAATGTATCTAGTCTATATATGGACTAGATACATTAATAGTCAAATGTACCACAAAAAGTTAAATTTGCTTATAATAGTGACCAGAGGGTGTATATATTTGTGTGTGTTTGTGTACGCGTGCGTGTGAGTGTGAGTGTGTGAGAGTGTGCATGCGCACACACATACATACACATGTGTGTGTGTGTGAGAGAGTGTGCGTGCACGCGCGTGCGCGTGTGCTTGCATCTGTGTGTGTGTGTGTGTGAGAGAGAGAGAGAGAGAGAGAGAGAGAGAGAGAGAGAGAGAAAGAAAGAGAGAGAGAGAGAGAGGTATTTATTACACATCTGCATTATCAATAAAGAGAAACTCATTTGTATTTGCGTTATAAGCGTAATGTAGTATCATAGAGAGAAACACTATCCTTTGTAGAGTAGAATGATATTAAAGCAAGAGAAGAACTTTAGAGTATAAGAGCATGCATAACATAATTTTAACTGTTATTAAACTTGATGATTATCGTGATTTATATTGATGTTCTATATTAATTGCTTTCATTAAGGTTTCTTTGAGATTAGAATATATATATTTTGAAATTGTGAATTATGTAGATGTTCGATGTTGATGGTTTGTGATAAATGTGATTTGATATGTTACATGTTTTTGAAGCTTGCCCTTTAATGAGTCTTGAAGTTTAAGTTGGGAGCAATCCCGCTCATATATGTGACATCGGGTTGGGAAAATTTTTTTAAAAATGTTTCTACTTTCCGCATTAAAAGTTATATATATTCACTATAACAATGTATAATTGTTCTAATATAATGGATATTTTTAAAGAATAATTTGTATTGTGTAAGTGGACGAAATGTTTTCCTTAATCTAAAAATATATATATTTTGAAACACTTATTTTATTATTTTTGAACACTTTAAATATCTATATATATCAAATATATAATTTTGGGATTTAGGGTGTCACAATGGATAGTTCAAAAAAAATGTTTTAAATGAAGCTGTCAGTTTCCTAATCAATTAGGTAAGCCTTGAAAATATTTTTTAAGAGTTTTGATAGTTAAAAAAGAGATTATGTATGTGTGTGTGAGTGTGCGCTCGTACGTTGGTGTGTGCGAGTGTGTGTGTGTGTTTGTGTGTGCATGTGTGTGTGCACGCATGTGTTTGTGTGTGCGCGTGTGTGTATGCGTATGTGTGTATATGTGTGTGTATGCGTGCGCGTTTATGTGTGTGTATGTGCGTGTGCATGTGTGTATGTGTGTGTGTGTGTATGCATGTGTGTTCATATGTGTATGTGTGTGTGTATGTGTGTGTGTGCGTGTGTGCGCGCGTGCGTGTGTGTGTGTGTGTGTGTGTGTGTGTGTGTGTTTCGTTAGTTTCTTAGAGTTATTCTTATACTTTCATAAAACTCTAGTCACTAAGACAGATACGATAGACGAACTTTCACACTTCCTCTCTTTCACAACTTTGAGACTTTAAAAATCCTTTACCAGATACATCGATCTTATAAGCACTTCAATGAAATCTTGAGTCTCCTATTTGATGAGGCTTGAGATGCCTTCAAGTTTTATCAGCATCATCAGAGAGTAAGGCATAAAAAACAGACCTTAAGTCTTAGTTCTCCCCATGGAAGGTAGCATCCATCTATGAGATCAAATGGTAGGTAACATTTAAGGAATTTCTCCTCCTTGATTATTTCTCGAATAGAAATCATAATTCTTTGAAGCTTTCCAAGCCGAGAGGTAATTCTGGAAGCTACTTCTTTCTTGCTTAGATTTCTTCCAATCATTTCCCGTTAGGAAACCTCTGGACAACTTTTTCTCCTGCCTCCTTCGGACTTAGACCAATATTGAGATCTAATTGTATTGCGTTTGGCACCCATTTGCTAGATAAACACTTATAACTTAACCAAAGGTTAGTATAAATCAATGTAATTGAATAAGCAATTAATAAATCAGTTACTAAAGAATCAATCAGAGTTATTCTATTTTTCAATCTCTATTAAGTGTATTATCTCAAAACCTCAACATAACTTTAGAAAAAATCCATCGTCAATTTTCATTCTCTACGAATTGTTTGATACGAGAGTTGACCCAAATTTAGGACTAATAAATCTATTACAAATTTATCACTTTAACCTTCTAAAAGGTGCCATGATCGCGGTCGTTGGACAACACTATCAACATCAACACCCTGATCACATATGTTGAAAAACACCATCAACGTCCCCATAAAAAACATCAGGATTATCAAACGTTATCAGGTAAAGTTTTCTTCTTTTACACCTAATATAGTACCAAAGCTTTCCCATTTTTTTTTAAATTTTCATCATATTAGAAATGTCCTTGCTAAGGGAGTGTTAAGATGTAATTCACTTAGAAATATCTACATTAACATTCTTAATGAGATGGTCTTTAATGGTCCTCAATTCTTAAGATAGACATTAATTCTCTAAGTTGACTTATTCAACTTGAATCTTTCCATTTGGACTTAAGACTTCCTATTATCTTTGATATTTTTATTTCCCTTGATTATCATCTTCCAAGGATGTTCTTTCAGGGATACCTGCACAATTAATAACCTCTACTTCTACCTACTAGAGGTTAGTTCACCAAAGATAATATGTATGTGTTCTTCTATGGTCTTTTCGAAAAGAAGTTTTAAAGAATTTTACATTAAGGTTTTTAAAGACCATGCATGAAGAAGATTATACTCTATTATCTTTGTTACACAATTTACTTAATACTAAGTAACTTGCGCAAAACTTTAACCAATTAGAATAACCAAAGGGTGAAATACATATTATGAGCAGACATCTTTCTATTTTTACGGTTGTTATCATTTGAAGAGATTTATTCTCTCGTAGGAGTGGAGCAATTGATCATATTTATTTCTTCAGTTGTGTGACTTGAAGAGAAATTGTCGATGTCATCACTTGCATCATGATTTGACTTTTCTACCTTTGGTAACCAAATCTTTTTAGGTCCTTTAATGTTAGTGAAATACATATTATGAGCAGACATCTTTCTCTTTTTACTTTCACAGTGCTCTTTATAAAAGTATGAAGGAGGATGTCCTTCTTTGCTTTCATGACACTTTTTGATAAAATAGAACATGACAATATGGTCGTCTTTATTACAATAGTTGCATTTTAGGGCTTATTGGGCATTGCAAATATTTCTAAAGCTTTTACTATTTTTCTTAAGTTCATAAACAAGATCAGGCTTATTGTAAGACGCCATTTGGTTACCTAACAAAAAAGTCAATTTGTCCATCCCTTTCGTAAATTTTTCAATTGTGTTTTAAAGATCATCAATTTTATTTTTCAAAATGTCACACTGATTACATTTGTTAAATTCATCTAAGAATTTGTGATATGAGGAATATTATTGAATTAGATCATTTTGTTTCTCTTTATGACTTTCTATTTCTTCCAATAAGTTTTTAATTTTCAATTCGAGGGAAGAAATAATGTCTTTGGAGGTAGAGACAAATTTTTTCTAATTTACTTTGTTTCTTTGGTTAGATTTTTACAAATGTGAAATAAGTCTTGATAAGAAAAGTAAGAGGTTACTTTTATTATTAATTATTTTCCATGAGACACGTGTTTGCTTCTTTCTTATCATCATACTCATTCCAAGATATGTTGCTCTCTTAGCTTCTTTTTGCGATTTCTTGGAATTTTTTTCTGATTCTGGTTTCTTCTCTAGTTTGAGGGCAGTTTTATCTTTATGTGCCCTTTCTTTCTACATTGGGGGCATGTGGGAATTGTTGTACTTCGAAAAATACGATCTTCACGATGCGCAAAACTAGGATTTGAACGATCACGAATGCACTTAAGAGAGTCGCCACCGAACTTTATTTATTCCCAAGAAGAGAAGGGGAAAATATCGAGAAAACCCGCGTGGAAAAGGATAGGGTATGGTCATCGCAACCATGTTGGGTTCGGAAGTCCGTTATGTAAGGAGAAGTTACTAGCACTCCCTACATCCATCGTACTCGATGGAAACCATTTAAGTTGTCTAAGCATGAAAGGTATTTTATATCTTTGAGCTTGCTAAGGGAAAATAGATGATTACTTGAGGAAAAAACAAGAGATTTTTATTATTGAGTTCATCTGAATTTACAATTCAGTGCCTACGTATCCCAGAGGGAATCAGAACTCTGTAGTTCGCGTTGAAAAAGTTTTTGGTTTGTTGTGTGTTTTTGTGGACGATGCTAGGTAGCATGCCCTTTTTGAAAAGGTTTTAAACAGAAAAGTCAGGAGGCAAAAAGATTTGAGATTTGTGAAGTGTTTTTTAGGGTTTGGAAAAGGTTAGAGATATTTTAAGTATTTTTGGATTTTTGAGAAAAAAGAGTTTAGTTTTAAGCGAAACGGAAAATCTAGCCTAATTCTATGACCTAAGATTAAGATTTAAGGGAGAGATCATAATGTTATCATGCAATAGATTTGATCTAAAGTCTAATCTTAATTCAAATTAATCGAAGATTAAATTGAATCAAGATATCCTAAGGGGGTCATGTAAATCAAAATCATACAAGCCTGTCAAACCTCTACAAAAAATTTGATAAATAAATAATCACAGCTAACATCGAAATTAATTAAAACTTTAATTCAGATTAACTAGAAAACTAACTAACCAATTAGAATTTTAAGAGTTCCAATTAATCTATTAAAATTTTAATTAATCCAAAACAAGGATTTAATTAAAAAAACTAACAATTGATAAAACGAAAATTTAAATAAAGTAAAAAAAAGGGTGTATAGTTTTTTTAAGAAAAAGTGATGGTGGGCTTCAAGTAAAAAATCGTGTGGGCGGAGGGTGTAAGCCCAATCTTCCGCTCAACATAACTATTTCCATCAAGAAAAAGTACAATCAGAAGAAAAAAAACGCTTGTTTTTCCTCTTTCTCACGTTCATCTTCAACCCTCACTCATTTTCTTTTTCTCTACGCGTATTCCCTTGACGCCGACCTCTCTTTCCTGCGTTTCGCTTTCTCTCGCATCGTCACCTTTGTGCCTGCTACTCTCTTATTCGCACACTGCTCACACCAAGGACTCCACCGCGCCATGGCCTTTTGGCCGACGACGGTGGAAGTCGTTCACGACATTCCCTCCTCCGTTCGCATCAAATTGTTTCGGTTTGCAGCGAAAATCACATGTACTACAATAAAATAGAAGGAGTCGAATAAGGGACTTACTTCAAACTAGAATAAGGTACTGATTTGATGTCGTAAATTCTCAATTTTATTGATTTCGTACTCGTCTTTTCCTCCTTTCGTGTGCTGATGTAATGCGTATGTATGCTTCAGTTCTTTCTGTTTACTGCTGCTTCGTGTGTTCTAATTCTGCAATGCGTGTTATGTTGCTGTGATTTTTTCAATTTCTCCGCAATGTGCATGAGTAAGCGATACTATATGTGTGTGATGTATTGTGATGTTTCTCTCTCTCGAGGTACTGTGTGATTTCCTCTTCATATAGGTTTCAGACATTTGAAACTTGATGTCGAAATTAAATGTGTGTCGAAACTTATTTTGGAAAGAAACATATTTGTTATGAACACGATTTCATGATGATAATGTTATTTCTGTTTTAGCTTCAACATGTTCAAACACGCTTTGAATTTCTTTCCTTGCTCAATTCATTATGTGTGTGGATGTTTGATTGTGTTTGGCAGGGCCGGCCCAACCAATCCGGAGGCCCTATTATAGTTTAAAAAAATAGGCCATAAAATATTAATTTATATCGAGTTTTATAAAAAAATCATAAAAATGCATAGATTTTTTTTAAAAAATATATGATTTTACACCTCTTTTTAAAAAACAGGTGTAAAATAAATTTTGAAAACAATAATTTTACACTTTTTTTAAAAAATAGATGTAAATATGTTTTTTTGAAATTAAAAAAAATGGGCCCTTTGAAATTTGGGGCCCAGTGCTACAGCACAGGCTGCACATGCACTGAGCCTGCCCTGGTGTTTGGTGATTCAAGAATTTTTCTTTTCTTTATTTTGTCAGCATGATTGCTTAAAGATCTGCAGAATTAATGCTTCCATCAAAACAACGGTCATTAAGGTTGATTTTGAAGCTGGTGGTAGTGAGCCTTCTTCAATACAACGCTTGAGCATGAAAGGCCAACGAAATCGACGGGTCGTGGTGACTTCCTTCTTTGTCTCGAGCCAATCGTCCTTTTCACTTTGAGTAGGACTTTCTTCTTGAAATGGTTTTAAGAACCAATCATTAAAGACTTTCTTATTGTCAAAAACCTCATGAAGAAGTAAATTTAAAAGTAACCAAAGTTCCTTCAAATCATTCTGTAAAGATGTTCCTGCCAGAAGCCAACGTCTGTGACACCAATATCTATCAGGATCGTGAGCTGAAATTGATTCTACATCTTTCATTCTTTGTGCTTCATCGATCAATATATTTCTAATCCATTTTGAAAGTTTTGCCCAGTTATGCATGATGTGCTTATAAGTAGTCACCAAGACATTAAACTTTATAGCAGAAACTTTGATGAAATAATTTTAATCGATAATCTTTTCCTTCATAAAAAAAATGCATGATACAGATGGTAACCATAACTCACTCTTCCATTCGAATATGACAACATTTGGGGACTATTATAAGATGTGGGCCATAATTTTTGTTAGGCATAATCTCTTTTGTAGTTTAGAAAATTGTTACCAAGGAAAATGAATCCGGAAATGTCAGATACATCAAAAATGAAACCAGACTGATCATCGTCACCAATAATTGTTATTTATGATGGGATGCAAGAGTTTTAGAAACTTGTATTGCATATCACTAGTATCTTTGGATTAAAATTTGATGAGGATTACATGAATATTTCTTATAACTTGAATGGCTCGAATAATCCTAATCATGTTATCTTGAGTTTGAACTTTGAATGGTGGTGAACTTGAATTTTTTGTTTTAGCTAGAGCTTGGTATTCTTAAGATGTAAATCCTCAAATTTGAACCTTCATGATGAATGATATTTGCAACTTGGAAGTTCAAATCTTGAATGATGAAATCATGCTTGAGCTTTTATAAAGAACATAAATCTTGAATGCCCCTTTGATAACTTATGGCATAAACTTGATTCGAGACTTTTTTATCCAAACTCTACCACCTCAAAGCATATTGCTTGCTAACTTAATATCAGAAGGAAACAAACACTGATCAAACCTCATGGATAAGAACAAAGTCTTCCTTGGGTTAAGCTTGATCCTTGTTACCCTCACAGTCAAAAAATGATAATGAACTTGACACAAGAACTATAAGGATACAACTTGTTATATCAAATTCCACAAAACCCTAACTAGTCTTCAAATGTCTATGCTCAACACCAATGGGAGGAAAACCCTAATTCTCCTTGGAGTATACACTGAAACTTCTGAGAAATCTTCAGGAAAACGACCAGTAGAAAAACTTAGGACCCTTTGAATCTAAATCCAATGGTCACGATTTGTAGTACTTGATCGAGAGAATGAGTACTATCACCACTTGTATTTAATGCACCTGCACAAAATTGTTAATTATGATAATCACACAAACAATATCTCATGACCTAATTCCCAGAAGATTATGGCCAAAGGCCAAATGATCTTACAGAGAGAAAGCTGAGAAAAGTAGGACAAATTTGGGGTATGACAGGAATAAAAGAGGATATTTCTTCATTTTTCTCCTGGAAACTATTTTTCTTGCCTTAGGAACTCCTTGGATTTCTGAAACATGAGTTTCATGTATTTATCAATCTTGTTTTGGTTGGGATCTAAGAGGTTTTTTTTTTTTAAAGAAAATTAATCCTCTTAGCGGAATAATCCCAATGAACGGATCTTGATCAAACCATCAATCACAAATCAAATACGAAATAAGGATTCCTAATTACCTCTTGAAGCATACTTTAACTTTGACCACGAACATGGAAAATTCCATCGTCTCTACGAAGTCAACTGTTGGGATCTCTTGAATCGTGCTTTAACTTTGATCACAAACGTGGAAATTACCATCACCTATACGAAGTCCGCGCGAGTACAAAGTGGAACGCGGTGCTAGCCGTCTCTTGTTCTGAGAAAATTGACAATTAGCTTTAGTAGGGAAAAAAAGCTTCTCTATTTATAGAGAGCTTCTAAAACCCTAATACTATTATTTTGGACTTTTCCAAAATAAGCCCAATCTTATTTAATTAAAACTATTTTAATTAAATAGATATCTTTTAATAAAATAAAATAAAATAAAATATTAATTAAATTAAATCATATTTAATTTAATCAACTGTCAATTCTCATTTATTTAATTAAATCAAATTTAATCAAATAAATTATATATGTGCTGATGTATTAAAAAATTGGATTAATAGCCATTTTGTCCTCTGCCATATAGGCGCTTTTCGAAAAACCTCCTATAAAAAAAACTTGCAAAAAATACCCTAACATTTAAAGATTCTCTCAATTTTGACCTTCATCACATCCAGTCATCCAAAAAGCTGATGTGGCAGCGTTTTTTTTTTGTGATGTGGAAGGCCAAGTGGCTTTTTAATTTTATTTTTGATTTATTTAAATGCCACGTTGGCATTTCGTTTTTCATTTATTTTTAAAAATATGTTAAATGTTCAAAAAATGTTGAAAATGGGAATATAACCCATGACCTCTCAACACAAAGCACCACTTACTACCACTAGGCTATGTTGCGTTTTATGATAGTATTTGCAACTATAATATATATAATACATAATTAACTAGTTAATAATTTTTACTAAACTAAAATCTATTAAATCATTTTTATTAAACTATTTAATCTTTTTTCTTAATATACTATAACTATTAATAATATAGTTAAACTATTTAATCTTTTTTCTTAAAATGTTAAAAAATAATTATAATTTAGTTTTAAAATGTTAAAAATTAGGTTAGTTTAAAAAATGTTTAAAAATATTTTAGTATATTAATTTAGTAATAAAATGCTAATTTAGTATGTTAATTTAGTATATTAATTTAGTATATTAATATGGAATTAAATTAATAGTTTAGAATAAATTAATAAATTGGAATTAAATTATTAACGTTATTAATATAAATTAATAACTATTACTGTAGCTTTTAAAATGTTATTAATATTAATTTAGAATAGTTTATAAATATTACTGTAACTTTTATAAACTGAAATTAAATTATTAACGTTATTAATATAAATTAATAACTATTACTGTAGCTTATTAAATCGTTATTAATATTAATTTAGAATAGTTTACAAATATTAGTACTATAGCTTTTATAATTTATTATAATTATTTAAATAATATTTACAGTAACTAATTAGTATAAATTAATAAATTAAATTATTAAAGTTATTAATATAAATTAATAAACTGGAATTATTAATAAACTAATGTTAAAATAATTCATAAATTGGAATTAACATATTAACGTTATTAATATAAATTAATATTTACGTTTTAATATAAATTAAATTAAACTAAATTAAAAATTATTAATATAAATTAATAAACTGGAATTATTAATAAACTAATGTTAAAATAATTTTGAAATAAATTAGTATATAATTAAAAACGAAATTGCAACACAAAAAACGAAACTAATACACAAATTAATAAACTAATGTTAAAAAACGAAATTAAAATACACAAAAAAACGAAAGGTAAAAATACACTAATTTGAAAAATTAATAATTGTAGCATTTTAATAAACTAAGATTGCTACAGTTTATTTAACATTTAAAAAAATTAAAACTAAATATATTATTTAGTTATATATATTAACATCAATTAACATCAATTAAAGGTAAAAAACGAAAAATATGTATTAATATCAATTAATGGAAACAAGATTATAACATAAGCATTCTAGCCTAGTGGTAAGACATTAAATGTATGAAAGAAAGGGGTGGGTTCATATCCCACCTTTAGCAAATTTTTGAAGTTTTAACATATTTTCTAATATAAATGAAAAATAAACATAAAATAAAGTGCCAACGTGGCATTAATATAATTCAAAATAAAAATAAAAAACCAACATGGTCTTCCACATCACTAAAAAAATAAAAAAAAATAAAAAAAAATGTTGCCACATCAGCTTTTTTGGTGACTGGATGTGATGAAGATCAAAATTGAGAGAATCTTTAAATGTTAGGGTATTTTTTTTGCAAGTTTTTTTTTATAGGGGGATTTTTCGAAAAACACCTATATGACAGGGGGCAAAATGGCTATTAACCCTAAAAATTTTAAATACTATTAACACATAGTTAAATTAAATCTTATTTAATTTAATCGTCAATTCCACTATTAGTACTCTATGCATGTGACCCTATTGGTTCTCGCAACGTTGGCAATAATATTAAATTACCTGTTTAATATTATAAACCGTGAGCGGTATCTAGCAACACGTCATTGTTGCCCAAGTGACGAGAATGTCGTGTGATCTGACATAACCTTTTTGTGATAATGATCATATGTATAATTACCCTTTTGCCCTTATATCTATATTGAACACAAGGCATATAATGTGTCCCTTTTGTATAGTCCAATATTTTATTCCTTGATCCTTGAGTATACTTGATAACAACAAATAAGTCCAATATCTCATATCGACTTATTTGAGCACGACCATGTATTTTACAGTCACACTCTATCAAGGGCCCCACAGATATTACTCCCGTATATGTAGGAGGGACAAATCTCATCTAGGTCACTCATGTCCCCCAGCATGATTTGTAAAGTACCCATAAACCATCTTTATGGTCATCCTGTTACGGACAATGTTTGATTGGCAATAAAGTACTCGACTCCATATCTAGGGTCCATAGTGGTTTTAGGTCGAAGGATGGTATACACCATTATCACTATGAGAATAACTTATTACACTTACATAACAAGCTATGCAGTATTCTCATGGTGGGTCAATCCATTATAAATATTACTCCTAATATTTATACCTACGTGAAGACTTGATATCTCATATCCATGACTTATGAGATACAGTCATCAGTCTACTCACATAAGTGTCTCTATGCATTATTGTTGTCCTATTTAATAGTAAAACTTAACTACGAATACTTTAAAAATAATGTCCTTATGTTTAATGAAGTCTCACGATAAAGTCACATTTAATGTATCATTAAACAAACTAATTATTCTAAGGACTCTATTATGTCATATATAAGTAACACAATAAATACAATGTCTAATAAGTATATATAACAAACAATATATATCAAGGTCATGATACAAAAGCATATACAACTAATACTAATTGACTATTAGGGCTTACTCACATAGTATTGACAAACTTCATCTTCTTATTCCATATCTTGATGTTAGTAGATTTTACTGCAATAATTTTCTTCTTCTTAACATATTCTTCATCATCAGCAGGAAGTCTCTTCAGCTCCATCTTATGTTCCAACAATTTACCAAAAAATGTGTGTATATGTGTGTGTGCGCGCGCGTGTGTGTGTGTGCGCGCAGAAATGTGTGTGTGCATGTGGGTATGCACGCGTGTGTGTGCATGTGTGTGTGTTATGTGTTATGTGTTGTGTGTTGTGTGTGTGTGTGTGTATGTGTGTGTGTGTGAGTGAGTAAGTATGTGTGTGTGTGTGTGTGTGTATGTGTGTGTCTGTGTGTATATGTGTATGTCCATGGTTGCTAAATCCCTTGATTCACAAATCGTTGTGACTTTAGGTTACCAACTACAGTTTAGGCATATCAGTATTTTCACAACTAGCTCTTCATTTGAAAATGTTTTTCCCAAAGTTCTCATATGACTTACGATATGGGTAAACCGTGTTTGCATTAGATTTATGTTCTCTTCAAGTTTCATTATGAAAAGTTCATACTCATGGGTTAATGTATCCAACCTTGACCTTTTTACCTCAGTAGTTCCTTCATGGGTAATTTTGACGATGTTCTAGATTTCTTTTATAGTCTTACAGTGAGAAACACGCAAAAATTCATCAAGACCGAGAGCGGTAGTGATGATAGTTTTTGCTTTAAAACCGCACTGCACATTTTCTTAATCATCTTTGGTCCAATCCTTTTCAAGTTTGTTTACTACGATGCTATTTACTTCGTGTGTAGAAATAAATGGACCTTCCTTCACAGTCTTCCAAATATCACGATCCATCCCTTCCTTCACACACGCTATGTGTGTGTGTGTGTGTGTGTGTGTGTGAGAGAGAGAGAGAGAGAGAAAGAGAGAGAGAAAGAGAGAGAGAGAGAGAGAGAGAGAGAGAGAATTTGTGCTAGTTGGCAATTAGTTGTGTAGAAGAGGATCCGATGCCAATATTTTCTATCATTTTTTTATTTTGAATATATTAGAAACAAATTTGATAATAAAAATAAAAACCAATTATTGAAAATAAATTCAATCTAAATATCCAATTAATTCTAATTAAATCAAATGATTATTTGGATAAAAAATAAAAATAAATGGATTAAAGATGAATAAAAGTCGGACGTTAAAGTGCTTGAGAAAATAAACTGAATGCGTTAAAATGATAAGCGTGAAATAAACTTCTCGGAAACATACATGTTTTGATCAGATTTTGAAATAAATTTTGACCGTTTAAAAAGCTCAGACTGGTCAAAATGCGACAGAAAAAGTAGCTGAAAAATAAAACAAGCACGTCAGGTTAAACTACATGAACCGTAAATCAATAATACTGACGTCAGCAAGCTCGATTTCAAAACTTTTTGCCCACTAATTTCACGTACATTTGGGAAACGATTCAACCAATCTGTCTGTAGATCCGAGAATTTATCATGGCTAACATTTTAGGCATTATGCATGATGAAAGACATGTTATGCTATACAGATGATGCAAAGTAAAAATAAAGTTAGATGAATGAAAGTTTTAGAATGGCCGAACAAAATTGGGGTATGACAATATGATTTAGCCACATACTCAGCTTCATAAGATGACAAATCCACAAATGCTTTGCTTCTTTAAGCTCCATGAGATTGGAGCACCTTTGATCCTAAATATATAGCCTGCAATACTCTTCTTCTCATCTTGATCTCCAATGAAATCTGAATTAGTGTAGCCACATACCTCTGCATCTCTACTGATCTTCTTTTTTCACAACATCAACACACCGTGATCAATCTTACCTTTGATGTATCTCAACACTCTTTTAATTGTAGTTAGATGATATTCTTTGGGTTTCTCCATGAATATGCTCAACGGTCCAACAATTTGACATATATCTGGCCTGGTCTTGCAAAGATACCTCACGAATCCAATGATTTATTTGTACAGTTGCATAACAATTGATCATCTTAAACCTCTTCAAGTTACTTTGGGTATACTTTTTCAGATACAGGAACATTTCTTCACCTGTGTCTTTGAACTCTATCCCTAAGAAATATGACAAGTTCTCTAGGTTGAACATTTTAAACTCTTGAATCAGCTTTTACTTGCTTCAACTACACCTGTAACCAACAAGTCATCTACATACAGGAATAAGATGATTCGACTGGCCCTGTATGCATCATTGACATATACTCCATGTGCAAAGACACACTTTGTGAAACCTATTTCGATCAGGAAGTTATTTATTCTCAAATTCTAAGATTTTGGGGCTTCCTTCAAACTATTGAGAGTCTTCCTCAATTTGTATACCTTTGACTCTTGCCCTTTAATTTTGAATCCTAGTGGTTAACTGACATGGACTTCTTTTTCAAGGTCCATTCAGAAATGTTGATTATACATCCAATAGATGTATCTTCCACCCTTTGTATGATTTCTTCAACACAATAACTATGATGGTTTTCAACCTCGCCATAGTGTCCTACCTCGAAAAATACGATCCTCGCGATGGACGCGGAAAAACGTTCGAACAGAGTCGCCACCGAACTTTATTCATTCCAAGGAAGGAATAGGAAAATATCGATAAAACCTTTAAGGGATAAGAAAATGGTCATCGCAACCAAATTCTAGGTTCGGGAGTTGGTTACGCAAGAGGGAAGGTATTATGTTTTTTATAGGCGCCAATTGTCCACACACGAGTAAGAGAACTCGCACCCAAACAATCGAGGAGAAAAACCAAAGACTCGATCCCCCTCACTTCACCTTTTAATGAAAGTATGTTTAAATAAAGGATTAAGTGTTTTAATGATTGCTTAGAAAAGGTTTGAATGTTGTCAATTTAAAAGTCTTTTAGAGGTGTCAATTGTCCACACACGAGTAAGAGAACTCGCACCCGAAGTCCCGAACAATCGAAGAGAAAGATCGAAGACTTCATCCCCTCCTTTTCACCTTTTAAGAAATGATGTTTAAGTATGATTAAATGTATTGATTTGATTTGAAAAATGCTCGATGTTGATCGAGGTTTTGAATTTGCGTAAAAAAGAGTTAAAGGTTAATGGAAAGGAGGTCTTAATGGTTCAAGGTATGGTCGATGGCGAGGCAAAAACACTCGACTTACAAGTTGGATAAGGGGCCTTGATATATGGATCAAGTGAATGCTTAAAGATGAATTGGTGGTTAATTGAATTTGTTTAAAAAAAAATGCTTAACGTTGGATCAAGCTTGTTTATTCTTTTGAAAAAAGGTTGATTTTACTCTTATGGGAGATGACACATTTACTCAAATGGGAATAATCAAACCACAATTAAAGTAAGACAATCACACGTATGAATGCAAGCCAAAGTGTAGGAGATGCAACAAGTATCGTTGTATAAAGCCCAAGAGGAGGCTATGTGAGGTTGATGGCGATCGTGAAAACAATCGACTTACAAGGTGTTTGAAAATGGCTTGACATTAAGTCAAGGTATTAGTTTGAAAAGAGTTTGGTTTACACAAGCATGTGATGAATGACATACATATAATCAAGGCATGATAACAATCCACATGAAACAAGTATAACCACAACACAAAGATCACAAATTAAACAAAGTGGAGAGAGAAAACTAATCAAACATGTTAGTCTAATTAATATCCTAAATCTCTAAGGTTAGTTTAAAGGAGAAATTCTAAACTAATTAATTATATTTTCTTAGATTTTTAGAGAAAAAAGGAAGTTCTAACAATTAATTAAATTAAACTAAAACATTTAATAAAATTAACTATTAAAGTTAATTAGTATTAAATAAAATGATTTAATAAAATTAATTAAAATTTTATTAATAAAAAACAAATATTTTTTGGATTTTTAGGGTTAGAGAAGTTGGACTAATGCAATTAATTAAGTTAAAATCAAATATTTAATAAAACTAATTATGAAAATAATTAGTTAGTATTAAATAAATAAATTTAATGAAATTAATTAATTAGTAAACAAATCTCTAGGTTTTTTTAAAAGAAAATTAGTATTTTGGTTTTTTAAGAAATAAGTTAATAAATTATTTTTTTGGATTTTTTTATATTAAAAGAAAAGTATTGTTAAAATAAATCTAAAATAAAAAAGAAGGGGCCAGATTTGTTAGCAGAAAGGGGTGTGAATCTGGAAATCACCCCAGGCCCAACTTAGAGGGAGCCTACACGGAGGAGAGCCCATGGTGGACTCTGGTCAGGCTGTTGACCAACAGAACGAATCTGGCGCGTTCATCAGTTAGTGAGTCATCTTGATTCTAGATCATAGGGTGCAAAACGAGTGCACACGGTAAGGGAGATGGAGAGATGCACAGATGGGATCAGGGGATGGTCACCTGACCGGTGACAAGTGTCCCTGGCAGTGACACGTGTCACCCCGGTTTGGGCCAACAGTCTAAGGCCAACATCATCATATTATTATAGACAAAAAAAAAGAAACAGATTCAAAATCACCTTCACTTTCTTTCCACGTTATTCTCTCCCTCAACGTCTATTTCTCTCAAACTCTCAAGGTCACCGGAACCTAAACTTCCGTCGGAGAAGACGGTGGCGTGCGGTGGCCGCCGCCGTCTCTCTCCAGCCACCCCTCAAAACTATGTTACCCTATGAAACTCCCGCTTCTGAGTTCGAATCTGAACTCAGATTGATCCAAATATCACCCTAAACCCCAAATAGAAACCCAACAAAAACCCTAACTCTAACTAACATTAGCACAAACAAGCAATTGAAGAAGGGTTTCAAAGCACAATCACATGGAGACTACAAATCAAGCATCAGAGAGTATAAAAGAGGCAAATAATACCTAGATCGGAGCGATTCCGATCGGAAGCTTTTCCGGCGAAGGTGAGATTCTTAACTCCCCTTTCTCTTCTTCCTTTTACGTTCTTCTTTCGCTTCAGTTGTTGTTGCTTTCTGCTGAAAATGATGCTAGCTTGCTATTGTTATGATTGAGAATGAGTGGGGCTGAGCTCAAATTAGCTCAGAGTTTCAATGTGAATCTCTGAGTAATTTTAGGATTTTTCTTGAGCTTTAGTGAGGACAGTGGGTGATTTCTTGCGCAATAGAATTCTAGGGTTTTTCAGCCGTTTTTCTCTCTATCTTTTGCTCATGAATAGTAGAGTTAATATAGGGGTCCGAAATTTAGGGTTTTTTGTATGAAAACTTGCGGAGGAAGGATTACGGTATAGATAAAATCAATCCTGCAAATCGTGAGTAGGAGGCGTCCTTGTACGAATTCTGCTGCTGAAGGTTTGTGTGGGTCCTTTGGTAGTGGCTCATTTTTATTTTTGTCTGTAGTGTCTGCAAAAGGCTTCTAGAATGCATTAGTTTTCCTCTGAGTTTTCACTACGTGTGAATGTGATTTTCACTACTTTTACTGTTATGAATTTAGGTTGATGTGGCTTTTATTGACTCAAATTGACTCTTGTTATTTTTACTTTGTAACAGATGATTGTTGACACCAATTCTGCCTCCTACTGGAAGTTTTATATTGGCATTGCTCCTACAACCTGACCCTAAAGGAGGCTTGATACTTTCTTGAAGAGCTCAGTATTAGATACTTCCGGTGAATTTGATCAATCACTTGGTCATGTAAAAACCAATGTCAATAATAAGGCAACCGTGGTAAGTTTTCAAATCTTGATGCAACCTTCAATTATTTCCATATAACTATCATTTATGCCATGACATATTGTGTATTTTGTAAAGACATGTGATGCTAATACCATTGTCGCATCTGCAAAGAGACCATCTCCTGCTGCATCATTAGTTGCTGGCTTTTCTATAGATGTTGGAGCATCCATAAGATCACGTGTCCACAGAGATTAGCCCATTTTGAGCAGGATAACTTAACTACATTAGCATTGCTATGTCAATCTCATGAAGTGGACCTCTCTGAGTGTGAATCTTTGACAACTTCTATATGTGATGTTTTTTTAGAAATGGTTGACAAAACTCTATGTTGAAACCACTAATTCTTGATAATTGTATGAGGTTGACTCATGGTAGGAATTTAGTTCCCTTTATTCTACAAGCTGCTATTGTGCGTAAGGCTTCATGACTTTGTTTTGAAATTGTTTTGCAGGTACAATGCTCATGATCAGCTTGATGTGAATCATTAGGGTCAAAGGCGTGTATAGCTTTGTCTCAGCATAGAGAACTGCTCTTGGTATGATGATGAGATTGCAAGCTATTTTGAGAGTGGATGGAACACGAAGGTATTCTTGGAGCAATCATGCAGGGCTTGATGCAGCAGTTTGGTCTTGAAGGTGTGAAGAGGCTTTAACACATTGTCAAGGAAATCTTGCAGCAGAGTTTGTCATTTAGGCATTGTGTGACTTGTGTTGAATCATATATATTTTAGCAGTTAGCTTGAAGCTCTGTACCATGTCCTTTGTGAATTTTCCTTATTTTATTTGTAGTTTGGAATACAATTCTGGTACTTGGAAACATTGTATGGAAATAAATCAATGGTTATGATTTGTTTGAATTAGTCTGAGCTGCATTGTTGTGAATGGCATACGAAATGTTGTAATCTCTTGTATTATGGCTTCAATTTGCTAGCTTCCATGGCCTGCTATTTTACTTAATCAAGACTTAGCTCAAAAGCACCCAAAACAACACGCATAACTTGTCTTTGCGCATGATTTGGTGTGATGGAATGATAGTTGTCATGTCTTAAAACAATTATTCACCTCTTATTAATTTGAACTTAATGGCATTGTTCACCATTGGGCCTATTGCCATGATACACAAGTAATGGCTTAAACTGAATCCAATAACCGCGTGCCTTGCCCAAAAAAAAATCTACATCATGTTTTTAAACCATTTCCACATGCCTTAATAAAAATCCAACCAAACCTTAACGTAACTTATGAGAAAAGAATTCTACTCATGACTTGCAAAATCTCACCAGGCCTTGAAGAAAGATTCTAACTCTTCAATTTGAAGTCATTAACCATACTTACAAATATTGTCATTCAATTTGATTCTTATGGCTTGGACATTATCTTTAAAATGAAAAAAAAACATACATTTTATGTCCAAACTAGAAGCGTCCTCGGGCGTGGCTTAACGGAGTATCGTTCATTCTTCCTTAATCCATTCTTGTACTAGTTAATGCGTTCCATGGTCTCCACATGACTTCTTGCAACTCGAAACCATGTCTCGCTCATTCCTCGAATGGTGATGCCATTGAGGAAAATCCAAACCACAAAAGGCCAGATCTGACGCAACCTTGATGACTTGGTTCCAAATAACTTACTTGAGCTCTTTTAACATTCACAACCCGATCATCCAGGTAAAGAGCCTGAGTGAAGCCACACACCTCCTGAATTAATGCACCCTAACTTTGTCTTGAAATAAAACCTTGCTTGATTAACAAATTAAATCCAAATCAGTGAACCTCAATCCAATACACATACACTCCTGACTTGGTGAACCTCAAATGAAACCTTGACCAAAAGGAAAAAAGAAGACAACTGCATATTTTTGTTTTCTCTGAATATGGTTAGTGGATGAAAGTTATACACAGGTAGGAAAAATTTGGGGTATGATAGATGCCCCTATCTAATTGTCTTGAACCCGCGAGAATGAACTACTGCATGGCGTTCATTTTTAGGGTAGAAAGGAATTAGATATAAGAAGACCCCAAAATTTGTCCGACAAAAGGTAAAGTTCCATAGAGTAAGAGCTGACAAAATGAGATAGCAGTGTTCAAACTGAACAAAATAACTTGAGATCCTTTGGGTGGTCGAAGCAGCACCTTATCCATTAACGTTCTTCACGATACCAAAGTGATTTTTGAAAGGCAGAGGATTCTCTGGGTGGTCAAAGCAGTCCCTTATACATTAAGGTCCTCTGATGATACCAAAGCAGCACCCCTGAAAGGCAGAGGGTTCTCTGGGTGGTCGAAGCAGTCCCTTATACTCTTATGGGAGATGACACATTTACTCAAATGGGAATAATCAAGCCACAATTAAAGTAAGACAATCACACGTATGAATGCAAGCCAAAGTGTAGGAGATGCAATAAGTATCGTTGTATAAAGACCAAGAGAAGGCTATGTGAGGTTGATGGCGATCGTGAAAACAATCGACTTACAAGGTGTTTGAAAAGGGCTTGACATTAAGTCAAGGTATTAGTTTGGAAAGAGTTTGGTTTGCACAAGCATGTGATGAATGACATACATATAATCAAGGCATGATAACAATCCACATGAAACAAGTATAACCACCACACAAAGATCACAAATTAAACAAAGTGGAGAGAGAAAACTAATCAAACATGTTAGTTTAATTAATATCCTAAATCTCTAAGGTTAGTTTACTAATTAATTATATTTTCTTAGATTTTTAGAGAAAAAAGGAAGTTTTAACAATTAATTAAATTAAACTAAAACATTTAATAAAATTAACTATTAAAGTTAATTAGTATTAAATAAAATGATTTAATAAAATTAATTAAAATTTTATTATTAAAAAACAAATATTTTTTGGATTTTTAGGGTTAGAGAAGTTGGACTAATGCAATTAATTAAGTTAAAATCAAATACTTAATAAAACTAATTATGAAAATAATTAGTTAGTATTAAATAAATAAATTTAATGAAATTAATTAATTAGTAAACAAATCTCTAGGTTTTTTTAAAAGAAAATTAGTATTTTGGTTTTTTAAGAAATAAGTTAATAAATTATTTTTTTTGGATTTTTTTATATTAAAAGAAAAGTATTGTCAAAATAAATCTAAAATAAAAAAGAATGGGCCAGACTTGTTAGCAGAAAGGGGTGTGAATCTGGAAATCACCCCAGGCCCAACTTAGAGGGAGCCTACATGGAGGAGAGCCCATGGTGGACACTGGTCAGGCTGTTGACCAACAGAACGAATCTGGCGCGTTCATCAGTTAGTGAGTCATCTTGATTCTAGATCATAGGGTGCAAAACGAGTGCACACGGTAAGGGAGATGGAGAGATGCACAGATGGGATCAGGGGATGGTCACCTGACTGGTGACAAGTGTCCCTGGCAGTGACACATGTCACCCCGGTTTGGGCCAACAGTCTAAGGCCAACATCATCATATTATTATAGACAAAAAAAAGAAACAGATTCAAAATCACCTTCACTTTCTTTCCACGCCATTCTCTCCCTCAACGTCTATTTCTCTCAAACTCTCAAGGTCACCGGAACCTAAACTTCCGCCAGAGAAGACGGTGGCGTGCGGTGGCCGCCGCCGTCTCTCTCCAGCCACCCCTCAAAACCACGTTACCCTATGAAACTCCTGCTTCTGAGTTCGAATCTGAACTCAGATTGCTCCAAATATCACCCTAAACCCCAAATAGAAACCCAACAAAAACCCTAACTCTAACTAACATTAGCACAAACAAGCAATTGAAGAAGGGTTTCAAAGCACAATCACATAGAGACTACAAATCAAGCATCAGAGAGTATAAAAGAGGCAAATAATACCTAGATCGGAGCGATTCCAATCGGAAGCTTTTCCGGCGAAGGTGAGATTCTTAACTCCTCTTTCTCTTCTTCCTTTTACGTTCTTCTTTTGCTTCAGTTGTTGTTGCTTTCTGCTAAAAATTATGCTAGCTTGCTATTGTTATGAGTGAGAATGAGTGGGGCTGAGCTCAAATTAGCTCAGAGTTTCAATGTGAAGCTCTGAGTAATTTTAGGATTTTTCTTGAGCTTTAGTGAGGACAGTGGGTGATTTCTTGCGCAATAGAATTCTAGGGTTTTTCAGCCGTTTTTCTCTCTATCTTTTTATCATGAATAGTAGAGTTAATATAGGGGTCCGAAATTTAGGGTTTTTTGTATGAAAACTTGCGGAGGAAGGATTACGGTACAGATAAAATCAATCCTGCAAATCGTGAGTGGGAGGCGTCCTTGTACGAATTCTGCTGCTGAAGGATTTGTGTGGGTCCTTTGGTAGTGGCTCATTTTTATTTTTGTCTGTAGTGTCTGCAAAAGGCTTCTAGAATGCATTAGTTTTCCTCTGAGTTTTCACTGCGTGTGAATGTGATTTTCACTACTTTTACTGTTATGAATTTAGGTTAATGTGGCTTTTATTGACTCAAATTGACTCTTGTTATTTTTACTTTGTAACAGATGATTGTTGACACCAATTCTGCCTCCTACTGGAAGTTTTATATTGGCATTGCTCCTACAACCTGACCCTAAGGGAGGCTTGATACTTTCTTGAAGAGCTCAGTATTAGATACTTCCGGTGAATTTGATCAATCACTTGGTCATGTAAAAACCAATGTCAACAATAAGGCAACCGTGGTAAGTTTTCAAATCTCGATGCAACCTTCAATTCTTTCCATATAACTATCATTTATGCCATGACATATTGTGTATTTTGTAAATACATGTGATGCTAATACCATTGTCGCATCTGCAAAGAGACCATCTCCTGCTGCATCATTAGTTGCTGGCTTTTCTATAGATGTTGGAGCATCCATAAGATCACGTGTCCACAGAGATTAGCCCGTTTTGAGCAGGATAACTTAACTACATTAGCATTGCTATGTCAATCTCAAGAAGTGGACCTCTCTGAGTGTGAATCTTTGACAACTTCTATATGTGATGTTTTTTTAGAAATGGTAGACAAAACTCTATGTTGAAACCACTAGTTCTTGATAATTGTATGAGGTTGACTCATGGTAGGAATTTAGTTCCCTTTATTCTACAAGCTGCTGTTGTGCATAAGACTTCATGACTTTAACACATTGTCAAGGAAATCTTGCAGCAGAGTTTGTCATTTAGGCATTGTGTGACTTGTGTTGAATCATATATATTTTAGCAGTTAGCTTGAAGCTCTGTACCATGTCTTTTGTGAATTTTCCTTATTTTGTTTGTAGTTTGGAATACAATTCTGGTACTTGGAAACTTTGTATGGAAATAAATCAATGGTTGTGATTTGTTTGAATTAGTCTGAGCTGCATTGTTGTGAATGGCATACGAAATGTTGTAATCTCTTGTATTGTGGCTTCAATTTGCTAGCTTCCATGGCCTGCTATTTTACTTAATCAAGACTTAGCTCAAAAGCACCCAAAACAACACGCATAACTTGTCTTTGCGCATGATTTGGTGTGATGGAATGATAGTTGCCATGTCTTAAAACAATGATTCAACTCTTATTAATTTGAACTTAATGGCATTGTTCACCATTGGGCCTATTGCCACGATACACAAGTAATGGCTTAAACTGAATCCAATAACCACGTGCCTTGCCCAAAAAAAAATCTACATCATGTTTTTAAACCATTTCCACATGCCTTAATAAAAATCCAACCAAACCTTAATGTAACTTATGAGAAAAGAATTCTACTCATGAGTTGTAAAATCTCACCAGGCCTTGAAGTAAGATTCTAACTCTTCAATTTGAAGTCATTAACCATACTTCCAAACATTCCATTCAATTTGATTCTTATGGCTTGGACATTATCTTAAAAATGAAAAAAAAAACATACGGTTTATGTCCAAACTAGAAGCCTCCTCGGGCGTGGCTTAACGGAGTATCATTCATTCTTCCTTAATCCATTCTTGTACTAGTTAATGCGTTCCATGGTCTCCACATGACTTCTTGCAACTCGAAACCATGTCTCGCTCATTCCTCAAATGGTGATGCCATTGAGGAAAATCCAAACCACAAAAGGCCAGATCTGACGCAACCTTGATGACTTGGTTCCAAATAACTTACTTGAGCTCTTTTAACATTCACAACCCGATCATCCAGGTAAAGAGCCTGAGTGAAGCCACACACCTCCTGAATTAATGCACCCTAACTTTGTCTTGAAATAAAACCTTGCTTGATTAACGAATTAAATCCAAATCAGTGAACCTCAATCCAATACACATACACTCCTGACTTGGTGAACCTCAAATGAAACCTTGACCAAAAGGAAAAAAGAAGACAACTGCATATTTTTGTTTTCTCTGAATATGGTTAGTGGATGAAAGTTATACACAGGTAGGACAAATTTGGGGTATGACAGATGCCCCTATCTAATTGTCTTGAACCCGAGAGAATGAACTACTGCATGGCGTTCATTTTTAGGGTAGAAAGGAATTAGATATAAGAAGACCCCAAAATTTGTCCGACAAAAGGTAAAGTTCCATAGAGTAAGAGCTGACAAAATGAGATAGCAGGGTTCAAACTGAACAAAATAACTTGAGATCCTTTGGGTGGTCGAAGCAACACCTTATCCATTAAGGTTCTTCGCGATACCAAAGTGATTTTTGAAAGGCAGAGGATTCTCTGGGTTGTCAAAGTAGTCCCTTATACATTAAGGTCCTTTGATGATACCAAACACCCCTGAAAGGCAAAGGGTTCTCTGGGTGGTCGAAGCAGTCCCTTATACATTAAGGTTCCTCGATGATACCAAAGAAGTATCTCCGAAGGCAGAAGATTCTTTGGGTCTTCGAAGCAGTCCCTTATTCATTAAGGTTCCTCCATGATACCAAAGCAATATCTCTGAAGGCAGAAGATTTTCTGTGTCATCGAAGCAGTCCCTTATCCGTTAAGGTTCCTCGATGATACCAAAGCAGTATCTCTAAAGGCAGAAGATTCTCTGGGTCGTCGAAGCAGTCCCGTATCCATTAAGGTTTCTCGATGATACCAAAGCAGTATCTCTGAAGGCAGAAGATTCTCTGGGCTGTCGAAGCAGTCCCTTATCCATTAAGGTTCCTCAATGATACCAATGCAGTATCTCTGAAGGCAGAAGATTCTCTGGGTCGTCGAAGCAGTCCCTTATCCATTAAGGTTCTTCGATGATACCAAAGCAGTATCTCTGAAGGCAGACAATTCTCTGGGTCGTCGAATCAGTCCCTTATCCATTAAGGTTCCTCGATGATACCAAAGCAGTATCTCTCAAGGCAGACGATTCTCTGGTTTGTCGAAGCAGTCCCTTATCCATTAAGGTTCGTCGATGATACCAAAGGAGTATCTCTGAAGGCAGAAGATTCTCTGGGTCGTCGAAGCAGTCCCTTATCCATTAAGGTTCCTCGATGATACCAAAGCAGTATCTCTGAAGGTAGACAATTCTCTGGGTCGTCGAAGCATTCCCTTATCCATTAAGGTTCTTCGATGATAACAAAGCAGTAACTCTTAAGGCAGACAATTCTCTGGGTCGTCGAAGCAGTCCCTTATCCATTAAGGTTCCTCGATGACACCAAAGCAGTATCTTTGAAGGCAGACAATTCTCTGGGTTGTCGAAGCAGTCCCTTATCCATTAAGGTTCCTCGATGATACCAAAATAGTATCTCTGAAGGTAGAAGATTCTCTGGGTCATCGAAGCAGTCCCTTATCCATTAAGGTTCCTCGATGATACCAAAGCAGTATCTCTGAAGGCAGAAGATTCTCTGGGTCGTCAAAGCAGTCCCTTATCCATTAAGGTTCCTCGATGATACCAAAGCAGTATCTCTGAAGGTAGACGATTCTCTGGGTCGTCAAAGCAGTCCCTTATCCATTAAGGTTCTTCGATGATACCAAAGCAGTATCTCTGAAGGTAGACGATTCTCTAGGTTGTCGAAGCAGTCTCTTATCCATTAAGGTTCCTCGATGATACCAAAGCAGTATCTCTGAAGGCAGACGATTCTCTGGGTCGTCGAAGCAGTCCCTTATCCATTAAGGTTCCCCGATTATACCAAAGCAGTATCTATGAAGGCAGAAGATTCGTTGGGTCGTCGAAGCAGTCCCTTATCCATTAAGGTCCCTCGATGATACCAAAGCAGTATCTCTGAAGGCAGATGATTCTCTGGGTCGTCGAAGCAGTCCCTTATCCATTAAGGTTCCTCGATGATACCAAAGCAGTATCTCTGAAGGCAGAAGATTCTCTGGGTCGTCGAAGTAGTCCCTTATACACTAAGGTTCCTCGATGATACCAAAGCAGTATCTCTGAAGGCAGAAGATTCTCTGGGTCGTTGAAGCAGTCCCTTATCCATTAAGGTTCCTCGATGATACCAAAGCAGTATCTCTGAAGGCAGACGATTCTCTGGGTCGTCGAAGCAGTGCCTTATCCATTAAGGTTCTTCGATGATACCAAAGCAGTATCTCTGAAGGCAGACGATTCTCTGGGTTGTCGAAGCACTCCCTTATCCATTAAGGTTTCTCGATGATACCAAAGCAGTATCTCTGAAGGCAGACGATTCTCTGGGTCATCGAAGCAGTCCCTTATCAATTAAGGTTCCCCGATGATACCAAAGCAGTATCTCTGAAGGCAGAAAATTCTCTGGGTCGTCGAAGCAACCCCTTATCCATTAAGGTCCCTCGATGTTACCAAAGCAGTATCTCTGAAGGCAGATGATTCTCTGGGTCGTCGAAGCAGTCCCTTATCCATTAAGGTTCCTCGATGATACCAAAGCAGCAACTCTGAAGGAAGAAGATTCTTTGGGTCGTTAAAGCAGTCCCTTATACACTAAGGTTCCTTGATGATACCAAAGCAGTTTCTCTGAAGGCAGAAGATTCTCTGGGTCGTCGAAGCAGTCCTTTATACACTAAGGTTCCTCGATGATACCAAAGCAGTATCTCTGAAGGCAGATGATTCTCTGGGTTGTCGAAGCAGTCCCTTATCCATTAAGGTTCATCAATGATACCAAAGCAGTATCTCTGAAGGCAGGAGATTCTCTGGGTCGTCAAAGCAGTCCCTTATACACTAAGGTTCCTCGATGATACCAAAGCAGTATCTCTGAAGGCAGAAGATTCTCTGGGTCTTCGAAGCAGTCCCTTATACACTAAGGTTCCTCGATGATACCAAAGCAGTATCTCTGTGGTAAATTTGATGAGGGATAGTTGAGCAAGATTCCTGTCAGAGGAAATGTGTTGGCTCTGTAGGGGAAAGCTCACAAGAAATTTTCTAGGATAACCTCTGCTTGGGGAGCACTGACAACAGTTGCTGGGGATTATCATTATCAACTGCATGGTTGAAGAATGACTTGTTGGGGAATAGAATTCCAAGAGCACGTGCGGGGTATCAACTTCTCTTTAGAAGAATACTGCCAACTTTGATGGAGGACTGGCCAAGATGCTTGCGAACTGATCCTAGATCCTGTTATGATATGTTGCTGGGATGGATATGCCATGCATTGTATGATGCACTGAAACACATACTAAGATGCAACTACTGGGGAATCTAATGCACGTATGAATGCACAAGATATGCTAGTGCTTGATATGATTATGTAATGTTATGCTAGCATGTCATGCACATGACGATGCAAATGATCGGGCGCGCTGGGGATAGGTTTCCTTGTCGAGAGTATCACCAGGGATTGAATTTGGTAATTGCCAAATGAAATTGAACTTTGGTAATTTGGTGTTTCCCAATAAATTGGACTTTCAGGTGTTATGAGGATGCCAACAACGGTGGACTTTTAGTGGTTGCCAATGAAAACTAGACTTTGAAGGGTAAATTTGAAGGTGTCAACGAGCGTGAACTTTTGGGTAGTTGCCAATAAAGGATTGGACTTCAGGGTTGGTAAGAGGGTTTGACTTCCTGACACTTGGATTTTGATGATATAATGGTCAGCAAATAGATGTGGACGAGCTTGGTGCCCCAAGTTTGATCCTTTGCTGATAAGATGTGTATTCACTCTTGAGAGGACCTCAATCATGGTGGCTTTGTATGAGCATAGCAACATGATCAATGCATGTTGACTGTGTGAGCGTAGCGACTTAACCAATGCATGTTGATTGTGTGAGCGTAGTGACTTAACCAATGCATGTTGATTGTGATTTTGCTCTGCCCCAAGGCTTTTGACACTTGTTGACTCAATAGTTACTAGGGCCTGGTCTAGTCTGCTTGATGAACTTAACAGTATGAAGGGGAAACTTCCCATTTGCAACTTGTCTTGCCCCATTCTGTAGGGTGCTTGAATGAATTCACCTTGAAAATGATCATATCATGACATGATCGGAGACTATTTGCCCCAGTGTTTGAACCTTGTAGTGGTTTGTCATTGATCAAGCCTTTGATGGATTTGCCCCAGTTGAACTGGACGTGCTGATTATAGGGCTTGCCCCAGATGGGTTGAATGCTGATTGCAAAGGTCTTCCCTAGATGGGCTAAGAACTAAAATGGTCATTCCTCCTTAATCTGCTGATACCTGAAGTTTTTTAGCCTGACCAGTTCATTGATCACCATAGTCATTGGATGTTATGCCCCTGCTCCATAGGGTTATGACGTGAACTCAATTCGGGTAAGCATTGTTGAACGATCAAGTTCCTCTGACTGATGCTTGGAATTTCCTTGATGCCAAGTACTGACTTGTAGTTAAAATTATTTATCCAAAAATGGCAATTTTAATGCAATGCTCATGCAAGTTTTGAAAATCAATCATTATCAGAATGATGTGATAGTGTGTGACGGATGAACCATTGGTCCAAACATGGAGCTGATTTAGCTGGTATGAAAAATATAACAAGAATATGACACCAATTCAGAAGATTAGCAAATCTCTAGGAGTCAGTTTACGCAACCTTGCTGTAGTATGCTTTCAGAATAAACCCCGCCTCAATTAGGTCTTTCGAGGGTTATAACGTGGTCTGGTTCACGCTTATTGAAAACAAAGGATATATGGCTCAAATTTATTTGTACCTATCCATTCTTCGTGATAATCTCTAGTCCTACGTTCAATTAAATTGACACTCATTTGTCTTCTAAGAGAGTTCGACGGTGTAAGGGCGAAGGTGAGGATTCAAGATTTGCTTGAAATGGCAGTCACCTTATTTTGCTTTTGTCATGATGTCAGTGACCCTTCGATTTAACATGGTGGCCACTGGACCTTATTTTGTTTTTGTTGAGGATTCGAAAGCCTCTTTTGGTATTGTTTTTTATCTCTATAGATTGATTTCTCTTTTCGAGTCCATCGGGATTGCCTTGATTTTTGCCTAAGTCTCCTTTTGAGGTGTTCGACTTAGCAGGCTTTTTGGTTTTTTTATTTTGTTTTTGATTTTGTTGAAGGATTGTGACTGCCAAGTTATTGGTCATTGAGGAAAAACGGCATAACTTTTGCATGATCCCTTCAACACGTCAGGATGTGTGCGAACAACAACATATAATTGATCCTTAGATGGGATATTTCATCTTGTAATACGAATGCGTCGTCGGATTAGCTGAACAACTACCCATGCCCCAGGTTAAGCATAAGGGTTTTTAAATCCGAAGGAAACTCTTGCTTCTAGGCTCGAAGTGGTTAACTAGGGACTAACTCCTTATCTCTCCAGTGTTTGGGGATTTGAAACAATGCCTGTACATCCTTGGCAGGATTCCATCCGAAAGCGTACCATCAACAATTATGGGTACTTCGTTTTCGTCATCCTCCCTCCAATATTTGCTAAACAACAACTTGGTAAAGAAAAAAAGGACGAGAGGTATATAAATGAATATATATTTTTTTGCTTTTTTATATAAGCGAGAAAAATGAGCGAATGCGACATGATTAATTCATAAAATGCGTTATAACATCATTAATATTACCATTCAGAACAACAATGTTAAAAAACAAGTAGCACTTAACATAAAGAAATTGCAAATGCAAATGATAAATGACCCAATTATCGCCGGTGTTGATGATGTCTTCCTGTATGAACCGCTGGCTTTGGGAGATGCATCTTGAAGTCTTCGGACTCATTCGGGCAAGAAGCAGATGTGCAAAACCAAATTTCCTTCCAGAAAGGAGATATGCTTCTGATCGATCAACTGTTGCACCTTAGCCTGAAAAGCTTTGCACTATTCTATTTAATGCCCCCATTGATCCAACATGGTATCCACAATGCACGTCGGTATCGTACCCAACCAGGTATGGCTCTGGCAATGGCTTGAGAGGATTGGGCTCTACCAGTGAGTTTCGGACAAGATGCAAAAGAAGTTGACTGTACGACGTAGGAACTGGATAAAGAGGAACATTCCTTTCTTCTCTTGTCATAGTTGTTACAGTCATCAAGATTTGGTCCACTTTTCTTGTCATATGATCCATGTCCCTCTTCATTTGTCTTGATCTCGTGTCAAACACTTTATCAACTCTTGGTAGTTACCACAAGTTTCGGGACGTCAACTGGCCTCTTTATGGATGAAAGGTTTACAATGAGTTGTTTGGACAATGATATGCATGCATGCTAGTGAGATGTAATTGTTATGAGTATGTAATGCTCATACAGGGTTCCAGGATCAAAAGCATTATCTGATTCTGAGGAAGGAGTTAGACACAAGATATCTCTGATCACTAGACCCCCCATAGGTAGGCTCTAATTGGGTAGGTGCCTAGAGTTATGGATATCTTTCAAAGACATTATAGCCATGATGAAGGAACATCAGACGATAATATCCTTGAAAGGATCTCGTCTAGGTGAGGTCTTCGTTTCTTCCCCACGAGAAAGACTCCTCGGAGGCGTCCACTACACAACCATCGACACACGGGTTCTAAGTAGGGTTCTCAGAATCCTAGATCGAGGTCGAAAATATTACTGTCAGGAAGTAATACATTCGAGGGATCTCATCTGATTGGGGCGTTCACATCATCCCAATAAGTTCGAAGACCTCATTAGTCAACACTACCAACCACCACAGATAAGATGGGTTAAAGGTCATTGGGATCAACGATTCAGGCTCGAAAACATTATCATCATGACAAAGTAACATCAAAACGATAACATTTCCAAGGGAATCTACTCCAAGCGGGGTCTTCGCTTTGGCTCACGCGGAAGAGACCACGGAAGCCTCCACTACACAACCACCATCCTAATCCTAGGGTTTTTCTCGACTCGGGTGTAGAGCCATCTCACAAAGTTCCCAATGCCAGAGCACCCCCCCAATTTCACAAGAAACAATAATAGGATATAATAATAATGAGCATTGGCAAGCACGTAGATAAATAATTAAACAAGCAAGCAAACAAACAAGAGAAGATAAACAAACAAGCGGATCTAACTCTCACGAATCGAGTCAAGTTAGGCTTGACTCTCTCTAGCATAGGGCAATGCATATCCCCAGCAGAGTCACCATCTGCCGTACCTCGAAAAATACGATCCTCACGATGGACGCGGAAAAACGTTCGAACAGAGTCGCCACCGAACTTTATTCATTCCAAGGAAGGAATAGGAAAATATCGATAAAACCTTTAAGGGATAAGAAAATGGTCATCGCAACCAAATTCTAGGTTCGGGAGTCGGGTACACAAGAGGGAAGGTATTAGTACCCTCTAAGTTCGTTGTACTCAACGGGAACCTCTTGATTCGATTCGTGAGAAAGTTAGCTAGGTTTGTTTGTTATCTTCTAAAGGATTTGCTTCTAAGGGGAAGATGGGTGGTTTTTTATTAGGGTACTCTCCAAGGATTGGGGCCCTTGTGCCTACGTATTCCCTCGTGCAATGGGAAAGTCAGAGCATTCGTAGTTCGTGGGACTACGGTTGGTTGGTTTGTGTTTTTTATAGGCGCCAATTGTCCACACACGAGTAAGAGAACTCGCAACCAAACAATCGAGGAGAAAGACCAAAGACTAAATCCCCCTCACTTCACCTTTTAATGAAAGTATGTTTAAATAAAGGATTAAGTGTTTTAATGATTGCTTAGAAAAGGTTTGAATGTTGTCGATTTAAAAGTCTTTTAGAGGTGTCAATTGTCCACACACGAGTAAGAGAACTCGCACCCGAACAATCGAAGAGAAATATCGAAGACTCCATCCCCCTCCTTTTCACCTTTTAAGAAATTATGTTTAAGTATGGTTAAATGTATTGATTTGATTTGAAAAATGCTCGATGTTGATCGAGGTTTTGAATTTGCGTTCGAAGGAGTTAAAGGTTAATGGAAAGGAGGTCCTAATGGTTCAAGGTATGGTCGATGGCGAGGCAAAAGCACTTGACTTACAAGTTGGATAAGGGGACTTGATATATGGATCAAGTGAATGCTTGAAGATGAATTGGTGGTTAATTGAATTTGTTTTAAAAAAATGTTTGATGTTGGATCAAGCTTGTTTATTCTTTAGAAAAAAGGTTGATTTTACTCTTATGGGAGAGGGACACATTTAATCAAATGGGAATAATCAAGCCACAATTAAAGTAAGACAATCACATGTATGAATGCAAGCCAAGGTGTAGGAGATGCAACAAGTATCGTTGTATAAAGCCTAAGAGGAGGCTATGTGAGGTTGATGGCGATCGTGAAAACAATCGACTTACAAGGTGTTTGAAAAGGGCTTGACATTAAGTCAAGGTATTAGTTTGAAAAGAGTTTGATTTGCACAAGCATGTGATGAATGACATACATATAATCAAGGTATGATAACAATCCACATGAAACAAGTATAACCACTACACAAAGATCACAAATTAAACAAAGTGGGGAGAGAAAACTAATCAAACATGTTAGTCTAATTAATATCCTAGATCTCTAAGGTTAGTTTAAAGGAGAAATTCTAAACTAATTAATTATATTTTCTTAGATTTTTAGAGAAAAAAGGAAGTTCTAACAATTAATTAAATTAAACTAAAATATTTAATAAAATTAACTATTAAAGTTAATTAGTATTAAATAAAATGGTTTAATAAAATTAATTAAAATTTGATTAATAAAAAACAAATATTTTTTGGATTTTTAGGGTTAAAGAAGTTGGACTAATGCAATTAATTAAGTTAAAATCAAATATTTAATAAAACTAATTATGAAAATAATTAGTTAGTATTAAAAAAATAAATTTAATGAAATTAATTAATTAGTAAACAAATCTCTAGGTTTTTTTTAAAGAAAATTAGTATTTTGGTTTTTTAAGAAATAAGTTAATAAATTGTTTTTTGGATTTTTTTATATTAAAAGAAAAGTATTGTTAAAATAAATCTAAAATAAAAAAGAATGGGCCAAACTTGTTAGCAGAAAGGGGTGTGAATCTGGAAATCACCCCAGGCGCAACTTAGAGGGAGCCCACACGGAGGAGAGCCCATGGTGGACTCTGGTCAGGCAGTTGACCAACAGAACGAATCTGGCGCGTTCATCAGTTAGTGAGTCATCTTGATTCTAGATCAGAGGGTGCAAAACGAGTGCACACGGTAAGGGAGATAGAGAGATGCGCACATGGGATCAGGGGATGGTCACCTGACCGGTGACAAGTGTCCCTGGCAGTGACACATGTCACCGCCGGTTTGGGCCAACAGTCTAAAGGCCAACATCATCATATTATTATAGACAAAAAAAAAGAAACAGATTCAAAATCCCCTTCACTTTCTTTCCACGCCCTTCTCTCCCTCAACGTCTATTTCTCTCAAACTCTCAAGGTCACCGGGAACCTAAACTTCCGCCGGAGAAGACGGTGGCATGCGGTGGCTGCCGCCGTCTCTCTCTTCGACCACCACTCAAAACCATGTTACCCTATGAAACTCCCGCTTCTGAGTTCGAATCTGAACTCAGATTGCTCCAAATATCACCCTAAACCCCAAACAGAAACCTAAAAAAAACCCTAACTCTAACTAACATTAGCGCAAAGAAGCAATTGAAGAAGGGTTTCAAAGAAAAATCACATGGAGACTATAAATCAAGCATCAGAGAGTATAAAAGAGGCGAATAATACCTAGATCGGAGCGATTCCAATCGGAAGCTTTTCCGGCGAAGGGGAGATTCTTAACTCCTCTTTCTCTTCTTCCTTTTACATTCTTCTTTCGCTTCAGTTGTTGTTGCTTTCTGCTGAAAATGCTGCTAGCTTGCTATTGTTATGAGTGAGAATGAGTGGGATAGAGCTCAAATTAGCTCAGAGTATCAATGTGAAGCTTTGAGTAATTTTAGGATTTTTCTTGAGCTTTAGTGAGGACAGTGTGTGATTTCTTGCGCAATAGAATTCTAGGGTTTTTCAGCCGTTTTTCTCTCTGTCTTTTGATGATGAATAGTGTAGTTAATATAGGGGTCCGAAATTTAGGGTTTTTTGTATGAAAACTTGCGGAGGAAGGATTACGGTACAGATAAAATCAATCCTGCAAATTGTGAGTGGGAGGCGTCCTTGTACGAATTCTGCTGCTGAAGAATTTGTGTGGGTCCTTTGGTAGTGGCTCATTTTCATTTTTATCTGTAGTGTCTGGAAAAGGCTTCTAGAATGCATTAGTTTTCCTCTGAGTTTTCACTGCGTGTGAATGTGATTTTCACTACTTTTACTGTTATGAATTTAGGCTGATGTGGCTCTTATTGACTCAAATTGACTCTTGTTATTTTTACTTTGTAACAGATGATTGTTGACACCAATTCTGCCTCCTACTGGAAGTTTTATATTGGCATTGCTCTTACAACCTGACCCTAATAGAGGCTTGATACTTTCTTGAAGAGCTCAGTATTAGATACTTCCGGTGAATTTGATCAACCACTTGGTCATGTAAAAACTAATGTCAACAATAAGGCAACCGTGGTAAGTTTTCAAATCTTGATAGTTGTAGGATCATGTACTGCTTTTCAAATCAGAAGTGAAACCTTCAATTCTTTCCATATAACTATCATTTATGCCATTACACATTGTTTATTTTGTAAAGACAGGTGATGCTAATACCATTGTCGCATCTGCAAAGAGACCATCTCCTGCTGCATCATTAGTTGTTGGCTTTTCTATAGATGTTGGAGCATCCATAAGATCACGTGTCCACAGAGATTAGCCCGTTTTGAGCAGGATAACTTAACTACATTAGCACTGATATGTCAATCTCAAGAAGTGGACCTCTCTGAGTGTGAATCTTTGACAACTTCTATATGTGGTGTTTTTTTAGAAATGGTAGACAAAACTCTATGTTGAAACCACTAGTTCTTGATAATTGTATGAGGTTGACTCATGGTAGGAATTTAGTTCCCTTTATTCTACAAGCTGCTGTTGTGCGTAAGGCTTCATGACTTTGTTTTGAAATTGTTTTGCAGGTACAATGCTCATGATCAGCTTGATGTGAATCATGAGGGTCAAAGGCGTGTATAGCTTTGTCTCAGCATAGAGAACTGCTCTTGGTATGATGATGAGATTGCAAGCTATTTTGAGAGTGGATGGAACACGAAGGTATTCTTGGAGCAATCATGCAGGGCTTGATGCAGCAGTTTGGTATTGAAGGCGTGAAGAAGCTTTAACACATTGTCAAGGAAATCTTGCAGCAGAGTTTGTCATTTAGGCATTGTGTGACTTGTGTTGAATCATATATATTTTAGCAGTTAGCTTGAAGCTCTGTACCATGTCCTTTGTGAATTTTCCTTATTTTATTTGTAGTTTGGAATACAATTCTGGTACTTGGAAACATTGTATGGAAATAAATCAATGGTTATGATTTGTTTGAATTAGTCTGAGCTGCATTGTTGTGAATGGCATACGAAATGTTGTAATCTCTTGTATTATGGCTTCAATTTGCAAGCTTCCATGGCCTGCTATTTTACTTAATCAAGACTTAGCTCAAAAGCACCCAAAACAACACACATAACTTGTCTTTGCGCATGATTTGGTGTGATGGAATGATAGTTGTCATGTCTTAAAACAATGATTCACCTCTTATTAATTTGAACTTAATGGCATTGTTCACCATTGGGCCTATTGCCATGATACACAAGTAATGGCTTAAACTGAATCCAATAACTGTGTGCCTTGCCCAAAAAAAATCTACATCATGTTTTTAAACCATCTCCACATGCCTTAATAAAAATCCAACCAAACCTTAACGTAACTTATGAGAAAAGAATTCTACTCATGACTTGCAAAATCTCACCAGGCCTTGAAGAAAGATTCTAACTCTTCAATTTGAAGTCATTAACCATACTTCCAAATATTGCCATTCAATTTGATTCTTATGGCTTGGACATTATCTTAAAAATGAAAAAAAAACATACAGTTTATGTCCAAACTAGAAGCGTCCTCAGGCGTGGCTTAACGGAGTATCGTTTATTCTTCCTTAATCCATTCTTGTACTAGTTAATGCGTTCCATGGTCTCCACATGACTTCTTGCAACTCGAAACCATGTCTCGCTCATTCCTCGAATGGTGATGCCATTGAGGAAAATCCAAACCATAAAAGGCCAGATCTGACGCAACCTTGATGACTTGTTTCCAAATCACTTTCTTGAGCTCTTTTAACATTCACAACCCGATCATCCAGGTAAAGAGCCTGAGTGAAGCCACACACCTCCTGAACTAATGCACCCTAACTTTGTCATGAAATAAAACCTTGCTTGATTAACGAATTAAATCCAAATCAGTGAACCTTAATCCAATACACATACACTCCTAACTTGGTGAACCTCAAATGAAACCTTGACCAAAAGGAAAAAAGAAGACAACTGCATATTTTTGTTTTCTATGAATATGGTTAGTGGATGAAATTTATACACAGGTAGGAAAAATTTGGGGTATGACACATAGATGCACACACTTCATCAAAATTGATACCAGGTTTTTGCAGAAAACCTCTCGCCACCAGTATTTCCATGTACTTAGCAATTTCACTGTTTGGCCTTCTTTTCAACTTGTAAACCCACTTTGTAACACCCGAGGCCGAAGAGGGAGGAGAATGCTTACACGTAACACCCGAGGGTGAGGGAGTGGTTATTGGTGCATAAGGCATGACAATGAGACACTCCTAGCAGCTTCTAAGGAATAATCAAATTCACATTGAAATGAGAGGGATCCTGAGGTTGTGTAGGTATGGGATTGCATGGTTGAAAGAAGGCTTATAAGGATTAATTGGTACTACCTATACCAACAAGATGCATCTTCTTTTCGGTATCCTAACATATAAGAACTCTATAGTTAAGCGTGCTTGACTTGGAGTAGTATTTGGATGGGTGGCCTTTTGGAAAGTTTCACGGAAAGCGTGTGAGTGGGGAAAAACATGCTGAAAAGACCTGTGTTGGTGTCTGGGGTCAGTCGATAATCCTGAAAGCAGACTGAGGCGTTACACACTTCACATCAACTGGCTTATTTATTGGGTTTTCGACAAGATCCCAAGAATTGTCCATCTCGATTTCCCTGTGTTCTTCTTTCATGGCTGCTAACCAATTCGAATCATTCATGGCTTGATCCAAATAGATTGGTTATGCTTCAACCATCATCACCACTTCTTCTATTAAGTCACCATATTGTTTGAGCTGCAGTATAGCGGCAAGAAACAAAAGATTTGGAAGAATTCCCTCAGGGTTTTTATCGTTCTCCATAGGGATCGGTGCGAGGAAAAGAATTTCGTTCAACAATCTCTATCTCTCTAAGCATGAGTTTAAATATTTTGAATGAGTAAAGTGTGGAAAGTAAAAGATATTAACAAGTAAATAATGAATTCTTTAGAGAGGAGAAAAATCGTCAGGAATTGTATTTCATCTACCCATCAAATACTAAAAAATCTATCAATCAACTGTACGCAACCTAAATCACTCATCAATATCATCACGTAACGCTCACAACAGAGGTTATGTCTAACGCAAAGTTGAGAGAACAATTGTATCGTCTCATCGGTGATGTCTCACACAACTCAACAACACATAGCATTAAGAACTGATACCCACGCGAATATTAGACCTAAATTTATGTCTAGAGTTTAGAATCAAACAGATGTTCACCTTAATCGAGTTTGATCTGTATATGTCTATAGTAATCCAAACTCATTAAGATAAATATTGAAATCAAAGATAACCATCGATAAAGATTTATAAAATATATTTTATACAACGATCAATAAATATACATACAATCAAGATAAACTTACATATAAAACCCCCAACAATAGAGGATACAAAGAGAAGAAGGAAGATGAAGAAGAATCTCTCGGTTTGTCAATGCCGATTGAAGCAACTCCAACTCCAGATCATCAAGATATACACTATAATGTTGTTTCTAAGCTTCTCTATCCAAATGAATGTTCTGATGGAGTTGGGTGTAAAAATCCCCAAAACCATAACCTAAAAAATGATATAGAAATGTATTTATAATATTTCAAAATTGCAAGTCCGCTTAGGTCGTACAGAAGCCCGTAACTCCGTTTTACGCACGGTCGGAAGTGTTGGAAAGCTTATTCAATGCTCTATAAGACAATGAATAAATATCATTGCTTGAATAGCTACAAAAATGAGATAAAAACAATTAAACTCAATGATATTTACATGATAACACAATATATACACTATAACATAAACTATACAAAATATACACAAACGTTGAGGTTTATTGGTATAAAACGAATGAATTAAGCCGATGAGTGCTAATTATTCACACTCAAACTCACAACAACTTAGCACTCATCAAAATCTCCCCAACTTAGACTTGTTTGTCCTCAAACAAGAATCAATCAACCTAAAGAAACAAAAGCAATTGTCGAGAAGTCATGCTCAACAAATTTTATCAAACGAAAACAAATGTATGGTACAAATATCAAAAGTACACGCAAAGCAATGCTTGCCATTATACTATAACTCACCGTGACAATGAAGAAAAGTCTAAGCACAAAACACATGTCAAACAATTCTAAAGCAATACATATGTTCAAGAATGAATCACACATAACGCACAACTTCATCAAGGGATGAAAAACAAACATGAGGGGTTGATTTCATACCCAACAATCTTGCAAACACCAATTCAAATTATGCATTCATCTAAAAAACTCATATTGAAAGTATAATAGCAAAAATCACAAGGGCTTTAAAAGGTTGTAATGTGGCTTGGTTAATAAAGAAAGGTCAATTTCTCAAGGTCAATGAAACAAAAACTTGCCTAATCAAATGAGAGTGAAAATTTCTCAAATTCTCAAGCATTCACAAATTTCCTTCACCCTTTTTCTATTTTCCCAATTGTTACACAATTTCACATAAGTTATTAGCACAATTTATTTGCTAAATATTTCTTTTTCTTTTTCAATGCTTTTTCTCTTTCTTTTATTTTTCTTTTCTTTTTCACTTTTTTTTCCTTTCTTTTTCAATCTTTTTCTTTCTCAACCGCATAAAAACCAACATTTCTTCTCCCCAACTTGAATACAACCAATCATGTAATGTGAATGCTCCCAAACTTATTAGGTAAGGGTAAAAACTAAAATAACAAGTCATGGTTATGGTTCAAGAAAAATATTAGAATCCATATAAAAATTGAACTCAACACCAACATGGATTCTAACAAAGGCTCAAAGGGGGTAAGCGAATTCTCACTCACTCACAAGGTAGATTGACTATTTAGTCAAATGCTTGTGCTCAAAATCAAACAAAATGCTTTGATCATTTTAGTGTTATCATACAAACAACACAAATACAATATTAAACATAATTCAAACGAGTTAAACAAGAAAGTTGGTCTCCATGCAATTTAGTAAACAATGGAAAGGTTTCTCACATTGGGCTATGAACTAAAGTGATTCAAAATTAAACAAAAATTGCAAAAGAATAAATGTCATGTAATTTGTACAAAGCCTAAGGTTCATAAATATGTTATGTTCTAGAAAAGCAATAAACACAAACCTTAGCAATGAAACTCTCTTTAAACTTTTCACACTACCATAACATTTACTTGTTGAACATTCAAACTTGAACAATCACAACATGTCTCCTCAAGCTAATCAAAAACAAAACTTGAGAACAAACACAAAAATTTTCTAACAACCTAACAAAATCAAATAAAATTAACTAAACATAAAATAACATAAGCCAAAATGAGTCAAAAGTAAGAACAATTGACCTGGTGAAAGTGGAATTGGGACATAAAATCATTGGCAAGACAAGAAAACCGCACTAAGCGCCATCTGACCGTGCTTAGCGCCGGCATAGTTTGTTGGTTTTTCAAAAATGCCAAATTTTCTTTCAACACTACATCTACTTTACCATTATAACTCTACTGCTATACACACAACTATAAATACTTATAAATAGTTGGGTTTCCTCCCAACCAGCGCTTGTTTCACATCGTTAGCTCGGCGTCTTATTTACGTACAAGCTCCTCCATGTTGCTCCGTTCACTAATATATACCAAATAAACTTGTGCAACACTTGAGAAAACGTAAACAAAAACAAAAATATGCACAAACACATACACACACATGATGGACAACACATATATACAAGAATGGAAAACAAAAGCAAAATAAGCATATATACAATTATGTACAGAACTTAGGAATATAGAAACTATCGCAATGCAATTCAATATCAAAACACCAATCCCCGACAAGAACGCCATTTTGTTCGAGCTGCACTATAGCGACAAGAAGCAAAAGATTTGGAAGACTTCCCTCTGGGCTTTTATCACTCTCCACAGGGATCGGTGTGAGGGAAAGAATGCCGTTCAACAATCTTTATCTCTCTAAGCTTAGGTTTAAATGGTTTGAATAAGTAAAGTGCAAAAAGTAAAAGATATTAATAAGTAAATAATGCATTCTTTAGAGAGGAGAGAACTCGTCGGGAATTGTATTTCATCGACCCATCAAATACTAAAAAATCTATCAATCAACTGTACACAACCTAAATCACTCGTCAATATCATCACGTATCGCTCACAACAGAGGTTATGTCTAACATAAAGTTGAGAGAGCAACCGTATCGTCTCATTGGTGATGTCTCACATAACTCAACAACACAGAGCATTAAGAACTGATACCCACGCAAATATTAGACCTAAATCTATGTTTAGAGTTTAGAATCTAACAGATGTTCATCTTAGATCGAGTTCGAACCATATATGTTTATAGCAATCCAAACCCATTAAGATAAATATTGAAATCAAAGATAACTATCGATAAAGATTTGTAAAAGAGATTTTATACAACGATCAATAAATATACATATAATCAAGATAAACTTACATACAAAACTCTAACAGTAGAGGATACAAAGAGAAGAAGGAAGATGAAGAGAAATCTCTCGGTTTGTCAACGTCAATTGAAGCAACTCTAACTCTGGATCATCAAGATATACACTCTAATGTTGTTTCTAAGCCTCTCTATCCAAAGGAATGTTCTGATGGAGTTGGGTGTAAAAATCCCCAAAACCATAACCTGAAAAATGATGTAGAAATTTATTTATAATGTTTCAAAATTGCAAGCCCGCTTAGCCAGTACAGAAGCCCGCTCAGTACACTCAGAAAAATAGAGAAAAATAAGAATTTGTTTTCTCCATAACTTGAGAACCATAACTCCGTTTTACGCATGGTCAAAAGTGTTGGAAAGCTTATTCAATGTTCTATAAGACAATGACTAAATATCATTGCTTGAATACCTACAAAAATGAGATAAAAACAATTAAACTCAATGATATTTATACGATAATGCAATATATACACTATAACATAAACTATATAAAATATACACAAAAGTTGAGATTGATTGATATAAAGCGAATTAATTAAGCCGATGAGTGCTAGTTATTCACACTCAAATTAAAAAAAAAATTAGTACTCATCACATATGAATCAACTACTTGATACGAAAATCTCTCATATCTAGCTTGCCTTGTCGATTTAGTTCTTACTCTAGTCGATCTTTTAACATCCTACTCATATGGTTCTTCGTTTTGATTGGCTGTGAACTCAGTCTATTGGTCTTCATCAATCACAGTTGTGATTACTTTGTGCTCTTGTCGAAATGACCCTTGACTCCAATCCCACTATTTGCTTTTAACAAACAGAACATCTCGAATGATTACAGGTTTATCATCATTTGGTGAATGCAATTTGTATGCATCAGTCGAATGATAACCTATAAGGACCATAGCCTGAATTCGATCATCTAGTTTCTTCCTCAATTTTTCAGGAACATGCTTGAAACACATTGATCCAAACACTCTAAGATGACTAAAATTAATCTTCACACATGTCCAAGCCTCATAAGGAGTCCTATCGACTATCTTTTTGGTTGGACGCCTGTTTAGAATGTATATTGATGTCAAAGTTACTTCACCCCAAAATCTCTTTGGCATATCTTAAGCTTTCAACATAATCCTATTCATTTTCAGTATACTTTGATTCTTCCTCTCTACTATACCGTTATGCTGAGGTGCATAAGGTGCAATGACCTCATGCTCTATACCTTCCTCATTACAAAATATAGTAAATTATCGAGAAGTATATTCACCCCCACCATTAGTTCTCAGTCTCTTCAACTCGTATCCATTTTGCTTCTCAACATGAAATTTTAATTTCTTGATCTGTGTGAATACCTCACTTTTCCTTTCAATAAGGTAAATCCACATATATATGGTGAATTCATCTATGAAAGTTAGGAAATAGTAGTTACTTCCATTCAAACTTACTTCAAAAGGTCCACACACATCAGAGTGAACGAGCTCAAGCTTTTCTTTCGACCTCATGGGCAAGTCATGTTTAAATTCTTTTCTATCCTGCTTTGGTTTGCAACATTCCTCACACACACTTGACTTAGTTCTTTCACCTAAGGTAAACCATACACTATCTTCTTCTGGTTGAGCAAACCTAAACTTCTGAAGTTTATATGTCCATACATGTGATGCCATATCTAGTTCTTGTCTTCTTTTGCAATCGAATCAATACTCTTGTGATAAACCGTGTTGATCTCTACCTTGAAGGTCTTGTTTGTGAGGGCTAAGGTCTCTCATCTATTTTGGTTTTAATGATGTCAACAAATAAGATAGTCATTAGATTGTAATTTGAGCGGTATCACTTCATTGTAGGGCAAATTGCATCTAACCATCAATTTTCATGTGTCTAAACATATAGGAAGAAGTCTACACAATTTCTACATGTGCATGATCAAATATTGATGTTTGGTATACTTGTTTCGAGCCTTGGTCAGTAAAAACGTGCAGAAAAAATGAGTTTTTGAAAATCTGCAGGTCTTGAGTCGACCCAAGGTGAGCATGAGTCGACTCATGCTGTGTTGAACAAGTTTTGTGAAAAGTTCGGGATAACGCACGCTGACCCCCCTGTTGCATGCGTCGACGCATGCTTCTGGGCATTTGAATTTCTGTAAAATTTGCAGGCTTGCGTCGACGCAAGGTGTTGATGGGTCGATGCATGGTCACTTAATTTGCGTAGACAATCCTACGGGATAGCTCACGCCGACCCTCATTAAAGGAGCGATCGACCCAACGCTGTCTGAACTGATTTTTCTGCATTCAATTTTTCTGTTATTTCTGTTACTTCATATTGTTGGTCATTTTATTCATTATATATAGTTGGGTCAGCTCACTTTTCAATAAGAACAAGAAACGTGAAAATATATACCAATCTTTCTCTTCATCTTCATCTTCAACCTTGAGTAAACAAACAATTACACATAATCATTTTTGTTTATGTCACCCATTGTTTTGAAGTGATAACGTTCAGAATTAGGAAGTGTTGTGATCTTCATTTCTGGGTTGAGAATTGGTAGGTGTTTCTTGAATAAAACCTCAGGTTTTATCCTCCAAAAATCAAGGAGATTTTGGGGGGGTTTTGGCACAAATCATTTCGTTCTACAGGGATTCAACCGTGCGAAGGTAACCAAATAACAGAGTACTCTTTCGGTTTAGTAGCTACAGTCGGAGGATCGTAGAAGAAAGATTTGGGATCGAATTGTGGAAGATCGAAATCGACCGAGTGAAGGTAACTGAAGAACGGTGGGTTCTTTTAGTTTAGTAGCGTGAGACAGTGATTTGTTCAACCAGATTCGAGGGACTTGATTCATCTTGAATCAAGGGGAGAGAAGACTCTGCATCAACAATCAAAGACGTTTGAGGGTTTAGATGTTCATTGTTCTTCTCTTGTATAAACAATTCGCAAGCAACAATTTATATATATATATATATATATATATATATATATATATATCAATTCCAATTGTGGAATTGGGGGCAGAGGTACCACAGCAAGGACGATTGGGGAACTGCCTAATCAAATCGTGTTTGTCCTCTCTTTCCCTACTCTTTTACTTTTCAATATTATTCGAATTTGTGAAGTTTCAATTAATCGAAATTTCTGAGATAGTGTAATTTTGAGATGATAAATTGTTTTTTAAATTTGATACAATCCCTTGGATTATATTTAGGATCTGCTTAACATCACATTATTTGGAAATCTGTACTTAGTGTGTTTACGCACACCAAGTGTTCGATAATTTATTTCAAAGCAAAATCGAACGCATTTGCATTTAATTGTTTGTCAACCTATCTCGTTGGATTGGATTAATATCAAGCAAATAAAACATCGTTGATTGCGTTCAAATTTTGTTGAATAATCTGAATTTTTATCATCCGATATTTCATTCCTAATATTTTCGTGCATATCCGATCCTTTTAGTAGAGGTTCGTTGTAGACGTGTGATTCAGTGGTTGCTTCCGTCAAATCTTTTAAAACCAATTTTTGGTAACCATTTGCGTGTATAAAATTTGTGGGATCTATTCAACCCCCCTTCTAGATCCTAGCCATCGTCTAACACTGTTGTCTTCCAATGGTGCCTTCAGAATCAACCTTCCATCACCATGATTCACTTTCATCTAATTCTTTTCTAGGTTCTTGGTGTACCTTTTTGCGAGTAATTGACATGCGCTTATCAAGTTACTTATCATCAAAGGTACATACAACACATCAGTGATGTTGGCTTTTCGACCATCCTTTTTTACAACATAGATATCTTCTTTTCCACCTGTTGTGATATACCTATCATCTACAAAATTTATCACTTTCTCAACTGATTCATCTATCATGGTGAACCAATTTTTATTACTAGTCATGTGGTTACTGCATCTTGAATCCAGGTACCACATATTGGTTAGCTCAATGTTCGACTGAGTGTTGGCCATGAGTAGCACATCATCAAAATCATTATCTCCAATATTTTCATACTGCACTTTAACATTATTTTTCGCTTGTACTTCCTTTTTTCTTTGACAGTCTCAAGCATAGTAGTCAAATCCTTGATAATCGTAACATTACACCTTCTTCATGACAACTTTCTTCTTATAAAACTTGTTGCACGTGTCTTTCCTGGTCGAATCAAAGTGATTATTTGAATTCTTGCTTGACTTATCATCATTAGCAAGATTATTTCCCTGCTCCGCCTTTTCTTTCCCAGATTTCTTGATGAATATTGCTTGTAGTGCCTGTTCAGACACCTTCTCCCTTTGTGAGTTCCTCTACTTCAGCCTCATCTCATGAGCCTCTAATGAGCTTAAAGTTCTTCTAAATTCATCTCAGTTGGGTTCTTGGAATTTTCAATGGACACTACAATGTAATCAATATTTGCAGTCAGAGTTCTCAACACTTTCTAATTTTTTTGCAAATAGTTGATTGATTCACCACACACCTTCATTTGGTTTGTTAATAATACTACACGTGAAAATTATTCTGAGACTAATTCATCTTCATTCATTTGAGTCATCTCAAATTGTTTTCTCAACCTCTGCAACTTCACCCTTTTCAGTTTTTCATCTCTGTCGTACAAGTTCTTCAACTTGTCCCACGCTCCTTTGGTTGTTTCTTCTTCAATTATCTTCTCGAACATGTTAGGATCCACGCATTGATGAATCAAGAACAAAGTTTTTTCCATCTTTCTTTCTTCGTTCCTTGTGTGCAGCTTACTGAACATCGTTCGCATTCTCTTTCAATGGAGGTACTCCATCATTCACGATTTCAGCCACATCTTGAAATCTGAAGATAACCTTCATCTACGCAACCTATCGTTCGTAGTTCTCACATTTGAAAACTGGTAGATTCGATGGAAATTGCGTTGATGTTGTTGTTTCGTTTGCCATTACAAAATCTCACTGAATCGCAACACGGGCTCCTTGATTCCAATTTATTGGAACGAAAGGGTTTTCAAGAAAGATGAGAGAAGAAGAATAAGAGAGAAAAGAGAGAAAACTATAAACTAAATTTGTAGAAAGCGAAATCCTTATTGAGTGAAGTTGTTGTTATTTACATCACCATGCTCTTTATATAAGTAACTAAAGCTCATGCAAAATATAAAACTACACATTACACTTCGACATAACAACTATATGATGTATTCGACTCTATCAAATACAGCTGACTCATATTACTTCGACTAACTACTTCAACACGGTCGATTGTTAACTTTCTACAAAACTATGAATTACAACTAACAGTACTTCGTATTTAGCAATGTTCTAATATATGTTTTAGCTTTTTCTAAAAGTATATGGATACTTCTCCCGTTTTAAAGTATGGGGAGTTGATAAGCTATCTCAATTGCTTGTATATGACTCTTTATAAGCCCAAACTGATCAAACAACAAGGTTTTGATAAAAAGGGGAGTGACATGAGGGGGGAAAGAGGAAAAGAATTATTGGAAAATCTACATTAAACATTACATTGTATACATGTCATGTACATGTGCAATTAGGAACACCTTGATCCCGTTTTAGCATCTCTTTGCTGTATGTAACAATAATTATAATTATAATTACATGAGATTTACATTTCTTTCAATTTTTTAAATAATGATTAAAGGCTGGTTTCAGTTTTTGCTTGGCATGTAACCCATGTGAAACCACATAAGCAAAATTCTCATATTATTTTTTTCCCAATATATCACCCCTTTGGATTCCCATAATGAACACACACAAAAATATAACTATAATGAAAAATATAACAGCCATCAAATAATTCAGTGTCATGATGAATTCAATTATTTTTGAAAAATATTATAATAAAAATGCACTTCACTGGGAAGCTGCTATTTCACATGTCTTCCATATGGTTTGGTATATGGATGGATGAATATGTTGCAAATGTGTTATAGGACAATTGAAATGGTAGTAGTAATGTTTATTTATCACTTTACCTAAATCCAAACACTCCACATGGTTGCATGTGAATATTGTAAGAGAGAAAAGATGTAAAAACAAAAAGTATTCAATTTTGATATGAAAGAAATGGCAGTTGGTGGGATCTCATAGTCTCATCATGCCGTCATTGATTAACTTCACCACTTTGCACCCATTTTCTTTTCTTTCCTTATTCCTTTATTCTTTATTAAATCCTATCTTAATGCTCCCATTCTCATAAAAAAAATGGATCATAACATTTAAATTAATAGTTTATGTAGAACTACTAATTTTCTAGATGAGAAAAATTTAGTTAAAATATTATACTCTATTAAAGATGGTCACTTAGATTTTTCAATTAAATTTCTCGACTTGCTTTAAAAGTCAGTTAATATTTAACCTAAAAATATCGTTATTGTTTCGAATTGGACAAAATAGTTACATACCTAAAAATATGGTTATTGTTTCGAACCGACAAAATAGTTACTTAGTTTGATAATCGAATTTAAAGATAGTATATATATAATATTCGTATATATCATCCTAACACATCATCTTAAAGATACAATGCGACTTTTTGAGAATTATAAATTTGTGAGAGTTATCACACTCAAATCGATCAATACCGACACTTGAGATCCTACTAGTTACTAAATAATAAATTATAGAACAAAATTTTTTTTAACAATTTTTTTTTTGTTACATTGCTTTAGTATTATTGCAAATGATAATTTGTGTATGTTTTAGATATTGTAAATGATGCTCTAATTTTAAGAATACCCTACAATCACTTTTTGTGTCCTTTTCATTTCTTTGAAAGCAATTAATGAACGGTAAAATTTGTCTTTTTTTCATGTTTCTTTCTCCCTCTAACATGGAAAGATTCTCTTCTTTAAATCATTATAAATAATTTATCATTTATAGAGGGATAAAACCATCAAGTGGAGGATGGAAAATGGATAATTGGTTCTAATAGTAATACTTCTTTAGGCTTAGATTTTGCTATTAAAATAATCAATGAAGTACATAAATGTTCTGGTTAATCCTACCTTTAACCATACTTTAAAGTTCTACCACTTATGCATTATTTCTTAATCTTTGTCATAGTTAGAACTTAGAAATTCAACTCCAATAATCATGATACACACTTGAAGTTGCTTAATGAATATTTTTATTGAATGCACTATCATGGACCATGGCAAGAAGCTTTTAGTTTAGATTTTTTTCTATTAAAATAAAAGATAAAAAAAGTACATCTCTATTCATTATTCAAATTGACAATGATATAACACAAAAGAAGAAGTTGGAACTAAATGTCATGAAGGGTCACATTCTCTCCCATGTTTTATGTCGGAGAAACTTGTAATAATTCCAAACCTTCACTGTCAATTCTCAACATTATTATCTGCTATCAAATACCAATCCATAAAACCTGACAAACCTTAAACAAATCACCAAAACTAATCAATGCTTTATAACTAACCATACCTTATTAATAGCCAAATAACTTCCTTTGTACTCCCACTTCCTTATCACAAACAGGAGATACATCACTCTCTCTCAGTGTCATGTCAATTGTCTACAATACCAATGTCGTTCAATAGAGAATTCAAATGGTGGAAAACTCAGACACACTGATCAATCACTACAACATCAACAACAAGATGCGGTTGAAAAATCAGTTTTTCTTCTTCTTATTCATCTGTTGCATTTTCTGTTTCCACTCTAGCTTTTCTGCTGCAGAAAATAATGAAGCATCTGCATTACTTTCTGTAAAAGCAGCTCTCATTGATCCATTGAATAGTTTACATGATTGGAAGGATATAGGTGTAGCTCAAGCTCATTGTAACTGGACAGGTGTCGAATGCAACTCGTTCGGAGCTGTTGAGAAGCTTAATCTGTCACATATGAATCTTAGTGGAAATGTTTCCATTGAGATACAAAGTTTGAAAAGTTTAACTTTTTTAAACTTGTGCTGCAATGGATTTGAGTCATCACTGTCAAAACACATAACCAATCTCACTTCATTAAAGAGTCTCGACGTAAGCCAGAATTTCTTCACCGGGGATTTTCCGTTAGGCCTTGGAAAGGCGTTGGGACTTGTTAATTTGAATGCATCGAGCAACAATTTCTCGGGTTTTCTTCCTGAGGACCTTGGAAATGCCTCTTCCTTGGAGACACTTGATCTTAGAGGAAGCTTCTTTGAAGGTTCGATTCCGAAGTCTATCTGTAACTTGAGTAAGTTGAAGTTCCTTGGTCTATCAGGAAATAATCTCACCGGGAAAATCCCGGTTGAGATTGGAAAACTTTCGTCGCTGGAGTCTATGATCATCGGTTATAACGAATTTGAAGGAGGTATTCCGAAAGAGTTTGGAAATTTAACCAAGCTGAAGTACCTTGATTTAGCAGAAGGCAATTTTAGTGGTCAAATTCCTGCTGAGTTGGGAAAGCTCAAGTTATTGAACACGGTTTTCTTATATAAGAACAGTTTTCAAGGCAAGATTCCACCAACTATCGGCAACATGACTTCATTGGTACTGTTGGATCTCTCAGATAACATGTTATCAGGAAGCATTCCGGCCGAGATAAGTCAGTTGAAGAACTTGCAGCTTCTGAATGTTATGAGGAACAAGCTATCCGGTCCTGTACCTTCTGGTCTTGGAGATTTACCTCAACTAGAAGTGCTTGAGCTATGGAACAATTCGTTCTCGGGGCCATTGCCTAGTGACCTTGGCAAGAATTCGCCATTGCAGTGGTTGGATGTATCATCCAATTCACTCTCTGGCGAAATTCCAGAAACCCTTTGCACCAAGGGAAATCTCACTAAGCTTATACTTTTCAACAATGCCTTCAAGGGTCCAATTCCAACAAGCCTATCAAAATGTCCCCCGCTTGTTCGCGTTCGGATTCAAAACAACTTTCTTTCTGGTACAATCCCTGTTGGTTTTGGTAAGCTTGGGAAGCTTCAGAGACTAGAATTGGCTAACAACAGTCTCACCGGTAGAATTCCGGACGACATTGCTTCTTCCACATCTCTTTCTTTCATTGATTTCTCCAGGAACAACCTCAGCTCTTCCATTCCTTCGACCGTTATTTCCATTCCAAATCTGCAAACATTCATGGTCTCAGATAACAACCTGGAAGGTGATATTCCAGATCAATTCCAGGACTGTCCCTCACTCGGAGTCCTTGATCTCTCATCGAACTTTTTTTCTGGAATCATTCCAGAAAGCATTGCTTCATGTCAGAAATTGGTGAAATTAAGCCTACAGAACAACCGATTGACCGGTGGCATCCCAGAAGCAATAGCAAGCATGCCTACATTGTCAATTCTTGATCTTGCTAACAACTCTCTAACTGGTCAAATACCTAATAGCTTTGGCGTATCTCCAGCTCTCGAAACATTCAATGTCTCATACAACAAGCTAGAAGGTCCTGTCCCGGAAAACGGCATGCTAAAAGCAATCAATCCAAATGATCTTGTGGGAAATGCTGGCCTATGTGGTGGTTTCTTCCCTCCATGTGGAAAAACCTCCGCATACTCATTAAGGCACGGAAGCTTGCATGCAAAGCGCGTTATTGTAGGATGGATAGTTGGAATATCATCAATCTTTGCCATTGGAGTCGCTGCTTTGTTAGCAAGATCGATATACATGAAGTGGTACACTGAAGGATTGTGCTTCCAAGGAAGATTTTATAGAGGTGGCAAAGGGTGGCCTTGGAGATTGATGGCATTTCAGAGACTTGATTTTACGAGTACCGATATCCTAAACTGCATCAAAGAAACAAACGTGATAGGCATGGGAGGAACCGGCGTTGTTTATAAGGCCGAGATATCACACTTGAGTACAGCTGTCGCTGTCAAAAAATTGTGGAGATCAGAAACCGATATTGAGGTAGGAAACAGCGACGATCTAGTTGGAGAGGTGAATCTTCTAGGGAGGTTAAGGCATAGGAACATTGTTAGACTACTAGGCTTTCTTTATAATGACACTGATTTGATGATAGTTTATGAGTTTATGGTGAATGGAAACCTTGGAGATGCCTTGCATGGTAAACAAGCTGCGAGATTGCTTGTTGACTGGGTTTCTCGGTATAACATAGCTTTAGGAATTGCACAAGGACTCGCTTATCTTCATCATGACTGTCATCCACCTGTTATCCATCGCGACATCAAGTCGAACAATATACTGCTTGATGCAAATCTTGAGGCGAGAATAGCAGATTTCGGATTAGCCAAGATGATGATTCGAAAGAATGAAACAGTCTCCATGATTGCTGGATCCTACGGATACATAGCTCCTGGTGAGTTACTAGTTCATAAATATGTTTTACAAACTATTGACTTATTCTGCATATCTTCATTTTCGTCAGGTAAGAAATGTTTCTTCATTGTTATATTTACAAGATTTAACCATTTCAATGCTTTACAATTTGGCAGAATATGGATACTCCTTGAAGGTAGATGAAAAGATTGACATTTACAGCTTTGGAATAGTTCTGTTGGAGCTGATAACAGGAAAGCGGCCTATAGATCCGGAGTTCGGAGAATCTATAGACATTGTAGGGTGGATTAGAAGGAAATTAGACAAAAATTCTCCAGAAGAAGCATTAGACCCAAGTGTAGGAAACTGTAAACATGTTCAAGAAGAGATGCTTTTAGTACTCAGAATAGCACTTCTCTGCACTGCTAAGCTACCTAAGGACAGACCCTCCATGAGAGATGTTATAATGATGCTAGGAGAGGCAAAGCCAAGGAGAAAAAGTGGTAAGAACAATGATACATTAACTGCTAACAAAGAGATGCCAGTAATTAGAACATCACCAGTTAATGACCTTCTGTAATAACCGAAATTCGAGTTTTTCCAAGACAGTAAGCAACCAAAATCTTCCATTGTTATTAGATCTGTAATTTTGTTGATTTCCTGTAATTTTGTAATCAACTTAGTGGCTTACATTTGCTCTCAAAATATGTATATCCAGATGGACTAGTTTTTGCAAACCATTGTTTGAGTGTTTCATGAATTCGAAGCGGCGGCATATATTTAAGCCAGAAAACCAAATAAAACAGTTTCATCTCACATTTACACAACATTCAGAAATAATCTGATTTGTATGATTAGTAGTATTACATTAAAATTTATGATGCCAGGATCATCCAAGTGATGATGTATTGAGGCAGTGACAGATATGTCAAGTTAAACAAACAAAAACTGAATCCAGCAAGCAGAAACCGAAAAAGAAAAAAAAACACACAAGATTTTATCATTTGAAACTCAAAATCCATTTACTTGCTGTACTTGATTACTTTTTTTTTTTTTTTTCCTTTTTTGTTTTTCCTCCTTCTATTTGTGTTACATATAAGGTAGATAAGTTCGTTCTTATCCTTAGCCATGAATACAATATCTACTTCGGCTTGTTTTTCGGTCTGCTGCTCTCTTCTTCCAATCTTGGTGCTGCAAAAGAAGAACTCAAATTAGCAAAAATAAAAATGTATAGAGTAAGTTAAGTTTTTGTTTGGTTTAATAATGAATTTTCTTACCAAGTCCATTTGCCTCGGATGTTCTCATGATTCTTAGCCTCTTCACAGAACTAAGGAACATTCTGAATGCGATTTGAAAGAGAAAGATTAATAAACAGAGAAAACCGAATATAGCTTCAGTATTAAATCACAAAAATAGAATACAAGTTTACTTACCCCCATGGAACATCTCCAACAAGCATCCAATCTCCTTCCTTGTCTTCATAAGTGAGAACAAACTTGGAAGATCCATCCAACAGGATCGAAAGCTTTTCTCCTCTGATAGTCATGTTGTGATCCTCCGCGTTTGTTCCTATCGACCGGGATGGCAATACCGTTATGGAAATAAGTAATAGAACATATTGAAGGCGGAAACAAAAATTAAATGTTTTCTCATAATAGAAATATGATATAGAGACAATAATACCTTTGCAAATGACGCCTGTTGTTGATTCGTCAAACATGTCCTCCAATGTCTCTGCCAATGTTTCGTAGGAACTGTGGGCGCTCAAATCAACCTTTCTTCCAATCGGTATTCCATCCATATTTACTTTGACAAAAGGGGAACTCCTGTGGTTTCTTTTATCTTTGACATTAATGTTACTATCATCCTTTCCGTTGTCAGCATTTTTCCTTGCCACAGTATTATTGTTCTTGTTTTTCTCAGCAACAGAGTCGGATGCTTCGGTTGACTTCACGTTGGCGTTAGAGCTATTCACTCGGTATCTTTGAAGAGGAGGCCAACCAACTACTTGACTGTTTGGTAAATTCAATCACAAAAGAAATGACAAAACCATCAGTAGCTGAATCTATTTGTAAACAAAATCTATGCATTTGCGAAATCTTTAGACTGTGGATTAATCATAGAAACTAGGTCAACAATCAATCAATCAATCAAGAATCAAATACCATGTAAGTTCAGTTAAATTATGAAAAATTACAGCATAATTACTCTTCAGAGATCAATATTCCAACCTTGAGAATTAATGATGTGAACTAATCACACATGTATGCAACCAAATGTGTCTAGATCATCCAGGGTCGTGTTTGAGGGCGTACAAACAAGGCGGACTACAGCACATACTCCAAAATTTCTCACGGTTAAACAATAGCTAAATAGGGTCTCATAATATCGTCATGGTTAAATTGTGGTTAAATAGAGACTCTATTTGTTTTTCAATGGTTAAACTACGGCAAACCTACACGACTACACAGAGCCTCCAAAAACTTGAGATGGCTCAAAAATCATCCTTAAACACAATTTATTACTTGAAAATACTACTATCAACTAAACCCTCTTCACAGTTACTATCAACTAAACCCTCTTTCAGATTGCATCAATATAGAAACAAAACCAGTTCCCAAAACCAATCAAGTAAAACCAATTTGGTTTTTTTCCTAACCCCTAACCATTCCAAATATATTCTAGCCTATTGAATTGAACTTCCTAAAAAAAGTAACACCATGTGATCCATAATTTCATAAATTAGCAACAGCAATAACAACTACAACAATAACAACAACCAAATAACAAACCTGGGACGGTTGGTGGCATCAAGAGAATCAGCAGGTCTCTTGGTTCCAGCAGAGGAAGGCGAAGAAGAAAAATCCTTAGCAGTGAAAATCCTAGCATAGTTACCATGATGATGATACTGGTGTGCCTTAGCAGGATGAGAAAGACTCAACCCAAGGCCCAATTCAAGCTCAGACTCATCCGGGCAAGAAGAATCCTCGGAAGAAAGAGCCAAGTTATCATCTTTAGAAACCGTAGACATCGACCCACCAGAATCAAACCAACTGGACTTCGAAAAAATCAGATTTTTTTGAGGAATTCGAACAGGAAATGATAAAGGGTGTCTGAATTTGAAGAGAGTAATAAATGGTTAGGTGAGGATAGTGATGATGGAATGTGAAGAAGAAGGAGAAGAGAAATGAAAGGAAAGGGCAGTGTGGAGCCCACCTGTCTGGTGCAGTTTGTTTTGTGCGTCCATCAATCAATGCTTTTGTTTGCTTTAAATTGGTGTACTAGTAGTAGTATTATTACTTTTTTTTTTTTCTTCTTTCTCCTTCTTCTAGATTCTCTCTCTCTCTTCTTTTTCTTTGTATGTACTCTACGCTCTCTCCCACCAGATCAACGTTTTTTTTTCAATTTCTCGTACTCATGTCGATTCATTCATTTTCTCGTACTCATGTCGATTCATTCATTTTCTCGTGGGAACAAATTGTCTTAAAATCATCAAGTTAAATTGGATAGTTTGATAAATATCTTTTCTTTTTATTCAAATAGTTTGTTAAATACTCCCTCCGTCCCAAAATATAAGAGAAAAAATTAAAAACACACTTATTAAAAAAGTAAAAAGTATAATAGTTTGACTAAGATTTTGTTTAAAAAATTTATTTTGAAAGATGTAAAAACAATTCTAATTGGTTGTTAGTTATAGAAAAGATGAGAGAGAAAGCAAATTAAATGTAACTTGTATTTAATTTTACCTTGAAAAAGATTAAAGTTATTTTTTTCTCTTATATTTTTGGACAAAAAAAATGTATTTTTTTCTCTTATATTTTAGGACGGAGGGAGTAGTTATTTTTATTGATATTTTTTTAATTTACATAAAAAGATTGAAAAAGAGAATTTTATTGTATAAATCACTATGTTGAAAAAAGTATTTTAAAAATACAATTATTCTAATCGTTTGCCCGCCATGTAATTTAGGCAATAAGAGCACAATTGTTTCCACCCTGCACCAGCAGCAATAACAGCACAATTGTTTTCACTCTACAAAACTTTAATCGGTTATTTTCTTCTGTCTCTTCGCTGGTTCTCATTGTTGTTTGTGTTGTTCATCTAAGTTGTTAAAGTTGTCATCTATTCAGTAAAAGCAGTTAAGACCATGGTAAAAGTCGCAGTTATTCCCTCAAAGTCTAATATGGTCAATGATTGATCTCTCATGGTTAATCAGACTACGAAAAGAAACAGAAGAAAACCTGCTTTGATGCCACCTGACACAGTAAAAAACACCACAGAATAGAAAGCATTAAACCTAGAACAAAAACAGAGGTTTGCAAGAGATAAATCTATCAGATAAAACTTCCTAATTCACCAAATAGAGAAAATTATTGAATGTTATTATGATAAAAGATAACCTTGACAGTCACACCCAGAGGTGTTCAAATACATAAAAAGAAACTCTAATGGGCTTTTAATCTGAAACATAAATAAAATAGAAAAAGAAATTATAATGGACTTTTAATTGAAAATATAAATAAAATAGAAAATTGCAGAAAATATAAAAATGTTATATTCAAGTCTAAAACAAACTCGAATGGCGTAAAGGCCTATATATCACTCCAAATCAGTGAGCTGGACTCATGAGCCGATTCCCTATCCGAAAAGGAATAATAATATCATTCTGATATCGGGCACAAAACCAGCACAATTCTTGTCGAACCTTTCTGACGCACGACTTCTTCTTCGATACGCACAACCATCATTCCTACATCAAACTATTACAATAATTAAGATCCATTAATACAACTATAAGAGACAACAAATATGTCATAATCCTGTCATTATTATTAGAGTATATCATGTTCGCATTGATGAAAATATAATTGACCCTTTAACAAAAGGATTAGCAGAGATAAAGTCCTAAGAACTGTTGAAATGTTATATTAGATTAGATTTGATTAAATTTAATATTTAAATATAATCCAAGTTGTGTTAGCCCAAGTCCAATTAGGGTTGTATATTAATAGTCATAGTATGTATCATTATTTGCAACAAGTCATTCAATAATATCAATCCTTATTCTTTCTCTTTCTCTCCTCGGTAAAAGTGCCTCACGCACTAACAAATTGGTATCTAGAGCTTCGGTTAGATTCTTGATCGTGTTTTCAAGAATCACACGTCAAAGATCATGTTTCTTGGATCGTGGGTTATTGTTGATCAATCGTTGCAAAGATGAATGGTAACGGAAATTTACCAGACTCCCTTCCAACTCTTGACAGCAAGAATTGGCTTTGATGAAGAAAATAGATGCAATCTCTACTTGGCTTTCATGAGACCCTAGAAGTGGTTACGAATGGCGTTTTTACGCTTGGTGAAGATGCAGCCGAAGCACAGAGAATCACTCATAAGGATGCCAAGAAGAAGGATTGCAAGGCGGCGTTCTACATCCAATCGGCGGTTGATGCGGCTAATTTTGACATAATCGCTCTTGCTGAATCGGCGAATGAGGTGTGAGATATTCTTGTCAAGTACTATGAAGGAAGCGAGAAAGTTAAGGTCGTTAAGTTGCAAACTTTGCAACGACAATATGAATTGTTGTCAATGGGAGAAGATGAAAAAATTTCTGGCTATGTGTCGAAGGTGCAAAAACTAGTCCATCTCATGAAGGGTTGTGGTGAAATCCTAACTGATAAGATGATAGTTGAGAAGGTAATGCATACTTTGATCTCTCACTTTGATCATGTTATCGTAACTATTCAAGAATCCAACAATCTTGAAACCCTAAAACTGGAAGATTTGGTTGGTTCGTTGGAAGCGCATGAGATTAGGATTGTCGAAAGGAAAGGAGTTCAAGACTCGATACAAGAACTACGGCGCAATCGTGGAAGAAGAATAGTGGTTCAAACAAGCTCAAAGGCAAAATCGACAAGACTCAGGGCAAGAAGTCTTGGTCGAATCCTCACAAGAATAAGATCTATGATAGAACTTATGAATCCTCGAAAAGAGAAGAATGAAATTCCTATCAGAAAGACAAAGTAGAGAAAAAAGGTATGTCGTGCTATAACTGTGAAAAGTATGGTCACTTGGCAAAGCATTGTTGGTACAGGAAAGACAAGGGTTCGACAAAAGGCAAGGACAAAGGAGCGAATCTTGCACGTCAAGATTCAAATGATTCTGATGATATGGTGGTTATGGCTACAGTTGCAGATGACTATGTTGAACCCAAGATCTGGTTCCTCGACTCAGGTTGTTCGAATCACATGACTGGTAAAAAACCAAGGTCAGTAGATTTCGATGAGTCGAAGAAGAGTGAGATGAATCTTGCTAATAATAGCTTGTTGCCAACAGAAGGTACCGGCAACATATTTATTTAAATGAGTAATGGAGCAAAAGCCTTGATTAAAGACGTACTCTATGTTCCTGGAATGAAGTGCAATATGCTAAGTGGTTGACAACTGGTCGAAAATGGGTTCTCACTGGTTATGAAAGAAGGAGCCTTAGAACTTTTCGACATTCAAAATAACTTGGTCTTGAAATCTCCTCTGTCGAAGAATAGAACATTTAAGATCGTGATTAGTTTAACTGAGGTACAATGTCTGAAAACAGTTGTCGACCACAAGGATAGTTGGTTGTGGCATCTGAGGTTTCGCCATCTGAACTTTAGGTCACTAAATCAACTAATCACTCAAGATATGGTAATTGGTATACCAAGTCTTGAGATGCCCGACAAACTCTGTGAAGGTTGTCTAGTCAGAAAGTAGTATAGGAAATCTTTCATTTCGACTATGCCAATGAGATCATCATGCATACTCGAAGTTGTACATTCAGATGTATGTGGTCCTTTTGAAGAGAATACCATTGGTGGAAACATGTATTTCGTCTCATTTGTCGATGAGTACAGTCAAAAGCTCTGGATCTATGTGATTAAACGAAAGGACGAAGTATTTGAAATCTTTAAGAGATTCAAGATACTTGTCAAAAACCAGGGTGAAAAGATAATTAAAGTTCTGCAAACAGATGGACGTTTTGAATACACATCCAAGATATTTGAAGCATTTTGTGCAGAACATGGTATTGAACATGAGATAACTGCTCCTTATACTCCTCAACATAAGGGCCATAGTGGACATAGCGAGATGCATGCTGAAGCAGAAGAATTTGCCAAAATCCTTATGGGGAGAAGTTGTTCTGACTGCTGTTTATATTATGAACACATGCCCTACTAAGAAGCTGAAGAACAAGGTTCCTAAAGAAGTGTGGAGTGGCAAACGACCATCAGTGAGTCATCTAAAGGTGTTTGGCTCTATTTGCAATAAGCATATTCCTGACGCTAGGAGAAGGAAGCTTAATGATAAGAGTGAACCTATGATTCGGGTAGGATATCATAAGATTGGAGCATACAGGTTGTTCAATCTAATTAATCAGAAGATTGTGATGAGTCGATACATTATGATTGATGAAAATTTTGCCTGGGATTGGAATTCTAGTAATGTAATTGACACGCCGTTAATCAGCTATGATTTTTACGAAGCAAGTAATGATGTCGAAGTCGAAGACATTGTTGATATTTTAGTCGAAGAAGAAGTCGAAGCAGTTGTTGACACTCTCGACACAGTCAAAGTCGAAGAGGATATGGCTGGCACAAGTCAGAGACCTCAAAGAACTAGAGCTTGTCCAGCAAGACTTCATGACTATGAAGTGATTGGTGATGATGAAGTCACAATAGATGGGGAACTAGTTCATTTTGGTTTACTTGCAGGTGTTGAACCAATTAACTATAGCAAAGCCTTCAAAGATAAACAATGGAAGTCTGTTATGGTCGAAGAGTTACAAGCAATTGAAAGAAACAACACATGGAAGTTGGTATAATGCCAGCTCATATAAAAGTTGTCGAAGTAAAGTGGGTGTTCAAGTTGAAGCACAATGTTGATGGGTCGATAGCAAGGCATAAAGCGAGATTGGTAGCTCGAAGATTTCTTCAAAGAGCATGACTCGACTACTCTGAAGTATTTTCACCTGTTATAAGATTGGAAACTGTTCGACTAGTGGGCCTTAGTATGCAAGCAAGGCTGGTCAGCATTTCACTTAGATGTGAAATCGACATTTTTGAATGGACCTTTAGAAGAAGCGGTGTATGTCACACAACCTCCTGGGTTTGTGATTCAGGAGGAAGCAAGTAAAGTATACAAGTTGCACAAAGCGCTCTATGGTCTCAAGCAGGTACCTAGGTCATGAAACAAGAAGATCGACTCATACTTGGTTGAATTGAGATTCGTAAAATGCAAATATGAGTATGGTGTCTATGTTCAAGTTGTGGCACAAGATATAATAATAATTTGCTGATATGTTGATGACTTGCTAGTAACTAGAAATATCCTGAAGAACTTGTCGAAGTTCAAAGAGCTGATGAAGAAGGAATTTGAAATGTTGGATCTGGGAAAGTTATCATACTTCCTAGGCATGGAATTTCAAATGTCGAAGCAAGGCGTGGTGCTACATCAAAGAAAGTATGTCAAAGAGATACTCAAGAGATTCAGAATGGATGATTCGACTCCTGCATCTTGGCTTGTCGAACCAAATTTAAAGTTGGATAAGCATGGAGAGGAAGACAAAGTCGATGCAACTTTGTTCAAACAAATTGTTGGATCTCTAAGATATGTGTGAAACACTCAACCTGATATATGTTTTTCAGTCAGATTAGTGAGCATATATATGAGTGAACCAAGGGTGTCACACACGAAGGCTGCAAAAAGAATCCCGAGATGCTTAAAAGGATCGACAAACTATGGAATTTTATTTCGACGAGAATCTAAAAGAAAAAAAGCTATGGTTACTTGTTATTCAGATGCTGACTGGTGCGGAGATAAGGAAGATCGAAGAAGCACTACTGGATATTTCTTTCAAGTATTTGGTGCCCCAATTTCATGGTGCTCGAGAAAGCAACCTGTGGTGACACTTTCATCATGTGAAGCAGAATATATAGTAAGATCCTATGTTGCATGTCAAGCAATTTAGATCAGATCGGTACTTGAAGAAATGAAGGTCGAAGTGAAGAAACCTCTTGTGTTGCAAATCGACAACAAGTCTGCCATAAATGTGACGAAGAATCCAATTCTGCATGGAAGAAGTAAGCATATCGAAGCTAGATTTCACTTCTTAAGGGAAAAGGTAAATCGAGGTGACCTTGAAGTCAGACACTGCTCAAGTGAATCACATTTGGCCGACATTTTCACCAAAGGATTGAAGATCGACAGATTCCTGAATTTTAGAAAGAAATTAGGAATAGTTCAGATCGACTATGATTAACATGGGTTCAACAACTTGAATTATGAGGGGTATGTTGAAATATTAGATTATATTAGATTTGATTAGATTTAATATTTAAATATAATCCAAGTTGTGTTAGCCTAAGCCCAATTAGGGTTATATATAAATAGTCATAGTATGTATCATTATTTGCAACAACTCATTCAATAATATTAATCCTTATTTTCTTATTCTTTCTCTTTCTCTCCTCATTAAAAGTGTCTCACGCACTAACAAGAACATCTAAATTCAAATAATAAGTTACTTGTGATGGTAACCCGACTTAAAAGATTGGATATCCTAAGATTCAGGTTCAATGGATAATAAGAAGTTGTGAAGTGATATAAGATAATCTTGTTATTATAAATAAATAAATAAATAAGCATGATTCCTAAACCAATGAAATGCTTAGGTAATATAAACTCTTAATAAAATTTATACTCCATGTGTAATGGAATTCTTAACTACAAAAGTACTCTTAATTGTCTGTTTATGTGAATATGGAAGTGAGGTTGTTTCTTTATCAATTTTAGAAAAAAAATCTTAGAGAATTCATTATACTAAGATAGACATGCACGGTCATTAAAGCACATGTTTTGTAAGAATATATTTTTAAATTGTGAAAGTTTAGTTGAAAAACCATTGATAGATCTCAACAATAATTCCTTTTTTTCTTTAAATGATTATGTTAATGAACAAACTTTGTCTCTCAATTTTGGCCTTCAGACCATATAAAAATAAAAACAATTTTTTTTTCAAGAAACATGAAATCTAAAAGAAATTTTATAGAAAACCTAGTTAACAAAAGAAGTGATTTGCCATTTCACTTGGTGAGCCCATATTAAAGAACATAACAGTTAGATGACTTGACTTATAATTGTAAGTAGATGGAATGTAAATGGATTTTAAAAAAGAAATAAAAAAATTTTATGAAATTGTTGAGAAGTACAAGGTTTAGCTTATAGCAAAAGGATTTAGACAAAGATGCATTCGCAAGATTAACATCCACTAGAATAATCATTTCACATGTTGTTATTCATAATTTGGAGGTACACAAAACATACGTTAATAATGTTTTTCTAGAGTGTGACATGGAAGAAAAAAATCTATCTGCAACAACTTAAAGGATTTATAATTTATGGAAAATAAAATAAATTTTGTAACTTAGATGAGGCTCTTTATGATCTTAAACAAGTTCTAAAGTAATAAAATAAAAATGTGACAATCTAATTATGTCAAGTGAGTTTAAAGTAACTTGATCAATGTTCCGGTTAGAGGCAATATCTTCAGTTGGCAAAGTGGTGATGGTTTAGCGATGAGTAGACTAGACCGCTTCTTAATTTCTGATAAACTGATAAACTGGTGGGGTGTAGTCGGCCAATTAACTGGAAATAGAGATATATCAGATCACAGTCCGATATGGCTCATAATCAATAGAGTGGATTGGGGACCAAAGCCTTTTAGAACTAACAATTGTTGGTTCAATGATCACAGATTTCTTGCTTTTGCGGAAAAGGAGTGGAGGAAGATTAAGATTCAAGGTAGAAGTGATTTTGTATTGAAAGAAAAACTTAGATTGCTAAAGATTAGCTTGAGAAGGTGGAATCAAGAAGTATTTGGTAGAATAGATTTAGAGATTGAGGAGGAAATCAAGATAATTAACTTGGCTGATGAAGCTTTAGCAACTTGTGATGAGTCTCAAGTTGAAGATATTGTCAGAAAGAGGAGTGAGGCTATTTCTTCCTTTTGGAGGAACTTGAAACATAAAGAAAACATGTTACTTCAAAAATCGAGACTCAAATGGGACAGCGATGGAGATGATAATACCAGATTTTTTCACGGTATCATGAGAGCCAGGAGGCGAAGAAACTTTATTGGTTCGATTTAAACTGTTGAAGGGAAACTAGAAGGTGTAGAGGTTATTAAAGACGAGGTTCACATATTTTATGCTGAGTATTTCGCTGAACCGGACTACCAACGGCCATTACCAGATGGAATTCCTATTAGAAGAATGACTGATGCTGACAGTAAATGGTTAGAAGCGGAATTTTCAGAAGTTGAAATCAAAGAAGCTTTTTGGAGTTGTGAAGGGTCAAAAAGCCCAGGCCCTGATGGTTATAATTTCTTTTTTCTTAGAAGTTGTTGGTCATTCATGAAAGATGATATTATTCGTTGTTTCAAGGACTTTCACGATAACGCTTTGTTTTCTAAGTCTTTCAGCTCTGCTTTTTTGACATTGGTTCCAAAGAAGGAGAACTCAGCTCGCCTTGAAGATTTTCGTCCGATCTGTCTTGTAGGTTGTATCTACAAAGCTATTGCGAAGTTGTTGGCTGCCAGGATTAAGAAGGTTCTTGACTCTATTATTTCTTCTAGCCAAACTGCTTTTGTTCTGGGAAGGCAACTTCTCGACGGAGTTTTGGTCGCTAACGAAACCTTAGATTATGCTGTCAAAGAACAAAAACAATGTTTATTTTTCAAGGTAGATTTTGAAAAAGCATATGATAAGGTCAGCTGGAATTTTTTGAGGTATCTGATGGCTAGAATGGGATTTGGAGCTGTTTGGATGAAATGGATGGAATCGACGGTTTTCACGAGTTACTTGTCTGTCTTAATCAATGGTAGTCCGACGAAAGAATTTAAAGTTGGAAGGGGGTTAAGACAAGGAGATCCACTCTCTCCTTTCTTGTTTTTTATAGTGGCTGAAGCTCTTGCGGGTCTGGTTTCAAAGTCGCGTTCTTTGGGCGAGTTTTCTGGCTTGACAGTCAACGAGAACTGCATTGTGGATATACTGCAATTCGCAGATGATACTCTGCTGATAGGAGACGGAAATTGGAGACAATTGTGGGCTTTGAAAACTGTCCTTCGAGGTTTTGAGGTTATCTCGGGTTTAGGAGTTAACTTTACGAAGAGCAGTATCATTGGAGTTAACCTCAATCCTCACTTTTTACATGCTGCTACTAACTTTTTATCTTGCAGGTTGAAAGACAGTAAATTCTTGTTTCTTGGCATACCAATTGGGATGAATCAGAGACGTATTTCCTCTTGGAAATTCTTGATTCATAAATTGGAAGCTCGGCTGTTTGGGTGGAAAAATAGGACTCTAAGCTTCGGCGGAAGAGTTACTCTCCTTAAGTCTGTTTGGAGTTCTTTACCGGTTTTTATGCTATCTTTCTACAAGGCACCGAAATCGGTTTATAAGACGATCACTAGGATGCAAAATCATTTTCTGTGGGAAGGTGGAGGAGATTCGAGAAAAGTGCATTGGGTTTCGTGGGAAAATTTGTGCTTACCTAAAGAGAAAGGGGGTCTTGGTTTCAAGAGAGTGGAAGAATTTAACATCTCTTTACTTTTCAAGTGGAGATGGAGGATTCAACAGTTTTTGGATTCGCTTTGGTCGAAAATATTAAAAGCAAGATATGGAGGTATTCACTTATTCGATAGTCAGAATGCAAATTTTAAAGCTAGCTCGTCCAGCTCTTTTTGGTGGAAGGATATTTTCAATTTGGAAAGGCGACGTAATGAAAAAGTTTTGCAACGTAACTGTTGTTTTCGGTTAGGGGATGGTAAAACAATGTCATTTTGGGCAGGAGCTTGGAACGGAGATACTTGTTTGGCAGACAATTTTCTGGGTCTGTTTCGGATGAGCAACAAGAAAACCGTATCAGTGGAAGAAATGGGATTTATGAGTTTGGAGGGATGGAGGTGGGGGGATCTTGGTATTAGTTCTGATCAAGTTTCTCCGGTTAAGCAGAATATTGTTTCTCTCCGTAACAGCATTGTCGACTGGGCTCCATTAGCAGAGGTTTCAGATAAAATTGAATGGAAACCGGATAGTGGTGTCGGTTATACGGCTAAGTCATGTTATACGACTCTTTGCTCTATTTATTCTACTGCTAACTTTGTTACTGGTAATCACTTAGTGTACCAAAAGCTGTGGAATTCGTCGGTTCCGTTTCGAGTAAAAACTTTTGGTTGGCGTCTTTTTCTCGATAGGCTTCCGACGAAAGATAACCTTATTTCTAGAGGTATCATCTCACCTTCTGATTCGGTTTGTAATTTTTGTATGGAAGTTGATGAATCATTACACCATTTATTCTTCAACTGTTCTGTTATTAGAAAAGTGTGGAGGGCCATAACTATTTGGTTTGGTTTAAAGGATCAACAAAGCTTTATTGATTCTTTTAACCATTTTCAACAGTGGAAGAAGTTGTTTGGTAGGAAAAAGATTAAAAAAGGAAAGAAATGTAAGGCCTGACTAGCAATTTGTTGGAGCATTTGGAAAATGAGAAACGACATCCTTTTCAATGATGAAAAATGTTGCGTTTCAGATCTCATATGGAATATTAAAGTCTTGGTCTGGAGGTGGAATTCGTTAGGAGATATTAGGAACTCCAATTGTAACTTTTATGATTTTTGTTCTAATCCTCTGTTTTTTCTCTCGTAAAGTTTCAATTGGTTTTAATTTCTCCTTCTTTTGTGGAGTTCAGGATTTTGTAATCGGGTTAGAGTACTCATAGTGCTCTTTTATCTAATCCTTGCTTACAAAAAAAAATGCATTCATTATAAGTCTTAAAATGACATTTTCTCCATCATATATATTTATGTAGATAACTTGCTCATATTTGATTCAAACACGCATGTTGTAGACTAAGTGAAATCATTGTTGTGTAAAAACTTTGATATGAAAGACCTCTAAGAAGCAAGTGTAATCTTTGGTATTAAGAATTTTAAGTCTAAAAAGGAAATTTTTTGTATTGGTGTCACTATATTGAAAAGATCTTTAAAAAATAAAATTGCTTTGTCTGTAAACTTGTTTGCACACCATATAATCCAAATATTTTGAGAGCACACACTTAATTTTACATTATTGATGTTATAAAATGAATAAACAACACAACATAAGATCATATGTGCAGTTGGCACCATTTCTTGGTGAATTTCTTAAGTTTTTGACATTTTTGTACCACTCACAAGAAACTTCTCTCCTTTTGATTTACTTCACATTTTCCTCTTTGTTTGATGATGTTCTTGATTTTGCTTTGTTCTTTTTGTAAATATCAAAACCTTTGATATACATGTTCAACACATAGAACCACACATCACTCTTTGGGTAAGAGATAATATTTGAGTTTGGTACTAGTGTAAAATAAACACAAGAATTACTTAGGGGTGTACCTATTTTATTCCCTTTTAAAATTCATCAGAGGTATTAAATCACTCTTTTTGTTCCATCATCGTCATCCTTTGTTATCAAGTACTTGATTGACTTGTCTTCCATCATAATGTACAACTTACATGGTCTTTTTGGTAATGGTGATGTGAGAACCACTAGATTGGTCAAGGTCTGCTTGGTTTGATCAAAAGCCTTTTTGTTGATTGACTCTCTATACCATTTTTTTTGGAGTCCTTAAATTTGAGCAACGATGAAGATTCCTTCATCTTTTCCCATTAAATTAGATATGTATTTTGTTAGAAATTCGACCTTTCTCAGAATGCTTTGCAACTATTTCTTAGTGTGAGGTGGTCTTGCCTCTTCGATAACTTTATCTTTATTCTCATCTACAAGAATGTTTTCGTTGTGTACCAAAAAAACCCATAAAAATTCTAGCAAAGACCTCAAATGTGCACTTAGTATAATTCATCTTTAATTCACATAGGCTTATCTGTTTTGAGGCTTGTTCTAATTCCAATAAATGATTATGGAATTTTATGAATGTATTACATGTCATAAATATAGACTTCCATACTTTTGTCAATGAGAACATGGAATATGGCATTAATGCCCTTTGATATGTGACACTTTCATTCTTCATTTTAAATGACATAAAAATGTTGTTCATGTTAAGGATAAAGGGAATAACTCTAGTTTTAAAATTTATTATGCGTTCCTTCACTGCATTCGACAATAAACCTTCTAATGAGTTTAAAGTTTTGTAAACTCTGGACAAAGGTATCAATTTGTCCATTCATTCATTATATGGATTCCTATTCATATGGTTATCCATGGGCTTAAAGTGAGTCATAAATTACATTTTAATTGCATTGGCTATGAGGTGGGAATTTTAAAAGGTTGTCCATGAGGTCTAGCCTCGATTGAGGATGATCAGTGGCACATATTATCTGGGGGATTTGGAAACATTGTTGAAACTTAATATAAGACAGAGGATTCTCCCACAATTACTCTTGATTCACCTATACACACGTTTCTCACCAGAGTTCCAAGTATCATTGATGAATTATGTTAGTCAAGTGGATTTGTAATCCATGGAAATTCACCAACATAACCAATGATTAGTTTAGGTGCGTCAAACATGTTAATGTTAGGTGTGGTATATATTTGTACATCAAGTTGTGTAAGGTATATGTGAAATTGACCGATACATATAGAAACTTGCACATGGTTGTAGAATCAAATAGTCCTCAACTAGTCTTTGAATTATTGTTATTGGGCCAAATATGTATCCTTCAATGTAAGACTTTTATTTGTTTATTTTTGTCTAAATATGCACATGTTTTCTCTTATTGACATAAAAATCAACTTAATACAAAATGTAGTAAAAACAACTAAAATTATACTTAAACTACAAAATTAGTCCAAAAATATATAACTAAATACCAATTATTTTACATATCATTAGTACCTATAAAATGTAACTAACCTTTTTTTAATTATGGCAATTATATAGTTAATAGTTTGTTTGTAACAGATGATAAATAATTCATAGGATAGTTAGTTAGTTATAGTTAGTTATGTTTGTTAACTTTCTTGTGTATCAAGTAACTAACTCTCTCTTGTATATAAACACTTCCATTATCATCAATAAACCAAGTGTGTTTCCATTACTCTTATCATTATTTTCTCTCTTTTCTTGCTTATGATTTCCACTGTTATGGCTATGCTTTACTAAGCATATTACGGTATCGTCGTCTTCGATCCACACTTCCACTCTTCCACGTTTCTTTCATCTTAATTCTTGCTGATTCCTTTTCTTCTTCATCCTGCATTTCTTGTTCTATCTTCTTCCTCTACCAGATCATGCCGCCACGCATTGACCCTACTGGAAATCGCATCACCAATGGTGATGTTAATTTCGTCTGTTATGTCCATCCAAGCGAAGACCCTAACTCTATCAGTATTACTCCTCAATTAAACGATTCCAATTATATTTCTTGGTCACGATCCATGGAGCGAGCTCTTGGAGCCAAGAACAAGATCTCTTTCATCAATGGCTCGATTGGTGTTCCTACTGCTAATGATCTTAACCGTTCTGCATGGGAGCATTGTAACTGCCTTATGCACTCATGGATTCTTAATTCCGTCAGGCCCGCTATTGCTCAGACAATCGTGTTCTTGGAGAATACTCTTTATGTATGGAATGATCTCAAAGAACGTTTTACAAAAGCTGATCGGATCCGTGTTTCCAATTTACGTGCTGAGATCAACAATCTCAAACAAGGTAACAAGTCTGTTCTTGATTATTTCACAGAGTTACGTGGTTTATGGGGAGAGCTGAATTCTCACAGACCAATTCCAAGTTGTACATGTGCTCAACAATGTCGTTGTGAAGCCATGCGAAGTGCAAGAGATTTTCGCCTCGAAGATCAAATCATTCAGTTCCTAACAGGTTTTAATGACAAGTTTTCTGTTATTAAAACACAAGTTCTGTTAATGGATCCTCTTCCATCTGTTAACAAAGTCTACTTTATGGTGATACAATAAGAGAGTAACACTGTGTCTTTACTTTCCAAAACTGACCCTGCTCCTAATATAGATGAAGCTAACACTCTTGTTAATTCTTATGATTCAAGGAAATTTGCTGATCGTGGTAAAAATTCTAACTCCTATGGTGCCTCATCTAACAATAAGAAAGATAGTAGATTGTGCACTTTTTGTCACAGGTCTGGTCATACTATTGATGTATGCTATCGCAAGCATGGATTCCCTCCAAATTTCACAAAAAGACATAGTTCAGTAAATGCTTCTAATTCATCTCATGTTGATACGCAATCAGTGGTGCATATTGGTGAAGAAGCCTCTGCAAACAATCCAAGTGCTAACATTACTCAAGATCAAATGGCTCAACTGATTAGTTTGCTACAACAAACAAATTTATTGCCTCTTAACCACAACACAAACACTAGTGCCAACCACATTTCCACTCATTCTGATCATACACCAAATGATTCTTCAGGTAAAACCTTTGTATCAACAGTCTCTTGTTCTACTCTTACTAAACCTGAATTTTGGATTCTTGACTCAGGAGCAAATGATCATGTTTGCTCATCTTTACATTGGTTTAGCTTTTACCACAAAATCCAGCCAATTAATGTATGTCTGCCTAATGGATCCATTATTGTAGTTAAACATGCAGACACAATCAGTTTTTCACCTCATCTATATTTGTCCAATGTTTTGTACACCCCTGAATTTTCCTTGAATCTTCTATCTGTCTCTAAATTATGTCAATCTCTAAATTGTACATTTCAATTTTCTGACAATAAATGTTTTATTCAGGACGTGAACACCAAGAAGATGATTGGTTTGGCTAATCAAGTTGAAGGGTTGTACAGACTCATAACATATCATGGTTGCCTTGCTGAAGAAGTTACATCACCTCCTACCACCACTTCTAGTATTTCCCTTTCCAACATTTCTGTACCTAACACTTTTCTCAATAATTGTAAAGTGATACCCCAACAAGCTATCTGGCACTTTAGGTTGGGTCACTTATCCCATGATAGACTCTAAAAAATGTCCCAAATGTACCCTTCTATTTTTAATGATAATAAAGTTGTGTGTGATGTATGTCACTATGCTAAACACAAGAAACTTCCATATACACTGAGTCATTCTAAATCTTCCCAAAAATTTGAATTGCTTCATTTTGACATATGGGGTCCCATCTCCATCAATTCTATTCACAATCATAAATACTTTTTAACAGTTGTTAATGATTATAGTAGATTCACTTGGGCCATTCTACTTAAAACAAAATCAGAAGTTTCTGATCATGTCAAACAGTTCATTGCTTTAATAGAAAACCAATTCCACACCTGTCCAAAGTATATCAGGTCAGATAATGGACCTGAGTTTTTGATCCCTCAGTTTTATGCCTCAAAAAGGGATTGTCCACCAAAGATCTTGTGTAGAGACCCCTCAACAAAATGCTAGAGTTAAAAGAAAACATCAACATCTTCTCAATGTAGGTAGAGCTTTACTTTATCACTCTAACCTACCCAAATCATATTGGTCTTATGCTGTCAGTTATGGGGCATTCATTATCAATAGGATTAATACACCTCTGTTTCATAACCAATCACCTTACCATAGGTTTCACAACACACCACCTGACATCAACCAAATTAAAGTCTTTGGCTCTTTATGCTATGCCTCAACGTTAACCAATCATCGAACCAACCTTGACACTAGAGCCAGAAAATCTCTTTTTCTTGGTTATGCAGTTGGTTACAAATGATCTATCCTACTTGACCTACATTCCTTCACTATCTTCATATCCAGAAATGTTACACATCATGAACATATCCTTCCTTATCATAGCCAATCTCCTTCTGCCACTCAAATTTGGGAATACTTTAGTACCTTAGATCCTTAGTCACAGTACAATTCACCTCAATTTCATGTTGTACCTTTACCTATTCCAAATGATAACCATCCTCTCCCTACTACTCTTACATCCCTTCCATCTATCTCTACTCCTCTCTCATCTAATTCTGACCCTCCTATATACATCGATGATCCTCCAACACAACCCATAAATACACCTCAACCTAACCCTCGTGTCTCCTCTAAAATAAAAAATCCACCATCTCATTTGAAGGATTATGTTTGTACAACCTTCAATGACACACCAACACAATCATCTTCAGATACTCCTTATTCTATTTCAAATTTTCTGTCATATTCTAATCTTTCTCCCTCTCAATATCATTTTAGTCTTTCACTTTCCACTAACTATGAACCCAAAACCTACAAAGAGGCTTGCAAATATGAATGTTGGAACCAAGCTATGAAACTTGAGCTCGATGCTTTTGAGCAAACTAGTACTTGGAGGATTGTAGATCTTTCATCCAATGTGAAACCCATTGGTTGTCGTTGGGTATACATGGTTAAACACAAATCTAATGGCAGCATCGAGAGATTCAAAGCACGCCTTGTTGCCAAAGGCTACAACCAGATTGAAGGCCTTGATTACTCAGATGCCTTCTCACCAGTGGCCAAACTCACCACAGTCAGACTTGTTCTTGCTTTGGCTTCTATTCAGAACTGGTATCTTCACCAATTGGACGTCAATAATGCATTCTTGCATAGATATTTGCATGAAGACGTATACATGGTCATTCCACCTGGTGTTCAAACATCTAAACCTAACCAAGTCTGCAAACTTATCAAATTATTGTATGGGTTAAAGCAAGCCAGCAGACAATGGTTTGAGAAGTTAACTTCCCTTCTTATTCACCATGGATACATGCAAGCAACATCTGATCACTCTATGTTTATTAAGAAAACACAATCTACATTTACAATTCTTCTTGTATATGTTGATGATGTTATCCTGGCAGGTGACTCCTTGCAAGAATTTCAATCCTTAAAAGGCATACTGCATCAAAGTTTCAGGATAAAGGACCTTGGAGTCCTTAAATACTTTTTAGGTTTGGAAGTTTCCCATTCCAAACAAGGTATTTTCATTTGCCAATGCAAATATTGTCTCGATCTCCTCAGTGATTCAAGTCTTCTAGGCTCTAAACCAGCCACTACACCATCTGATCCTTCCATTAAATTGTGCCATGATAACAATCCCGAGTTTACAGACATTCCTTCCTACAGAAGACTTGTTGGCAGGTTAATCTACCTAAACACTACAAGACCTGATATCACTTTCATCACCCAACAGCTTAGCCAATTTCTTTCCAAACCATCTACTCAACACTACAATGTTGTTTGCCGTGTTCTTAGATACTTGAAGCAATGCCCAGGCCAAGGCTTATTCTTTCCTCGCAGTTCATCCCTCCAAGTCACTGGCTTCTCTGATGCAGACTGGGCTGGATATGTTGATACTAGGAGATCAGTCTCTGGCTCTTGCTTTTATCTAGGCAACTCTCTCATTTCATGGCGTACCAAAAAGTAAACAACTGTCTCTCGATCATCTTTTGAAGCAGAGTATCGAGCTTTAGCTGCTGCCACTTGTGAACTCCAATGGATACTATACTTGCTTCGAGATATGTCCATCACATGCACACAAACTCTAGTTCTGTTTTGTGACAGTCAAAGTGCTCTTCACATAGCTGCAAATTCAGTATTCCATGAAAGAACCAAACATCTTGACATTGATTGTCATATTGTTCGAGAAAAATACATAGTTGGCGTAATGAAATTACTTCCGGTAGCCTCACACAACCAACTTGCTGATTTTTTTACCAAGCCTCTCCTCCCTAAACCTTTTCAATCTCTCAAGTCCAAGTTGAATTTGGTGAACATTTACCAAATTCCAACTTGTGGGGGCCTAACAGATGATAAATAATTCATAGGGTAGTTAGTTAGTTATAGTTAGTTATGTTTGTTAACTTTTTTGTGTATCAAGTAACTAATTCCCTCTTGTATATAAACACTTTCATTATCACCAATAAACCAAGTGTGTTTATTACTCTTATCATCATTTTCTCTCTTTTGTTGCTTGTGATTTCCACTGTTATGGCTAAGATTTACTAAGCATATTAGTTTGCACGTTATTAAATTGTCGCGAAACATGCTGACATATTATATTTCTCAATCTAGTAGTAACATGTTTAGTGGCAAGTATTGTTTTTAAAAATTATTTCATTGTAAAAATACTAAAATTGACTATATAATTGTAAAGTGATTCAACTTTTAATATATCAATGTAAAAATTGTTTGAACAGGAAATTTGAGACCCAAAAATTAATTTCAAAGACATAAAAATGTTTTAAATTTTAAATATATTATAGAGATAAAATCAATTCTACTCAATAATATCGAAATACATCAAAAATAATTATGCACATGAAATCAATTTTGCCTCCATCAAAAATAAAATTAAATGCACATTTGATACAGTCACGTGATAATATTTTTTTGCAATCAACTACCTAACTAAGATTGAAAACTACACCTAAAATCCCTAAATTACCCTTACAAAGAAATTCTAATTGCACTATAACTAAACCCTTATTTGTAATTCATATATTCAATGTTCATCGACCAATCATATCACTCTATTTTGCCAAGTGGGACAATTTTTTGAAATACTTTGTCTCACTCCTCTTCCCTCTTTTCCTCTTTCTCTCTCTTTTCCTTCTTTCTCTCTTTCTCGTCACCGAGAACTCTCTCTCGTCTCTTTCCTTGTCTCTCACAACCTTCCCCATCTTTCTCTCTCCCATTTTTTCTTCTTCCTCTCTCTCTTTCCCTCCCCTTCTCTCTCCTTCACGCCTTCCTTTCTCTCCTCTTGCGCGTCTCTCAGATCTCTCTCCATTTTCTCCATTGATCCTCCCAAAACCCTAAATGAAAAATTCAATTTGTACTCCCTCTCCATCTCTCGTCCCGTTCCTCTCTCCTGCGTCCATTACATTTCATCCGCTGTCACATCCATTGCTGCGATGGTTCTGGATTTTGTTGTTTTTTGGGTAAAATTTTGGATTTCGATTTTGATTTTGTTGTTGTTGTGGTTCATATCTGTTTTGTTTGGATTTGTATTTTGATTTTGTTCTGCTTTGTTTTCGATTATTGTCTCTCAGAATTTTTTTTCATCTTGTGCTTTTGCTTTGATTCTATTTTACTGCATGTTGGTTACTGAACATGCTCGGACGCGTTCGGAGCTGCACTTAAGTTTTTTAAGGTCAGTTCAAACGTATTTGTGGGGTTTGGATTTTGATTTTGTTTGGGTAACATTTTGGGTTTTGATTTTCATTTTGTTGTTGTTGTCGTTCATATCTATATTGTTTGGATTTTTATTTTGATTTTGTTCTGGTTTGTTTTCGATTCTTGTCTATCATATATTTGTTAGATTTTGTGGTTTTTCTTTCATTCTATTTTACTGCATGTAGGTTGCAGGACATGCTCGGAAGCGTTAGGAGCAACATGTGAGGATGACTTTTTTTAATTATCGAAAACATTTGAACTGTGTTACCGTTACGCTGGTCCGTTTAACCTAAAGGGACTGCTGAACCTGTATAAAACAGCAGTAAGTCCAACATTTAGCCTTCAACATCTACATTGTTTGGTTGTATAGTTTGTCCTGTTGTTGCTTCTAAGATGGCTGCTTCATCACGATTGCATATCTATATTAGGTCGATGTATGAACTTGCGCAACTTGTGGTTTTACATCTGAAAAAGGATCTGTACGTTTTTGTGATTGTGTTTTTGTTTATCGCCTATTACTGAACTTGCCTGACTTGCTTGCCGTAGACTAAGGCATATTGCTATGAGGTAATACTTATCTTTTTCCTCACATTTATTCCATTGTCATATGCTATTTCTGTTAAAATGTGTTTTGTGAATGTAATTACTTATTCAGAAATGTTATGTCTTTTTCAAACTTTTGGTTAACCACGCACTATAACATTTATAGGTTGGAAACAGTGAAAATTTGGTTATCCTCAACATCGACACTATGAAAGCTGGAAAGGGTGAAACTTTTTCTGCCGAGGAGCCTCTCAACTGTAACATTGATATGTTGACCTTTCATCATATATGGTGAGTAAAACACAATAATTTGCTCCATTACTGGTATATTGAATGATTACTCCTGAATCACATTTAGAGGTAAGCATATTCATGTTTTAATGTGATGCTGCTTTATTAATGTCTGCTGACCACTGTTTGTGTTGTGTTTTGTTCAAACTAAATTTTTTTCAGGCGAAGAGGTTGTTTTACACGGTTCAAAATATTTGTGCCACTTTATTACCTTTCCATTCTCAATGGCAATGATGATAACAACTCAGCTCTTACGGCTGCCATATTATTCTATGTTAGTAGTTTGACTAATTTTTGCCAAGAAATGTGTTTCTGAGCCACTGTCGCTCATCCAGCTTATGCCACTACGACTAATCCTTCAAGGTTTTCACGACGCAGTTTTAGAGGTAACTATCTACATGTCATAATCTCATGCTGCTTCAACAATGTCTATCATCAGAGTTTTTTTTCTTTTGTAGAACTATGTTATTTTCACGGAAAGGGATTTTTTTCTACACTTGTGCACAGAACACATTACACCACATGATCAGAAGAATTTCACAGAGCTTTGCAAAGTCAGTTGCCTATCTCATGTTTCCTCTTGATTATGTGTTTGTGTTTAATACCCAAAACTAACACCTAAAATTGAGACCCAGTGGGTCACTTCTTCTTTATTTTGGTATGGATCCATCATTTATTTTCACACGTTTGCCTCCAGTCATCCTCTCCCTTAATTTTTTCTGGCTTCGTATTATATGATTAGTTGTCATGTTGTTTGGTTTTCTGTTACCTGTTCACAAATGTGCTATGTGAATGTTCTAATAACCCTTTGTTGAGGCACATTTAGAGGTAAGCATATTAATGTTTTAATGTGACGCTGCTTTATTAATGTCTGCTGACCACTGTTTGTGTAGTCGTTTGTTAAAAGTAAAGTGTTTTTAGGCGAACAGGTTGTGTTACACGGTTCAAAATAGTTGTGCCGCTTTACTACCTTTCCATTCTCACTGGCAGTGATGATAACAACTCAACTCTTACGGCTGCCATATTATTCTATGCAAGTAGTATGACTGTTTTTTGCCAACAACTATGTTTTCTGAGCCAGTCGCACCCATCTAACCGACTGTTTCTCACCCTCTTCGACTAATCCTCCAAAACATTTCCGACGCAAATTTAGAGGTAACTATCTTCATGTCATAATGTCATGCTGCTTCAATAATGTATGTGATCAGTGTTTGGGTTGTATTTTGTAGAACTATATTGTTCTCAATGGCAATGATGATAACAATTCAGCTCTTACGGCTGCTATATTATTCTATGGTAGTATTTTGACTAATTGTTGCCAAGAAATGTGTTTCTGAGCCACTGTCGCTCATCCAGCTTATGCCACTACGATTAATCCTTCAAGGTTTTCACGACGCAGTTGTAGAGGTAACTATCTGTATGTCATAATCCCATGTTGCTTCAACAATGTCTGTCATCAGAGTTTTTTTTTTTACTTTTGTAGAACTATGTTCTTTTCACGGAAACGGATTTTTTTCTACAGTTGTGCACAGAATATATTACACCACATGATCAGAAGAATTTCATAGAGCTTTGCAAAGTCAGTTGCCTATCTCATATTTTCGCTTGATTATGTGTTTGTGTTTAATACCCAAAACAAACACCTAAAATTGAGACCCAGTGGGTCACTTCTTCTTTATTTTGGTATGGATCCATCATTTATTTTCACACGTTTGCCTCCAGTCATCCTCTCCCTTAATTTTTTCTGGCTTCGTAATATATGATTAGTTGTCATGTTGTTTGGTTTTCTGTTACCTATTCATGACTTTACTATGTCAATGTTCTAATTACCCTTTGTTGAGGCATATTTAGAGGTAAGCATATTCATGTTTTAATGTGACGCTGCTTTATTAATGTCTGCTGACCACTGTTTGTGTGGTGTTTTGTTCAAAGTAAAGTGTTTTTAGGCGAACAGGTTGTTTTACACAGTTCAAAATAGTTGTGCCACTTTAGTACCTTTCCATTCTCACTGGCAGTGATGATAACAACTCAGCTCTTTCGGCTACCATATTCTTCTATGGTAGTAGTTTGACTATCTTTTGCCAACAACTGTCTTTTCTGAGCCAGTTGCACCCATCTCACAGACTCTTTCTGAGCCTCCTCGACTAATCCTCCAAACATTTCCCGACGCTAATTTAGAGGTAACTATCTTCATGTCATAATGCCATGCTGCTTCAATAATGTCTGTCATCAGTGTTTTGATTCTGTTTTGTAGAACTATGTTGTTTTCACGCTTTGGGATTTCTGTATACAATTGTGCTTAAAAGATATTACACCACATGATAAGAAGAACTTCACAACGCTTTGCAATCTCAGGTGCCTAACTACTCTTTTTTCTTGATTATGTGTTTGTGTGTTTAATATCCTGAATTAACACCTAAAATTGACACCCGGTAGGTCACTTCTTCTTTATTTTGGTATGGTTCCATCATTTATTTTCACACTTTTTACTCCAGTATTCCTCTCCCTTCTTTTTTACTCCCTTCGTATTATATGATTAGTTGTCATGTTGTTTGGTATTCTGTTACCTATTAATGACTTTACTATGTGAATGTTCTAATTACTGTGGTTTTAATATGTTTTAATTACCAATGTAAATCATTAATTTGACCTTTAGTTTTCAATTACAGTTTATTGAAAATCATTGATAGGCTTGACCGTCAAAACTCAATAAACAACATTGGCTTTTCAATTAACCAAACAATTATGACATCCCACTAAAAAGTTGTAGATTTCCAATGTAAATAGAATATCAAGAATCAAATAACCCATTATAAAATCCTACTTTCTCTTCATAGTATCACATAACCATAACCCAAGGATAGGGGGAAAACGAAATGAATTCAAATTATATTGTCCCGGTTGAACCGGAGTCAGATGATCAACAACCACAACACGTCCAACAGTTTCCCCAGGTAATCCCTGTGGTTGATGAGGTCCAACAAATACACCATGTTCAACAGGAAGTACTCTTCCAGGCCGAGGAAGCTGCGGAAGCCCAAGAAGCAGCTGCATTGCTAAGAAGACAAGCCAGGAGACGATTAAGAAGGGCAAGAAGAAGGGCATTGCGAAGAAGACAAGCCAGGATGTGGTTATTCGATTCAGAAGATGAAGATGAAGCACCTTTTAGTTGGAGTAACTTTATGCGGGCAAGGGGTTTTAGATTTGATATTTAATATTTTAGAGTTTCATCTAGGGCTCTTATGAAATCTATGATAAAGTATTTTATTATTGTCAGCATTGACTTCAACTAATGTATTTTTTGGAACCATTTTGCTACGTTATATGCATTTTTATATTTTGATTGAATGTCGTATATTGGCTATCTGTTTTATTGCGTATTCTGCTACATATGATGTATTTCTGTTAGTATATTGCCGAAGTATGGTTGTTATGCAGAATCAGGAAATGAACCACCAAGAATCTGAGAATGATAAAACAGGTACATATCTCAATCGTAAACATGAGACAGTGACTATCAGATTAATGATAATATTTTTTCTTTTTAATTTTTTCAGTGGTTTGAAGTTCTTCATCGACTTTTACGTAAACAATGGAGAATTGTTGGACTATTTTACAACTGTACGGTGGTTTGAAGTTATATAACCATCATAAGATTCTGGTTTGAAGTTATATTTCTGTTGGTCCATATGAAGTGGATGGATATGTGTATGATGCTGCTGAAGAGCCTAAGATTCTGGTATGCCAGGAAAATGGAATGATTCTTTGAGTTATCAAGTTTGTGACTTGGAAGGATAACCACTTCCAGGAACTAAGTTGAAAGAGGTTAGTAGTTCAAATCTTAAACTCTATATTTTTCGTTGCACATAAAAAATTTTTATCACTTTCGGCAGACAATAGTGTCGTTCTATTTTCTTTGATTTCTTATTTCTTTCGGGAAACTCTTATAATTTTTAATCAAGTTGTTTTCCATTCTGCAGGTTTGGAAAGTTGCCGAGATTTCTAAAAAGGACAAATTCCAATACACCTATTTTGCACACAAGCTTAGCAGCTTTGACACTGCTCCCAAGAAGTTGTTGGCGTCTGATTCTCGTCTTCATCCTGATAGTCGTTGGCAATTTGCTAATTTGGAGGCTAAATAAACAGTCTTTGGAGGCAATTTGCTAATTTGGCAATTAGCTATCTTAGTTAAATATGTTTTTAAGCTATCTTCCTTGCTTCTTGTGACATTTTTTTATATACTTTTGTGGGTTAAATGCTAATGTAATTTTTTACTTAAGGTTATAGTCATTTTCAAATGTTAGTGTGGCACCATTTTTTTATTTTTTATTTTTATTTATTAAAGTTCAGCCCGAGATATAGGAATTGCTCTTTATGCAATATAAAATGAGTGATATAATTTTGTTGTTGTGACATTACATCAGGTCTATTTGTTTATTACTGTTGCTAATGATAATAATAAGCTGGCAGTGAATACATTGATCATTTTAATTATATATACACAAATTCTCATTCAACTCATAAAGCGCACACACAAATTAAATTTAAAAATTTATTACTAAAACCTGTTATCACTAAACAATGCCAGTATGGACCGCGATGCTCGGTGAGAATTATTGTTTTAAGGTGAAAAACAAAACCAGCAAGCAAGACAACACTACTTATGAAAAAGATTAATTAATTTTTTTTTTAATTAATTAGTGATTTTATAACAACATATTAATAGTTATTATTGATATTTGTATGTATTTTTTGTTATTAGACATATTGGATTTATGATGTTGTTCATTTTCTACAAGCTTTTTTTAAAATCATTTAAGTTATAAGTGATTTCGTACATATTATATCTAATTTATTCTATATACGTATTTTTAGTTTTAATCAACCATCTTAAACAAAACTACTAACACCCGTGCGAACGCACGGGTCTCTTACTAGTTTGTGAGCAAAATAAATACTTTGAAGTCTAAAATTTTATAATAATAAAGCTAATATTATAATTTAAATTTTAAAAAATTCAAATATACTAAGATGCAGTAGTTGCTAATTTAATTACATTTATTATTGTTGTTATTGTTTTTAAAATATTTTAAGATCATTTATTAATACTGTGAAAAAATAGACATTCAAATTCGAGATAAGTTTGTAAGTATAATTATTTTTTAAATAAAATCAAGAAAATTAATTATATTTAATTATTTTTTCTAACAAATATTAAAAAATATTTTTACTTATAGTGTTTAGTCCAAGTAGAATATTAGTACTCTCTTCGTCCTCTTTATAATTAATTTATACATTCCATACATAAGAATTATTAAATTATATTTCATGTATAAATATATTTAATATTAAGGTTATATTTAGAAATAAATTAATAATATTAATTAAATTTATATTTTAAAAATAATACAGTAATAAATCAATAGTTAATTTATATATAAATATTTTTTGAAAAATAATTAGCAAGGGATGAGATATTTAACAAAAAAATCATGTGAGTCAATTTTTTTCACCCAAATTTTCACCCCTAATTGAGTGACACACGTCTAAACTTTTTGTGAATAATAAGAGAAGAGAAATTGAATAGTAAAAAGAAGACACGAGATATTGGCGAGAAAATGAGATAGAGTGGAATCAAAACAGAAAAGATATGCAAGTGTGGTAGGACCCAGGGACATGCGTTCCAAACGACAAGCCGACAAAGGAGGGGACCAGACATCACACGGCTCGGGAAAAGGAGCATAGCCTGTCGTTTTCTAATGAAAAACAAACCTGTCTCAGTGACCCATTCCTCTTTGCCTATAAAATCATCCATATTTTGGGTAGACAACCAGATTAAATAACAAGCCTACAAGGCTAGAAAGAGTGTATTTTAAAAAATAAATAGAAATATTTGTATTAACATTTTTATCAAGTATTTATATTTTTAATATGGGCCAAAGAAAAAAAAGTAAAAAAAAAAAACACTACTATGTACTAATAAAATAAATAACACATTTAACAATGTTGAAGAGATAAAATAAATGCTAATTTATTGACATAAAAGATTTTTTTTATGATTACATCTAATTTATTAAATATATCAATACAAAAGTTTTATTTTTTAAGAAGGGTAAAGATAACTTAATCTTTAATAAAATAATATTAAATTAGTTTAAAATATTAATATAATAAAAAAATTATGGTATTTTCTTTGTCACTAAACATATGAAAGGAGATAGAAAAACGCATAACTTTATATTAGTGTCTCCTAGCATAGAATAATTTTTGTTATCAAATTTTGAATCTCTAAATATGAAATGTTAAAAAAAAATCACACGAGCATAATAACTAAATTTTTTTTATTTAAGGAACTAGAAATGAAGGATTTGAGATTGCTAAACCAACTTGTGTAATGAGGAATATTTTTCGACGCAATGGGATAGAGGAAGGATCTGCAAAGTTGCACTCCAACATTTAAATTAGTCAATAAATCTAAGTAATGAAGCAAGTTATGGTTGAAGCATACCTGCAAATCTATCATGAATACACATTATATGTGGGAGAAAGTTATAACCACCCCATATTTCTTAGCATAAAATGTGGGATCCGTTAGATCATATATAATAATAGGTAGTCGCTAATGAAATGGATCGAGTATACGTTTATTATTTGTAGGTGCATCAAACACTCAACCCTTTCGTGGATACGCTTTAGGACAGATAATTAGGCATATTTGTCATTGGGTCTACGAGGGGCAGAACAATTTCCCCTAAGGCTTGCCAAAACGTAACAATGAGATGTTTTTCAAAACATCGGGTAGTCATCACCCTTGTGTGAATTTATGTGCTTGTAGGTATAAAGTTAAAAACTCTATAGAAGATCTATCTGAAGTTTTGATGACAAAAATAATGATTAAAGTCAGTGGCAATAACTTTCATTAATCTTGATGGCGTCAATCTAACCAAAGAAACATCTCATGTATCATCAACAAAAGGATACTCAAGATCATTTATATGATTAAAAGCAATCTAGCAAATAATCTTGAAGTCTCAGATAAAGTGTGAAAGTTCTTCGAGTAATCTTCGTCAGTCTGTCTGAGTGGCCAAAGTATTGTAAAAGTAAGAAAGTAGCTTAGAAGTACTACAACAACTCACACAGGCCTAAAATATCTTTCCAAATGTTTATCTTAAAAATTATTTTCTAAACCAAGTCAAGTGATTAAATATCTGTCAATTGCCTTTTCAAACCATTTTTAATTAACCGATCAATTGATAACTTGTGGCAATCGATTAAATAAACTTTTATGAGTCATCCAATCGATTGGAGAATTAAGTCAGTCAATTGGAATATTGTTAATCGATTAACTAAATAATAAAGACAACACATTAATGACTTGCAACGACTCTATTTCTAAAATTTCTTATTTAGGCTTGTTAATTGATTATAAATGAGTTGACCAATCGATTGGAGTCTTATGCCTATCAATTGGCTCATCAATTTGGCTCATGGGTTATTTCCGTTTTTGGTTTTTCTAACTATTATATAAGGGAGGCACGCCTCGTCTTCATAACAAACGACTTTCCAACGTTTAACATTTTTTTTTGGAATCTCTCTCTCTCTCTCTCTCTCTATATATATATATATATATATATATATATATATATATATATATATATATATATATATATATATATATATATAAAAGATATTTTTTTTAACTTGATGTTGTCGTAGTGCTTGTAAGTGAAGTTTTGCTTGTGAAGAAGATTTTTTTTGTAAGTGGTTGTGCTGGTCATTTAAATTCTTAAGAGTGCGATACTCTTAAGAGACCGAGTTTGGTTTGTGAGATAAACCTTTCATAAAATATATGTAGTTGGTTTCCTAAGCTTTGACGGAAAAGCTTTATTTGGTTATTGAGATAAGTCGTAAATCTCTAATTGGTTCGTTAGATTAACCTAGGGTAAAAGATGTCATTGGTTAGGGATTAACCCATAAAAATCTCAAGATCAAATTGTATCAAGGTTCGTGGGCATAACCTTCAAAAGCTCAAAGTTTATAGTCAAACTCTCTAGAAGACCTTTTGGGGACGAGACTAGGCTAACATTCAGCTAAACCTATATAAATTTCTAGTGCAATCTCTCTAACCATATCCTTTTAAATTTCTACAATTTACTTTTATTATTTCTTGAAGGCTCTAAAAGATTTGACTAAATTTTGGTAAAACATAGTGTTGAACAAGATGTTCCAACATAATGAAATCTGCTGAAAGAAGACATGTCAGACAAGATGTCATAACCTGTGGATTCGACATCTTGGTCTGATATAGCAGGTTTTTGCAGATCTGGTCCAAGATTTAAGGAGCAATCAGAACATGGACCAAGGGATGATTAAACAGATATTTCAAAGCCCATAGACAGCTGAAGATTATAAACGGAAGACCAAAACCTAGGGTAGAATAAGAATTCTTATTAAGACTTTTGTTAAGTAGAAAATAAGGATTTAGGGTTTTGAAAGTCGTGTACTTTCTTGTGTTGTAAGTCTCCCTTTGTATCGTTTGATGCATTGTGGTAGACACAGTTTTACAGATTCAGAAACCTGTAGGTAATGAATTGTGTATTGTTCTTGGATGAAGTTATTAAGTAAATTCAAGAGTTATTGTTAGTCAAGAGTCTTGACTGAATATTGTATTGGAAGGGGTGTCTTTTAATTAGATTGGTGCAGTTACCGGAGGTTGTAACTGTTAGATATCACTGAGGTGATTTATGAATTGAGATGGTGATTTCTCATATCTAGGAGTGTCTTAGGTAGAAGTTTGCACGGGTAGTGATTAGGTGAAAAGTTGTAAACGTGGGAGTTTAGCTTTGAACTAATACTATTGGTGGATTTCATTTATGGGTTAGTAGCCCATGATGTTGGCGTTGTTGTTCACCGAACTGGGTCATCATATCTTGTGTTATTTATCTTTCTGTTATGTTATATTCAATCTGCTCTTGATTATAAGCTTATGTCTTGACTGATGTTGAAACATCTGTCACGATATTGTTTTTAACCTGCAGTCATTTTGAATATTTTTGTTCTGTACTTGTTATGTTTTTAGCAGAGATCAATGTCTCGACATCTCTTAGGACATTTGTGATCTGCATGCCAGAATTTCATTTCTATTGCAATTCGCTCAACCAAAATTACTAATACGATCTTAATCAAGAAAAGTATAAAATTAATCACAAAATTTAAATACCATAATTCACCATTTTTCCCCTCGTCTGCTTGAAGCCACCTGTCCAACACCTTGCTTACAAAAATTGAAAAGATTTGGGGATCCTACGTGAATGACCTTGGGGTTATTTTCATCATATTCAATGTAACAAGTACTTTCGTGAAAGAGGAACAGGGAAGATGGTTGCTCTCAGTCCATCAGCCGAAGAAAATGTTTGATGTTTACCTTGATAACTGGAATAATTTTAAGGATAATTACTTCCTAGTGACTCCCCGAAGTCAGGAAGCTCATTCTAGCTTCGACATTCTTTTAAAAGTCAACTTTTCCTTTTTGTGCCCCTTATTTAGAGTCGATAAAATGTTGAAAAGGAATTTAGAAATGCTAGTCCCGGATCACTTCTTCCGGCCTCTTGAAAAATATGCATTTTCCTCTAACTCTTTAGTCACTTATTAGGAGAGTATGGACTATGAGAACGGAGTCGGTCATTAAGACATGCCACCGACTAAGAATAATAGTCGGTATATTAATATGTGGCCGATTGTAGTAGCAACTAATGTTCAAGAAAGAAAATATATTTTTGTTGAAAAGAGTAATTCGTCTTTTAATTTTTTTTTCATTCTTTTTTTAGTATTAATCTTGATTGTCTTCTTCACTTGGTCCTACATATAACATTGGATTAGTTCATGACATCTTTAAGAGGAAGAAGGCTCAAGCAACGAATAATACACCTACGTATCCATTTCCAAAATCAATTTCAAACACAACAGAGACACCGACATGAGCAACCCAGAAGAGGGATAATGCCCCGACTGTTGGGGCCTCAAGCCAGACAAGAGAATAGGTCGAACCAAGGACGCCCATCTTCAGAAAGCCAGAGCAATGGTCTATAAGGGGGTGAATAGACCCTTATTAAAAATTTGACCAATTTTATAAAAATAGAATATCAAAGGTTTTTCAAGAATGCGTAAAAATGTTAAAGCGAAAATAGAGATCTTATGCTTGCATTTGAATTCAATCACGTTGACAATTACACAATTCACCAATTTTCAAATTGTTCAAAGATGATGATTAATTGAGTGATTGTATATTACACGAGATATGTCATGTACAATGATTCAATTAATATCAGATTCTAATAACACTAGTTTCCTAGAGTTTAACCAACATTAAAGCCCAATTAGGTACCAATTATAAAAAAAACTTAACCTTACTTAATAAATTGCTATCAATTGAAATAAACGATATACTATGCTAAGAATAAAAAACCTAAGCATTCAATATCCTACGAAAATTGAAATGCAAGAATGAGAAAGAGTACACCAGGATATATAATGCTTCAACTCTATTGTCCATGCATGAGCCTAATCAATTATTCAATGGTTTCTCATTAGAACCTGTTTTCTTCCACTATGTTTTGACAAATATTATCAGAATTCATACAACCACTTATCCACAATAATGTTGAGAAAAATAAATCTTTTATCTGGATCTTGACTTGCATACAACCTAATTATAAACTCTTCTGCGAAATTTTTACTCGATTATCGCTTCTTGAATCTTCCAACTTCATCATTCTCATAGTATTCGTGTTGGGCAATCACCCCTTAATCCCACTAATTTCTTAAACAATGAACTGTGCGGAGATTGAGAAGAATTTCATCTTTTCCATAACCTTTCACATAGTAACTACCAAGGTCAGCTAGAGAGAAGAACCTCCTTCTTTTCATTGGAATTTGTCACCACCAATGACAACAACATCAATCTTACAAGCTTCCTGAAAAAACTTATTAAACCTTAAAGAATGATTAGTTTCCAGACAACGACTCCCTCAATCAATTACAAATCTCTTGTTATCAAGATCCGAAATCAAAACTAGAGGTTAAAGATGAAAGAATTTTTGTTTGCAGGAGTTTTTGAGTTTTCAAAAAGAGAGGGTGTTGATTTCATAAAATCACAATGTAGATTATGAAATTGTCTATTTGAAAATAATATGACAAAATAAATTTCTATGTGCTTGAGATTAAGCACAAAAATGGATGGAAAAAGTTAGGTAGATTCGAATCAAGAACATTTCATGATTTGAGTCAAATGAGCAAGTGAAGTGGAATAAGAAAACATAAAGAATTTGACCCATTTCTCTTGTGATTTGAATCACATTATAACTCTGATTTGAGTCATGAAGGCTTGTCATTCGAATCAAGTACAAATTCTAATTCAAGTCAATTTGAACAGAGTCAAAAAGAAAAATATACGTTTAACTCATTGACACTTCTGGACCTCTCTCCCCAAACTCCCTAATAATTTTCAATACTTAATACTTTGTTTTTTCTTTTCAAAATTGAAATTAGCCCTAGGGTTTTGTGTTTTTAGCTAATGTCAAAACGATTCTAATGGTTGTTGTGTTTACTTTATACTTGATTTGAATTCATTAATCCGTTTATTGTAGGACTCTCTTTTCATACAACATAGAAAACATTGTTAGAAGCATTCTCAAATTATGACCAAGTTATAAAAGGTAGCTTCAAAATCAATGTTATTGGTATATTGCACTAAAGGGTGTGATTTTGTTACTTTTTCTTCACAAGATGAAGCTGAGATGAATGAAAAATGTAGTTATCGACATTGCAATTATGATACTCTTTTTAAGGCTAGAAGAGAATTGTTTAATTTGCTTACTTTACTGTTTTAAGTGAATTGTTAACTTTAAATTAGCCAAATCAATAAAAGTGGCATAATTTTCTTTCATCGGTTCTTACTTACACGTGGAGGAATGAGTGCGGTTTTTGAGGTTATAAAACCATACAACTATTAGAAGTGCTGCTACTCACTCTTTGTGTTTGTTGCAGTTACATGTTAAATTATTCATTGAACCCCCTAAGGGTTGACTTTTGTTGGGGGAGTTTTTTTCTCCAGGGAGCATTGAACATTAGTGGGACATCCTTCTTAGAGCAAGACACTTTTGTAAGAGACACACCACATATTCACCCAAAAACTTAAGGTAATAGGTGGATGAGTTCTCTCACTTATAAATGCCCAAGTCACCATATTCCTATCCAATGTGGGACTATTATCCACACTACTTACACTTGTAATTCTTTTTCAACACTCCTCTTCAAGTGTGAGTCTAACACAATACTTCCCCTCAAGTGGAAGCTCTTTCTTCTATATACATTTGTACCGTCGTTAGACAGTCTTCAACGGGACACTTAACCCACCACCTGTTGGGATACTTTTGATACAAGTAAGTCAGTCCCTTTCTCAAACCAAAGGCTCATGATACCATTTATTGGCGCAATAATCGGGAGGGGGGGGGGTGTCAAGCGAGGAGCATTGAACATTGTGAGACGTTCCTTCTTAGAGCAACATCTTTGTGAGAGACACACCACATACTCACCCAAAACCTTAAGGTGATAGGTGTGTGGGTTCTTCTACTTATAAATGCTCAAGTCACCATATTCATATCCAATGTGGGACTGTTATACACACTACTCACACTTTTTATACTTAACACTCCCCCTCAAGTGTGAGTCTATCCACAATGCTTCCACAATGCTCCCCCCTTAAGCGGAAGCTTTTTTCATCCATATACACTTGTATTGCCGTTGACACTCTTCAACGGTACACTAAACCCACCTTATATGGGAATACTTTCGATACAAGTGAATCGGTTCTTCACTCGAACCAAAGGCTCATGATACCACTGTTAGGGTAGATTTTCACTAGGGAGCATTGAACATTGTGGGACTTTCCTTTCTAGAGCAACATCTTTGTGAGAGACACACCACATATTCACCCAAAACCTTAAGGTGATAGGTGTATGGGTTCTCCCACTTATAAATGCTCAAGTCTCCACATTTCTAGCCAATATAGGACTATTACACATACTACTCACACTTTTTATACTTAACACTCCACCTCAAGTGTGAGTCTATCCACAATGCTTCCACATTACTCCTCCTTAAGCAAAAGCTTTTTTCTACTTCCACATACACTTGTACTGTCGTTGATACTCTTCAACGAGACACTCTACCCACAACCTGTAGGGATACTTTCGATACAAGTGAGTCGGTCCCTTCCTCGAACCAAAGGCTCATGATACCATTTGTTGGGGCAACAATCGGGGGTGTCAAGCGATGAGAATTCAAAATTATGGGACATTCTTCTTTGAGCAACACCTTTGTGAGAGACACACCACATATTCACCCAAAACCTTAAGGTACTAAGTGGGTGGGTTCTCTCACTTATAAATGCTCAAGTCACCACATTCCTATCCAATGTGGGACTATTATCCACACTAATCACACTTGTAATTCTTTTTCAACACTCCCCCTCAAGTGTGAGTCTACCACAATGCTCCCTCTCAAGTGGAAGCTCTTTCTTCCACATACATTGTTAGACGAGGGCACTGATCTAGAAGGGAGGGTTGAATAGATCACTTATTTTTAATAATTTGCGCTTCAAAAAATTGTTCTAAAATATACAAAAGCGGCCTCGGATTAAAACTCATATATCCGAACCTTTATTGGAAAGATCGGATATGCGAAACTGAATGAAATGATCTTGATGAGAGAGTAGAATCAATAAGGTTCCCAATCAATAATTCAAATAAATGCCACTTAAGGTGAACCAGTTTCCAATGCTTAATTGAGGAAAAAAATTGAATTGACAATTTATCAAACAGTTTATGTGTTATCAATATATCAAACACTTGGCGTGCGAAACACACCAAGTCAAATTTCCTTTGAATTTGTAGTGCATAATTTTGCTCGCTTGCAATCAAAGTGATTGCAATGGTTTTACACAGTTGTTTGAAACACTACAAATTAATCGAAACATTACTAAGAATTGATTTCACACAAACTTCAACAATATAAAAGTAAAGATATATATATATATATATATATATATATATATATATATATATATATATAGAGAGAGAGAGAGAGAGAGACCCAATTTATTTATGTAGTTCCCATTTCGTCCTCACTTAGGGTACATCTGCCCTCAATTCTAAAATAGAATTAAGATATATATATATATATATATATATATATAAAATATGTGTGCAATATTCAATACAAGAGAAGTCCTAGCAAACCAACAATCTAACACAATTGTTGAGATTGAATCTAACCACTTCTCTCGCCTTGATTCCAACTGAATTAAGTGCATCAAACACTACGAATAAATCCCAGGTTACCGCTACTCACTTGACTGAACCTTCCGTTCTTCAAGTTTTTCACCCGGCTGATTTCGATCGCAAGATGCTTGACCCCAAATCTTCCAAAATGATCCTCTGATTACCGTTACTCCCTTGACCAAACCCACCATTCTTCAAGGCTTTCACTCGGCTGAATCTGTGATGCGAAGACTTGTACAAACCCCCCCCCCCCCCCCAAATCTATCAAGATCTTGGAGGAAAAATCCCCAATAGTTTTATCAAAGAAAATCCCACTGAATCTCTACCCAGACCAGATTTACAAATCCTACATTTGGACGTTATCACTCTTAACTAAGGACAATCAATAAAGATGAATATTGATGAATGCAATTGTGAGAGTGAAGATAAAGAGCAAGACAATGTTTCTTTCAATTTTCTTCTTGTTTCTTACGAAATGATGCATATATATATATATATATATATATATATATATATATATATATATATATATATATATAGGGGACGTATCATATGAGAATATCATTTTTATGTGAGAACATGAGAATGAATCCGAATCATTAGATTTTAAAATAATTGGTGGAGATTATTTGTGGTTTTTGTTTTTCTCTCTCCTCCATTATAATAATAAATGATGAAGGAGAGAGAAAAAAACTAACACATAATCTCCACCATTTATTTTAAAATCAAATGATTCAAATTCATTCTCATGTTCTCACATAAAAATGACATTCTCATATGATACGTATCATATATATATATATATATATATATATATATATATATATATATATATATATATATATATATATATACACACATATACATATACATGAATGAGTAAAGAAAACCGAGTTTAGGAACACAAAGACACAGAAAAATGGAAAAACACGCGCGAGAGGTCGACCTCTAGCATCTATGACTTAACCTATACAAGGTAGTGGCCAAAACAAGAACCCATGTGCCAACGCATGTAAGGCAAAAAGTTTCAAAAGATTTTCCCTACAGTATACGTCGTCCTGTAGGAGCCCATGCGTCGACCCAGGGTAGGTGCATGCAAGGAAGAGAATTTAAAAACCTTTTCCCTTATATATATATATATATATATATATATATATATATATATATATATATATACATGAATGAGTAAAGAAAACCGAGTTTAGGAACACAAAGACATAGAAAAATGGGTAAACACGCGCGAGAGATCGACCTCTAGCATGTATGAGTTGACTTGTACAAGGCAGTGGCCAAAACTTCATTAAAATTGGCTCATGCGTTGACCTACAAGAACCCATGTGTCAACGCATGTAAGGCAAAAAGTTTTAAAAGATTTTCCCTACAGTATAAGTCGACCTGTAGGAGCCCATGCGTCGACCCAGTGTAGGTGCATGCAAGGAAGAGAGTTTCAAAACCTTTTCCCTTTAGTGTGAGTCGACCTATGACCTTTATGAGTCCGCCTATGGCTCTAAAAATGACCCAAAACCCATTTTTGACATTGTGTATCCTATAAGTCTAAATACATGTATAATGATCTTTATGCATGTTTGCAAGAGATGAATGCATGACTTAAACAAGGTGATACCGTCCAAAATACACAAGTACTTATCATCCTAGTTTTGACATCATTAAAACATAGTAAAAATGAACCTTCCCCTCACATACTCCCCCTTTTTTTTATGGCAAAACCTTCCCAAAACATTGAGTACTTGAAGGAGAACATTGAGTACTTGAAGGATATTCTCCTCCTGACTATATGCACTTCCATATAATTTTGAACTTTGTGAACTCGCTTTTGCTTTCTCCCCCTTTGAGAACATCAAAAAGAGTTAAGCAACCAGTCCTTTGGAAACGTAACATTCACATAACAATTCAAACATATGCTATTACAACAGATACAACATTAACAATTATCCACATATAATGTTGTCTATGAAAACAATAAAGATAAATAACTCAAGAACCATAGAGCAATACTGAAGAAATGAATTACACAAAACACATAGTTTAGCACAAGTCTTGAGAAAAAAAAAACAAAAAAATGTGAAATGAGACGCAAGACAAGACAACAACACAACGCAATTAACTGTGGTATTCGACCCCGATGAGGTTGACATTTCCCTCAGAATGTTTGATCTTGATTTTCTCCTTGAGCGTCCAGACGTTCACGTATATCAAGGATACTTCGGTTGAGAGTGTTAATGCTCAAAGAGAGTGCACGATGTTGATTTGCTGAGGTTTCGGCAATTTGATCGAACCAACCCAAGACTCTTGATGCAAAGATATCAAAGTTTTCATTCTGAGCACGAATTTGCCCCTGCACTATTTCGTAGCGTTGTTCTTGACGAGCTGCAAAGTTTTGGTTATCAAGTTGCATACTTCGAAGCATTTCAAGAATGGATGAATTATCTGTTGGATGATTATTTGGAGAAGGAGGAACATATGAGGTGCCTTGCTCAGACCAAGCATTTTGACGCCATTTACCCCATCTTTGGTTATCTTTATTGTCTTGAACTGGAGAGTCACTTAACCAAGCATGATCATCATGAATTTCATAGGGAACCTCAGTTTTCATGGGATGAGTTTCCTCATCTTTGTCTTGCTCTTCCTCTTCGGCTTCATTTGAGTTACGGATGTGTCGACTTGAACCCCTAGGCTTGAACACATAAGTTTTCAGTTGCTTGTCCCAAATATATCCCATAAGAGTCATAGTCTTTTGATTAAACTCTTGGTCAGCAGTAAGAGAGATGTAAGGGATGTCGGGCACAACAATTCCGACATAATCTAATATGGTTTGGATCAATGATCCGTAGCAGAATGATGAACCTCTGCCGCTTTCTTTCAACACATAAAAGCGACTTGCGAAATAGTAAGGCCAGTTTACCTTGATCTTGTTCTTAAGGAGATAAACCAAATGAACTTCAGCTTGATCAACCCTTGAGTAACCACCTTTCTTCAGACATAGAATATGGGAGACAATCCACTGCAGAATGCGATCATCCTTTTTTAAAAAATCAGTTGTAACAGACTTAGGGAAGTTATCACCTGTGTCTGCTTCCGTAGGAAGAGGATCCTTAAGCATAGAGTTCAACCCAGTCTTAAAATCATACTGCGGAGCCAACTTGTTATCAGTTATATGATGGTCATGAGAAATGGGAGGACACATATCAAACAAATCTCTCCACATAGAGCTACCAACATTATAGTTTTTACCCTCATATTAAAAGCAAACTCATACCTGATAAATTTATTCATCAAACCAGCATAAAACATTCTAACCATTTCTTCATTATAGTTTGTACTAAATTCCAAAAAGGCATTTTGTAGCGTGAATTTTTGTGGTTTCGAATAACTATCGCTTGGGTACTACAGTTTGATTCATTTTTTATCCTATTGAGCTGATTAAGGAAGGGAAATAGATGTCTCCAATTAACCCTGCTTGCAAACTGAGTTTAAACAGTCAAAACTGTTGGTTTACAGATGCTATCAAAAGGAGGTTCGTCTTTTAAGGTTATTTGTTTAAAAACATTGTGTCTGGATTATGGGCTAGGTTTCTGGTAAGGGATTAGGTCGGATGCTTTTGATTGATATATGAAGGTACTGAATTTTGGGTTTTTGATTAGTATGCTCGCTAAGATTTTTGCAATCTTATGCCTACGTATTCCCGTTTAACGAAACAGGGAAATCAAAGTGATCCTAGTTCCTCTTATTCTATGGGAGGAAAAAGGTTATTTTGGTGTCTTATTCAAAGCCCAACACATGAACCTAAAGGTGGTTTGTATCTTGTTCAAAGCCTAAGATGTGAAGCTAAAAGAGTTTGGATGAGAGAGAATTTGTCATCTCTAAAGAGGAGTTGTTGATGTTTGTATGCTGTGAGCAAGGCACAAATTTGATGATAAAAGGTTAATTGACTCAACCGAGGTTTCCTTATACAAAGCCTAAGAGGAGGCGATTGACCCAACAAGAGGGTTCCTTTTACTTGTTGTCTCGTACGAAGCCCGAGATAGAGGCTAAAAGGGTTGACTCAACAAGAGAGTACTAACAAGTGACTGACTCAACAAGAGAGTGCTTTTATGTGTCTTATACGAGGCCCAAGACGGAGGCTAAAAGGTTTGATTCAACAAGAGAGTACTTTTATCTGTCCTGTATAAAGCCCAGGGCGAAGGCTAAAAAGGTTGACTCAACAAGAGAGTCTATTTGACAGGCGATTGACTCAACAAGAGAGTCTTTTATACTCAACAAGAGAGTGTTTTGTTGTCTCGTACGAAGCCCGAGATAGAGGCTAAAAGGAGATCGACTCAACAAGAGAGTCTTTTATACTCAACAAAATAGTGTTTTGCTGTCTCGTACGAAGCCCGAGATAGAGGCTAAAAGGAGATCGACTCAACAAGAGAGTCTTTTATACTCAACAAGAGAGTGTTTTAGTGTCTCGTACGAAGCCCGAGATGGAGGCTAAAAGGAGATTGACTCAACAAGAGAATATTTTATACTCAACAAGAAAGTGTTTTATATGTGTCTTGTATGAAGCCCAAGACGAAGGCTAAAAGGGGTTTGACTCAACAAGAGAGTCTGAAAAGGTTAGCTCCGCTGGGGAGAGTCATTTGTACAAAGCCCAAGAGTAGGATATCTTACTGCTAAGGATTAGATCCATAGGCAGGACCAAGTGGGAGCACCCTCATGAGAGAGGCCAAGTTTCTGAGTGATCAGTGTTTTTTCCTATGTTTGAAAGGGAACTTGAGAATGTCTTTGAGACTTAAGGGGTTTAGACTGTCCAAGTCTAGAGTTTTATCTATTGTACAATGCCCAAGAGGAGGCACGGGCATTAAGGGATGAGTATCAACCCTAAAAATGGTCGGAGGTTTGACACTGGAAAGACTGCTCTAGCAAAGGATGACTAAGTTCTGTCTTATACCTTTAAGAGGTCGTCAGGGTCCTTATATTAAGCCCAAGAGAAGGCATGAGAACTTCTAAGAAGCCGAAGGGTCCTTGTACAATGCCCAAGAGAAGGCGGGGATGTTTTTAGGATGCCTGTGGGTCCTCAAACCAAGAGAAGTTCAAGAAATGCAATTCACAAAGAATAGATCATTCCAGGAAAGTTCGAGACTTTGGAAGAAACTTAAGAGATGCTATTCACGGAGAATAGATCAACTCTGGGGAGTAGAGTTTCTTTGACAATTTCTAAGGGTGACAGTCTGAGAAAAGGTTCACCGAGAGTACTGCCTTTCTCTTTGTTCCATATTTTTTAACCCCAAGAGAAGGGAAGACTGTATCTGGAATCCTACAAGGGATTTAGTTTTGTTTGTATTTAAGAGTGACCAACAGGGCTTTACCTAGTTCTAGATGTAGTTGCCGGGGAAAACTCTAAATAACTATACTAGTATTACACAGTGGATATGTGACAAGTATATAAAAGGATGTGAAAGAATACTTACAGTGAAGCAGCCCCACAATACAGTTATATACATATGAAAGTGATAATTGAAAGCGGATAAACACTTACCCGTTGTAGAGCTTCCATGCTGTTTTGTTAGTTGTTCAACAAAGAAAAATTTGATAACAATATTATATTCAAAATCAAAGGAGAAAGTGCTTTGAAAAGTTTGTTGGGGCTTACAGCTCAAGGAGAGGCCCAAGTTTTAACGATGATTGCACCGTTGTTTTGAAAACTGTACAGAGGGACTTATACAATATGTGAGGCCCAAAAATTGTTTTATTTATAAAGGGGTAGGGTCTTACACTCTATTAGAGGCCCAAAGATGGGTCTTATAGCTCAAGGAGAAGCCCATGGTTTTTGTTAAAAAGGCGACAATCGTGCCGAACTTTTTGACTGTATCGGGACTTATACAATACACTGAGGCCCAAATTATTATTTATTTATAAAACGGTTGGGTCTTACACTCTATTAGAGGCCCAAAAAATGTTTGAAAAAGAAAAGAAGTGGGACTTATAGCTCAAGGAGAATCCCATGGTTTATTTTTTGAAAATGACGATCGCGTCGAAATTTTTGAAACTGTATCGGGACTTATACAGTGCACTGAGGCCCAAATTATTTTATTTACAAAGAGGTGGGACTTACACTCTATCAAGAGGCCCAAAATGTTTTGAAAGTGATTAATGAGGGTTGAATGAATCAAAAACATAATTTGTTTTCAAAAATATATTTTAATTGAATAAAAATTCAATTAAAATGATCAAAATTGTTAAACATGTGTGAAAAACAAATTGTGATCTTGGATTAATGTTTCAAAAATCATGTTTTAGTCCACAAAATGATTAGAAACCAATTAAATTTGGAAAATCAAGAAGGAAAAAACATTTTACATGTCAAAAAACAAATAAAACATTAATTCTTTGCAAACATATCAAATATATGAAATAATTAATATTTTTGGGATTTTTTTGGTAGAATAAAATATTGTAACATTTTTGTGAATTATTAAAAAAAGAATCAACTCAAAATCATTAAAAATCAGAGAGAAATTAATTTTTGAATCAATTAAATAAAAAATCACAAAATTCAAATATTCAAATATCTAAAAATGGCGCCAAGAACACGCGCCATCCCTCTGTTTTTGCAGATTTGCGTTTTCTCTCCAATCTCACTGAATACTTGTTGAAATCACACAAACCACATATCAATTTGCTCGTTTTCACCTCACGGTCATGTCAATGGTCTTTAATTTCATTTATTTTAAGTGTGGAATAAGAAATCAAAGAGAAACCTTAAGAACCCTAAAATTTGCATGAAGGCTCAGAAATTCCATACACGATTCAAACAAAGCAATTGATTGAGGGTAAACACTCTATGCATGATTATGAACATATGGCAAAATTATTGTGCAGCAAAATATGCATGGATCATAGAGTTAGAAGAGCTCAGGCTTACCTTTTGCAGCTGGTGATCGTGTTTTGTGTTAGAGGTGTTGCAAGCTGGTTCCAATGATTTGCACAGCTTCCTTAGGTGCCAAGTGATGTGTCTGAATGCTTGGAGTGGTTTGAAACAAGCTGAAACTTGAGATGGTACCTCAACTGTAACTCTGTCAAGAACTTGAGCAGTTGGCAAGTGATTTTGTGGTTTTGGTGTTACAGATGTTATGTGAGTGTTTGGATCACTTCCATATGATGTTTATGAGGTGTGTGTGTGTGTGTGATTGGTTTGGTTAGAATAGCTCTCAAACTCAAAACCCGATAGTGACTTGCCTTAGAAGGCAAAATTGGAAGTGAGAAGGAGATTTTGAGGAAAGCATCTGTTTGATGACTTTGGTGTACTCAAACTGAGCACAATTGAGCTTTATTTATAGTAGAGCAAGTTTGTTTTGGCTGCAATAGTGAATGGCAACTTCAGCAGAGGTTTGGCCAATGTTGATCAATGGGAATCCAAGTCTCCTCTAGCCATTGACTAGAGGTTAGAGCACAGAGATGTGGTTCCCTAGTTCAGATCTTATCCTTGACTCATTCAGTTGGAAATGGTTCAGTCCATGTCACCTTGGTGCATCCATTGAATGCTACAAAACAAAATTGGAGTCTTGTCCCCCTTTTAGGCCTTTCTAGGTTTGTCATGCTAATTTTGGTTCCAAAGACTTGGGAGGCTTATGGATCAGTGCTTGTCCCTCCTTGGTCTCCCCCTGAGGTATTCAGATGGATAAACTTGTTTGTCATTTGCACAAATAGCCCAAATCGAGCAAAATGCACAAATCTGCCTTGCCATGACAGTTTGCAGCAAGGCATATTGCCATTGTCATATCTCATGGCTCAAGTGGAGTTTCATGGGGTTCTTGGCCATTTTGGAAAGCTCTCATATGATACAATACATGTGTGATCATAGTTTATCTTGATAACTTTTGGATCTGGGTGAAAAATGCCCCTACATTTGGAAAAAAGACAAGGCAGATTCTGACTTAGTGAAATTTTCACTAAGTGTTGGAAAAAAGTGGCATTTTCACTTTTTGTCATTTTGGTCACTCCATAACTTAAAATCCATGAGGAATTGGAATGAGGTGTAGTTGACACTTTTAAAATATGTCATGAAAGCTACAAATCCATCTTTGGATCAACCAAAATGGTTGCTTGGATCTCAAGTTATGATCCTTGGAAGTTGGCACCCTAGCCACTTTGTTCCATAACTTAGAAAATTTCTAAGTTTTTTATGGTTACCCCTTTTACAAGTTATCCCACTTTCTTTGATTTTTCTTGATGAATGCTGATTCAAATCACACATTAACATCATTTTAGGGTTAGGGAACCATAATTGATCAAAAAATAAAAAAGTCAAACTTTGACTTTTGGGCACAGTTGACTTTTTATCAGATGAACTCCAAACTGTGCGATCCTCTATGAAATCAAGTCCTTGACCTAAATCAAACTTGATGGTGAAGATGGCTGGTTTCTACCTGAGTGAATCGCACACTCAAAGATAACAATAGAGTCGCCACCGAACTTTATTTAGTCCCAAAGGACAGGGAAAATATCGATAAAACCCAAGGGGAAGAGAAACGGGAACGAAGGGTCGGTTATGCGAAAGGAAGGTACTAGCACCTAACGCATCCGTCGTACTCGACGGGAATCATTTCGCTTGCTTCTAGGCTTGGATGGGTTATCTATCTAAAGGCTTCTAGCTAAAAGAAGGAGAGAGAGAAAAAAGAAAGGGGAAAAAGAAAGAAAAGAAGGAAAGTGCTCGCGGAGGAACGAAGTCCTCGTGCCTACGTACCCTCATAGTGCAATGAGGAAATCAGAGCGTCGTAGTTCATGGAACCAAGGGACAGAAAGGAAGGAAGAAAAGGAGAAGGAAAGAAAGGTGGAAGTGTGCTCGCCGAGGTCATTGCGATCTCATGCCTACGTATCTGACATTTAGAAGAATGCAGAATCAGAGCTTCCGTAGTTTGGATAACTGAATGGAAAAGGAAAACAAGAAAGAAACAAGGAGACGAAAGAAGTGGTGTCGAAACCAAGAGCAAAAGAAAGAAGGAATTCCACTGAGGATTCCAAAGAAATGGTGTCAAAACCAAGAAAAGAGTGAAACTCCGCTGGGGATAGCAAAGAGAAATGGTGTCGAAACCAAGGAAAAAGAGACTCGGTATATTAACTGGCTGGAAGTGGTTAACCGAAGAAAGAGAGTAGACCCTGGCGGGGAAAAGAAGCTGGTGTCAACAGACGGACTGTGATAAACCAAGAGAGAGAGTGTTGAACTGAGAAAAGGTGTTTGATTCTGAAGGGGCCTCGGTATATTAACTGACTGGCATTGGTTAACCGGGGAAGAAAAGAATGCAACTCTGTGGGGGTAGAGAAGCATTGGTTTTAGCAGAGACAACTGCGACTAACCGGAAGTACGGGTGTAGGACCGAACGAAGGTCGTGACCCAAAGGGGTTCGGTAAACTGACTGAACAAATAGTACTTAACCGAAGGAAGGGTATTTGAACCAAAGAAAGGTTACTAACCCAAGGGTGCAAGTATTTGAATCAAGAAGAGGTTGCCAACTGCGGGGGATTCGATGTTTACAGACGGACTGTGACCAACCGAAGAGAAAGCGAGTAATTAACCAAGAGAAGGTGATTAACTCGAAAGGGTTCAGTATTTTAACATACGGACTGTGGTTAACTGAAGAAAAGGGTGATTAACCAAGAAGAGGCGATTAACCCAAGAGGTGCTCAGTGATTAACAGACGGACTGTGATTAACTGAAGAGACAGGTGATTAACCAAGAAGAGGTGATTAACCCAAAAAAGGAGAAGAACCAAGAGAAGGTTGCGAACTCCAGGGGAAAATGGTCGTGACAGGAAAACTGTGTTGGACCAAAGAGAGAGAATTGAAACTCTTCAGGGGAATCAAAAGCAATGATTGATTACAAGAAAAACATAGGGTATTGAAACGAAGAAAGCTTGCTAACCCAGGAACATAGGATCATAACCAAAAAGAATGGTGATAGATCAATAGAGAGATTGAGATAGGAGTGATAAAGGATCGAAAGAGATTGCAAAGAGCAAAGAGTGATCGAGGATCGACTCGACTGGGGAAGGAAAGAACATTACCGCCTGGAGATAGAGATGACTAAGCCAAGCACAGGGTCATTCGTCCCCTACCTGAAGTAGTCAGAATGAGAGTAGGAATTCTCCCTTCTCATCCCTTCCCTAACACACGCAGGGTGTAATGCGGAAGTTGAACCAGACGGCCCAACAGCTCCAAGTTGTACAGTGCTCCTGCGTAGAGAAACGGACAGCATAACGACGTCAATTTGTACAGTGCTCCGATGCAAGGCGCAACGCGAAACTCCAACTCCACAGGGGGGAAAGAGAGAGAAAGCTCTAAAGGAGGCCTAAAGAGAGAGAAAGGGAAGATCGATTAATCGAAACAAAGTTTCGATCAATTAATCAAGGGATAAACATGCTAACAACTTTCCAAAGAGGATGAAAAGTCATTAAAGCAAAAAGGAGTGAATTATTGATTATACAAGATTAAGTTTATCCATGAAGAATAATCTTAATGCAAACTGAAATGGAAAGTGCAAAACAGTGCCAAATGATCACCAAAATGTCACACAAACTCATGTATCATGTGAACAAAAATAGTGCAAGAATTGCAATGTTCATACAATGCTAAGAACATTAAACAAATGAATAATCGAAAATGCGCATCGAAGGTTTATAAACATGCTTCAACCAGAAGTGTAATGACATTAAAAACATCCATAAAATCAAGCATGACAATCAATGGAAGTTAAAATGAAGAAAGCATGGCAAACACACTTGAAAATGCAAGAAAATGGCTTTCTGGTTCAGTGTTAATCGATTAACACAATTGCATTGCAAAGTGTTAATCGATTAACACTTAAAAAAGTGTAAAAAAACACTGGTTAATCGATTAACACAATTGCACTGCAATGTGTTAATCGATTAACACTGTACAGGGAGCAGAAAACCAGTTTTGAAAAGTGCTTTTGGCCAACTTTTTTATTGTGCAATCACTCCAATGCTAGGGCAAACAATTATGCACGAAAAATCAAGCTTAGAAACAGCAAATGATCAACAATAGAATCAATTAACAATCAAGATCATGGACCAAGCAAAAGTGTAATCAATTCACATGCAAGAATATCGAAATTACATCGCAAACGATACGAAAATGATCGAAATGATAAAAGGAATGAAATCCACCAACCTACAAGGCTGAGATGTGCCTTGGTAAATGTTGCAAAGTGATCTTGGTGCAGAAAATCAAAGAAAACCAGAGGATTCTTGAATTGTAGCCGAAACGCGTCGAAACCGATCAAAAACGCGAAAATGCACCGAAATTGAACTTGCACCAAAATAAATGGTGTGAAACCCTTGGATTGAAGTAGAATGAGATGTACTTCTAGAAATCCAACCAAAGAATGCCAAATGATGAAGGTTAAGCTCAAGAATTAATCACTTTCAATGTGAAAAGTGATTAATCTTCAAGAATAAGAGCTTTTGGTGAGGTTTGATGGAGAAGAATTGAGATGAAGATGAAGAATGAGTAGAGAAATCAGAGAAAAAGTGAGAGAATTGAGAGTGAAATGTGAGAAGCTTGGTGAAAAATGGTAGAGAATGGTTGAGGAATTGAAAAGTGAGTGGAGGTGAGTTTATATAGACTTTAGGTTTGGAATATGAGATGGTTTGGAATTTGGTTTGGAATTAGCCTTGGGTTTGGAGCTAGGTTAGAAGTTAGTTGGACTTGACTCACCGAGTCGAGGCGGTTAACTCGGTTGGTTAGAACCAACTCGGTAACCATCCTAAGGTAAATTCCAACATCCAAAGATCCACATTACTTGGTGAAGAAGGAACATGGTGCACTTGATTTAAAGTGAAGTATCATAGCAAATGCACTTGGAATGAATTGAGTAGCTTGGAAATGTTTAGAGGTGTCTAGAATATTCCATATGCTGCTAGAATCCAAGACCAAAATGTGTGCAAAGGTGCTGTCGTTGAAAAGCAGCAAATTGTGCCTATTTTACCTGTGTTAATCGATTAACATAATTGCACTACAAATGGTTAATCGATTAACCAGGCCAAAATATGCCCAATTTGCCTAAAAAAAGGTGTTGTGGTCCCGACTTCAATTTTCCACCTCTTGTATTGAGGAATAGGTATGGAAACCTTCATTTTGTGCTTGTTTTGATGAGGTGATGACCTTGTGAGGATATGATTAATCGGGCTTGGAAAACCTGAACATCCTGCAACCAGAACACCAGAGGAAAAAAATGCGAATGCGTATGCCAGCGATGCGCATGCTTATGCTTATGCAAAAGGCAAAAGAGGGAGGTTAAATTTCGGGTTACGACAGATGGATTGATTTTATAGGTGTTATAGGGTGTATTGAATCATGTCCTAGGGTTTGGGAGCATGTCCTGGTCAAAAGTCAAAGGCACAGTTGACTTTTTCCGCGAAACCCTAACTGTGGTTCTGATGAACTTGAAACTTGGGAAACAAGCTCCTTGGATCAATTACTTGTTATAAATGGATCAATGTGGTGTATTAGAGACCCTCAAATCATGCCTTAAGGTCTTGGCTCGTGATTTTTCCCAAAAATTAACTTAGGGGTGAATTAGGTCAAGAAACCCTAATTCCTGATTTTTGATGAATGCATCCCCTGAGGTTAAATTGACTTGATGATTGGGTCCATGAGGTTCCATGGAGTATTTTAGGTTATGCTTTGAAGCATTGGCTCATGCCCAGAGGAAAATTTCCATCTGGAGGCCCTGGTCAACCAAAACCCTAATTTGGTGACACTGGCGATCTTGAGGCTTGATCCACCTGGAAGGCTGCAACATTGTGCTTGATCCTTAATGTGGGAGCCCTCTTAATCCTTTGTGGATGTTTGAGAGGTTAGACAAGTTGAAGATCATGTCATTTCTTGATTGATCCTTTGTCTAAGGCTCCGAGAGGGCTTGAAACCCATCTCTGGGGAGATTGATGAAGTATGATGGTTTACCCATATTGTGATGATGATTTTCACAATGATGGGAAATCTTAGTGGTCAAAATTTGGGGTCTGACAGATGCCCCTATTTAATCTTCTTGGACCCGAAGGTGTGAATGGCGAAGGTATTCGGGGTACAAGAGGATTAAAAATCGGAATAAGCGAAATTTTGACGGTGGTTATGAATGGTGGCTTACGCATTCATCTTCTTTTGCTAAGCAATGATGCTTAGAAAAGGTAAACTTCCCCTCGATCCTGGTCTTCAGCCAAGGAACTGGTCTCAGTTTTCTTTTGAAATAAACTTCCCCTCGATCCTGGTATCCTACCAAGGAACTGGTCTTAGTTTTCGAAATAAACTTCCCTTCGATCCTGGTTTCCTACCAAGGAACTGGTCTCAGTTTTTGATATAAACTTCCCCTCAATCCTGGTTTCCTACCAAGGAACTGGTCTCAGTTTCTAATGTAAACTTCCCCTCGATCCTGGTTTCCTACCAAGGAACTGGTCTCAGTTTCTGATGTAAACTTCCCCTCGATCCTGGTTTCCTACCAAGGAACTGGTCTAAGTTTCTTTTGTCAATAAAATTTCTTGACAAGGGACGCTATTCGTAGCGGTTTTCCTCAAACTTCTCGTAGAATTTTCCTGGGGAGATGTCATTTGACGGAAAAAGTTTGGATGTCAGAGTTGCTGGGGAACCCAGTCGTCTGAGTTGTAGAGGTGCACAAACTTCTCTGTTGGAGACGTCATTTGTCGACTCTATCGGGGAAAACGAGTCTCTTGAGAGACTATTTCTTCTTGGGGTATTACATCATACTTTTCTCAGTATCTTCTCGGAGAAATGCCATATGATGTGATCCAATTTTGAGGTGCTGATGACCTTTTCGTCAGCGGATTTTTTGGAGAAAAACTGTTGTATTGCAGAATCTTTGATTAAGAGGCTTTCTCTGGGGATTTTCCTTAATCCGGGAAAGCGAAAATATCATCTTCAATGGCGAAGAGTGATGTTCATTGACGGTCGTCTTGTCTTTTAGAGGTTCAAGTTATCAAAGTGGTCAAGGGACCAACTTGTATCCAGAAATAAACTGGAGGAGAGATTGTTCAGAAGCGACATTTCATGACGAGGAAAGAACTAGCAACTCGATTGAGAGGACTTTTATCACTAGGGGACAAGACTGACCAGAGTGATATTGATGCAATATGAATCTGAATATAAATCAATAATGCATGATGTATGTATGTTTATGCTGACAAAACTGACGTGAAATACAGAATAGTAGATGAACACGACTGGATACTCGGCCACAGTGGGGGATGAAAAGTATCACTGGTTCACGATAGCAATTCTGCCTTGTTTAGGAGAGATAATCCCTGCGGGGAACAACCGTGGGTTGGGCTTGGGAGGTAAGAACTCTGTCGAGGGGTGTCAGATGAAACATGGTCTCTGACATAATTGATCATTTATTCAGGCGCACTGGTTTAGAAGGAGTACTTTGATTCTGCACTTTGAAGCTCGATTACTTCGGGAGAAGCGACCGATGTTCTTTTGATGTTCAACAGTCGAAAGAAATTGCCATCTTTATTTTAAAAGCAGAAAAATTTGACAAGTAAATTCATTTTTGTTTCGTTTCAAGAATCGTTAATCATATTAAAATGTCATTATGTAAAGCTAAAATAAATAAGAATTACAAACAAAAGCACAAGGGCTCAAATTTTATTGATAGGATGGAAATCAGCCAAACGCGTGATTCCATAGAATATTTACAAAGTTAGAAAATGGACGTAGTTACTTGCCAGTATCCCTAACTTTTGCCTGGATTGTACTTTGAGATTTCCAATCCATCGGGATGATTTTTGATCATGTCTCTAATTTTTGCCTGGACCGCCCTTTCGGGTTTTCAATCCACCGAGACGTTTTTTTTAGGCGAAGTATTTCTTGACTACATCAATATTCGTGGGGTAGGTAAATTCTTCTCCGTCCATGGTTGCGAGTCTCAAGGCGCCGCCTGAGAAGGCTTTCTTGACCACATAGGGGCCATCATAATTCGGAGTCCATTTGCCCAGGGAATCAGTGAGAAATGATTGTATCTTCTTGAGCACAAGGTCTCCTGTTCTGAAGACGCGAGGTCGAACCTTTTTGTCAAACGCCTTCTTCATTCTTTGTTGATACAACTGACCATGGCATAATGCCGTTATTCTCTTTTCTTCGATCAGATTCAGTTTGTCGTGCCGACTTTGACACCATTCAGCTTTTGTAAGCTTAGCTTCCATCAATACCCGAATTGATGGGATCTCTACTTCTATAGGGAGAACCGCCTCCATGCCATATACTAGAGAGAAGGGGGTTGCCCCTGTTGAAGTGCAGACAGATGTGTGATAACCGTGAAGAGCAAAGGGTAGCATCTCGTGCCAGTCTTTGTAGGTTACAACCATCTTTTGAATGATGTTCTTGATGTTCTTGTTAGCCGCTTCTACCACTCCGTTCATCTTGGGTCGGTAGGGAGATGAGTTATGGTGTTCGATCTTGAACTCAGCGCATAACTCTTTCATCATCTTATTGTTCAAGCTAGATCCATTATCAGTAATGACCTGGTTTGGAACACCATAACGGCAAATGATATTATTTTTGATAAAACGGACCACCACTTGTCGGGTTACATTGGTGTATGATACTGCTTCGACCCACTTGGTGAAGTAGTCAATGGCTACTAGGATGAACCGATGTCCGTTTGAAGCTTTGGGTTCGATCATGCCAATCATGTCGATTCCCTATATGGAAAAAGGCCATGGGAAATAAAGAACTTTGAGATGCGTTGGCGCTACATGGATTTTGTCGGAGTATATCTGACACTTGTGACACTTTCTCATGTACTTGTAGTAGTCAGATTCCATGGTCAACCAGTAGTACCCTGCTCTCAGAATTTTTCTCGCCATTGCGTGTCCGTTGGCATGAGTGCCAAAGGATCCTTCATGAATTTCTTTCGTCAGCATGTCTGCTTCTGGTCTGTCTACGCATCAGAGCAAGACCATGTCGAAATTTATCTTATAGAGTGTATCATCGCTCAGGAAAAAGCTGCCTGCCAGTCTTCTGAGGGTCTTTCTGTCTTTCCTTAGTGCCCCAGGTGGGTACTCTCGTTTCTGAAGGAAGTATTTGACATCGTGATACCAAGGTTTGTCATCTATGACTGCTTCAACCGTGAAGATATAAACGGGCCTTTCAAGGCACATTATGTCAATCTTAGGTAGGTCGTTCTATTGACCTACACTAATCATGGAAGAGAGAGTGGCCAAGGCATCAGCCATGTGATTCTCTTCACGAGGGATGTGATGAAACTCGATTCTGTTGAAGAAGGGCAACAACCTTCTCGCGTAATCTTTGTAAGGAATCAGTCCTGATTGGTATGTGTTCCAATCTCCTTTGATCTGATTGATAACCAAGGTTGAGTCCCCATATACATCCAAGTTCTTGATCCTTAAGTCGATCGCTTCTTCGAGACCCATGATACAAGCTTCGTATTCGGCCTCGTTGTTTGTGCACTTGAACGTAAGTCTGGCGGTGAAAGGAATATGGGTACCCTGAGGGGTTATGATGATTGCCCCAATTTTGTTTCCATAAGGATTGACAACTCCGTCAAAGATAAGTCCCCATTGGGAACCTGGTTCTGGCCCTTCACTAGGTAGTGGTTCATCGCAGTCTTTCATTTTGAAATACATGACATCTTCGTCTGGGAAGTCAAACCCGATTGATTCCTAATCGTCAACCGGTTCACGAGCAAATGATCGGCTAAAATACTCCCTTTAACGACTTTTTGAGCGTGGTATTCGATGTCGTATTCTGATAACAACATCTGCCAACGGGCGATTCTTCCCGTGAGAGCAGGCTTTTCAAAGACATACTTGATTGGATCCATTTCTGAGATTAACAAAGTAGTGTGACGAATCATATATTGGCAAAGACGTTTGGCTGCCCAAGCCAGAGCACAACAAGTTTTCTCAAGCATAGTGTACCGAGTCTCGCAATCGGTGAATTTCTTGCTCAGATAGTAGATGGCAGACCCTTTCCTTTTGGTTTCGTCTTGTTGGCCAAATACACAACCCATTGAGTCTTCCAAGACTGTGAGGTAGATGATCAGTGGTCTTCCTTCCACTGGAGGTGACAGAATTGGTGGATTCAACAGGTATTCCTTAATACTGTCGAATGCGGGTTGGCAGTCCTTTGTCCAAACGTAGTCCTGGTTCTTTTTGAGTAATTTGAAGATCGACGCACATGTCACGGTCATGAGGAATATGAATCGGGAAATGTAGTTCAGACGTCCCAGGAATCCTCTGACTTGTTTTTCAGTTTTTGGAGAAGGCATTTCTTGAATGGCCTTGACCTTGTCAGGATCAACCTCGATTCCTTTCTGGCTGACGATGAACCCTAAGAGTTTCCCTGAACGGGCACCGAATGTGCACTTATTGGGATTCAAGCAGAGTTTGTACTTTCTCAACTGCTCGAATAGTTTTGACAGGTGGGTCAAATGCTCCTCTTCTGTCTTAGATTTTGCAATCATATCATCGACATATACCTCGATTTCCTTGTGTATCACGTCATGAAACAGAGTAGTCATGGCCCTTTTATAGGTTGCCCCGACGTTCTTCAAACCGAACGGAATTACCTTGTAACAAAAGGTACCCCATGGGGTAATAAATGAATTTTTCTCCATGTCTTTCGGCGCCATTTTTATCTGATTATAGCCCGAGAATCCATCCATGAAGGAGAAAACCTTGAACTTTGCTGTACTGTCTACCAGCAAGTCAATGTGTGGTAAGGGAAAGTCATCCTTCAGACTAGCCTTGTTTAGATCTCTGTAATCGACACACATTCTGACCTTTCCGTCCTTTTTCAGAACGGGTATGATGTTGGCTAACCATTGAGGATATTCTGACGTGGCGAGGAAACCCGCGTCAATCTATTTCTGTACCTCCTCTTTGATTTTGATGGCCATGTCCGGGTGAGTCCGTCTCAACCTTTGTTTCACTGGCGGACATTCTGACCGTAACGGTAAATGATGTTCCACGATGCTGGTATCCAACCCTGGCATGTCCTGATAGGACCAAGCGAACACATCGGGAAATTCTTTGAGAAGCTTTGTCAAACTCTCTTTGGCAGTTGGATTGAGCAGTGCCCCAATCCTGACCTCTTTTCTTTCCTCCTCTGAGCCCAAGTTGACAGTTTCCAACGGGTCTTTGTGAGGTTCAATGGACCTTTCCTCCTGTCTGAGTAAACGGGATATCTCTTATGGAATTTCGTTGTCAACTTCTTCTTCAGCCCCAAATACCGGGAATTCAAAGTTGGGAGAAGGCATCGGATCGTATGTTTCAACGGGGTTTAAAACAAGCAATCTGCATGACGTTGATGATTGTATTTTAGAAGAGATAGAGAGAATGCAAGAGTGTGTGCAGTGTTTTTCTGAAAACTGCTTGTTTTTATTATTGAATTGTTTTTTAGGATTACCATTTTCTGGAAAAGCGAAAAGAGAAAACATCAATTAATGCGGAAATTATAGAACGATGTTATTTTATTTATGAACAAGACGATTCTTGAAACTACAGCCCTATAAAACAAAACTCTGTCGCTTTGGGCAAAGCGAAGAGGGATAATTATAGAAAGTGAGCCCTATCAAAACATCCGTTTCACCTGGGCAGGGTGAAAGGTTAAAGACGACAATTACTTTGACTTATGAACAATCTTCGGAACATCGACAGCAATCCATTGGCGGCGAACTCCTCGGTGAATCACAAAGTTTGGTACCTTCCTGGATTTGTCTTCATAAATAACGTTGATTTCAGGTGGAGCAGGATCGTTGGAATTTGTTTCCCAGGCAGAGCTGTCGTAGACGAATTCTTCTGTTGTATCTTGAATGGTATTTGTGCTCTCAGGTAAATCTCCCCATCCAGTTGGCTGGATGTCTTCGAGCCTGATACGAGAGCTCTCAGGAGCAGTGTACTTGACCATATAGTTGTATTTTCCACTTGGTTGTCCTAGGGTGTCCCATACTTCTGTGGAACTGGAGGAGTCATCTCCCTTGATGACGTTGACCTCTGGAAAAGCATAGTTAATGAATTCTAGTCCGGCAAGGTTTGCCAATTCATCGTCCTACGGGATATTTTCTGAATGACCTGAGTGTTGATCCCATGATATGGTGGAGACGCATGTATTCTGTTCAATGATGCTCAGTTGATTTTCATTGTTCGGCTGATTTTCTTGCCCCAAGTCTCCTGGGTACGGCTTCCAGATAGGCAGGCCATCCATTGGGCCATAATAGTCGTGGTCAAAGTTGTCTTTCATTAGAGTGTCCTCCTCTAATGAGTTTGGTGGAGCACGACATCCTTCCGGATCACAATCTCCGTATATCGTTCTGACATCTGACCTAGGTATAAATCTCGGACTCTGTGCGGGATAGCAAAATGGCGTAGGCACCTCTTCCTGAGAGATATAATCGTCCTCGTTAAGATAGGATTTCCACTCTTCATCCGTATCAGAGGAATCTCCCTCGTTGATGGTATGTACTTCTTGAGATATTGGGTGAAGGAAACCTCCACTGTGGAAGAAATCCTGAATGGGATGAAAGCTTTCATCGTTAGCAGCTGTGTGGGTACAGGTTGAGGAAAAACCAAGACCCTTCTTTGTTTTGTTATCAGTAGGAATGACAAGCTGTCCCCATCCCTTGGTATTGTTACTTTTGATCACTTCGAGAGCATCTCTGTATGAGGAAATCGAGGTTCCTTTTTCTGATTGATTCTCATTGCTCACCGAAAGTGTTTGGAACTGAGTTCCAACAACCTCCTCGGGTTCTACACAAGTAGATAATGAAAGGTTACTCACGATCAAGGCTTGTTCTCCACAGACCATGACAAGTTGATCATTCTTGACGAACTTTAGTTTCTAGTGCAGTGTCGAAGTGACTGCCCCAGCCTGGTGTATCCAAGGTCTTCCCAACAAACAGTTGTATGTTGCTCGGATGTCCATGACCTGGAAAGTGACTAGGAAAGTGTGAGGACCGATAGTTATGGGAAGGTTGACTTCGCCGATAACTGCTTTCCGAGACCCGTCAAATGTTTTGACGATGACCTCACTGCCCCTCATCGGAGATCCTTTGAATGATAGTCGCATTAAAGTAGACTCCAGCATAACATTCAGAGATGATCCGGTGTCTACCAGTACGCTGGCTAAAGCATCGTCCTGGCAGTTAACTGTGATATTGAGCGCCATGTTGTGACTTTTGCCCTCCTCTGGCAATTCCTCATCACTGAACCCTAAGTTGTTGCATTAAGTAATGTTAGAGACGATGCTATCAATCTGTCGTATTGACACATCCTGTTCCACAAAGGCCTGCTCTAAGACTTTCTGTGGAGCCTCTCTGTGGGCTTCGGAACTGAGTAAAAATGATATCACATAGATCTTTGAAGGAGTTTGTAACAGCTGGTCAACAATGTTGTATTCACTCCTTTGGATGAGCTTCAGCATCTCATCATTGTTCTTTGAAAGGTCGGGATCACTGGACTGACCGACCGGTTGATCAGGAACTTCTGTTTGAAGTTCCTTTTCTCTGTTAGGTTCTCCAACTCCTCGGTTGAAGATTCGACCACTCCGTGTTACTCGACTGATGTCTGCAATATTCACGACGGAGGGTAATGGAATTTCCTTTCCATTCTCAATTATTTTTGCACCATATTTGTAAGGGATTGCCTTAGCTGATTCATACGGTAATGGTCCCGGTAGATAGATAACTACAGGAACCTTCTGATTTTTCTGACTGTCGTAGGTAACTTCAATCAGTTCCTGGCTAAGAACCTTTGATTTGTCGAGTAGAGGGATGATGGTACAAATATCCTTGGTCCTTTCGCGATCAGAGATTACAACCACAACCTTGATCTGGTTGGCGAAATAGTCTGGCGTCCAGTTAATAGACCCCAAAGCTGAATATTATTGAATCTCTTTGCGGTCCAGCTGACTCTGAAGGACTGCTCGCACGAGGTAACATCCTTGGTTATTTTCCGAGCAGACTCTACAACGCTCGTAATTATGTGGTGGCACCTGGCCACGTCTGTTTTGAATACAGTGTAACCTTACTAGGTCCGTTTCCATTGATCGAACATCCTGACTATAACGCCTAATAGGGTTCCCGTCGATCATACTGACTTGTTGTGTGTCTTCATCTAGATAGATCGGAAGCCACCAATGATTTAACAAGTGTTGCAAAGTTCTTTGAATGAGAGCACATCCCTGGTCACTCTCACAACATCTCTTACAGCTCTGGTAATTATGCAAAGTCAGAAAACCGAGTTGGACTTGCTTAGCATGTAATTCTACCAAGCTGGTATTCATCAAGCGAATATCAAAGATCTGAATCATGTTGATCTGATAAGATTTTTATCATGGTAGTCCTGGATCCACCCAAGATCCATCTGACGCTGGAGGGCCTCTTGTACAAAAGAGCATCCCTGATTGTTTACCGAGCAAATCAGACAGGAATTGTAATCGTGTTGCGACAGATTATGATACTGGCTTTGCCTTGAGGGTATTGCCACCAAGTTGACATCCATCGCACGGATTTCGTGGTTCTGAATGATGTTGGAATTCGTATAAGTCATGTTGGCCCCCCGAATTCGGTGTTCTTGGATCCATCCGAGATCCAATTGTTCCTGTAGAGTTGATTGCACGACATAACATCCTTGATTGTTCTTAGAGCAGATATCACACTGGTGATAATTATGAGGTGGTATATGGCTATACCCGCTCTGTCTGCGATGCATCTTGACTAGATTGGTCCTCAATAAGAGTACATCATGAATTTGATAGCTGTTGTTAGACTCCCCTTCTATCAAATTGTCCGCAGCTTTCTCGTGTTGAGGCAAGGGGTTCGTGAGAACATTTGGATTCATATCTTTGAAAGATAAGACCCCTCTCCTAACAAGCTTTTGTACGTCAGATTTGAAACTAAGACAGTTTTCTATATTATGCCTTGGTCCTCCTTGATGGTAAGGACAAGTGTGATCCGCTTTGAACCAAAAAGGCAGATTTTCCGGTACTGTAAGAGGAGACCTGGTTTGGACATGCCCCTTGACCAGTAGGAATGGAAACAATTCTGCGTACAACATTGGTATAGGGTCAAACCCTGGCGGTCGCGTTGTACGGTTGTTGTTGTACGGGGGACGAGCATGCTGAAGAGGCTGTTATGTCCTTTGCTGATATGGTTGTTGATTAGGTTGGCTCTGAGCAACCCGAGGTTGATACGTAGGAACAGGCGCAGGGTTGATAGCGGGAGTTACAGCTGCTACTGGTTGGTATCGTCGCCTTTGCTTTCCGAGAGAGATATTCCCAATATCCTGCTATTTTTTCTTAAGGAGAGCACTACCGTATCATTTTGTACTACTTGATGATCCAGCGTCTTTAACTAAACGTCCTTCTCGGACGGCTTCCTCAAGACGAACTCCCATGCCCACCATCTCGGTGAAGTCACTGGGCGCACTGGCAACCATTCTGTTGTAGTAAAATGAACTTAAGGTTTTCAAAAAGATCTTTGTCATCTCTTTTCCCTCAAGAGGTGGACAAATCTGAGCGGCAATTTCACTCCATCTTTGAGCGTACTCCTTAAAGGTTTCCTTGTCCTTTTGTGACATCGATCTGAGTTGATCTCTGTCTGGTGTCATGTCCAGGTTATACTTATACTGTTGAACGAAGGCAGCGCCAAGATCTCTGAAAGTAGCAATCTTAGTGCGGTTTAAACCCATGTACCATTTAAGTGCGGCACCGGTTAAACTATCCTGAAAGTAGTGAATCAGTAGCTCCTGGTTCTTTGTCTGAGTTGACATTCGCCGAGCATACATCACCAAATGGCTTTTAGGACAAGAGTTGCCCTTGTAGTTTTCAAATTCAGACACTTTGAACTTGTGCGGAACTTTCACATTGAGGACCAAACAAAGATCTGCGGCGTCTTTTCCAAATAGGTCCTGACCGCGAATGGCTTGCAGCTCTTTATGCATCTCCAGGAACTGTTCCTTGAACTCATTCATTCTGTCGAACATACTTTCATTTCCACCAGACGGTATCTGTGGAATCTGTCCTTCCGGGATAGTGTGCACCACAGGCGGTAGTATAGTCATCATGGCACTGACTCTAGGTGTCTCCCAAAGTTGGTAACCTTCAGGAGTTGTTGTCATGCCCCTGGCATCTTCGCTTTCCCAAAGTTTGTAACCTTCAGGCCCAGCGGTTCCTACTGCATTTTCCGGATCTTCCATGATCGGCGAAATATATCCTTCCGGGATATAGTTGAGTGGCATGCCCCAAGGATGATCTTTCGGCATTTTGTACCTAGGATCAGACTTCTCCACTATGGGCATTGATGTGGTCTCTGAGATCACAGTCCATTGTTGTTGCATCTGAGCTTCTGCTAGAGCTTGCATGCTGTTATGAAGCTTTCTCAGATCTTCTTTCAGAGTGTCGATTTCTTCTCTTAACTCTCTGTTCTCTTCCTCGAGATCATCCATCTTTTTCTGTCGATTGACCCGAGTATTGTACGAATGAGACAGTTTGACTCTCTCTAGAACCGAGACACAAACGTGAGATTCACAGGGAAAAAGAATGTGTTTATGTGAGAATGATGAATGATATGCAATGATTTATTATTTTTGTTATTTAATCAAACGAAACTTCGACAATAGGATTGTGAATATCAAACAGTGGGGAAATCCTGTTTTATTGAATTCAAAGATTGCGGAAATGGAAATGCAGTAGATTGCAAAGTGCTGTAAAAGGAAATGTCTAAACTAATGGATCCTGAGTCCTCTCTGAAGAGAGCTCAGGTGCTAGTTCTGGTGTTTTCCTTTTCTTTGATCGGGGCTCTTCAGCCGTTGTTGGGTTGTCATTCCTTTGCCAAGTGAAAGGAGCGAGCAAATTCCTTTGGTCATCCTGATTTTCTACAACATGTTGCTCTAAAATCTCAATCAGAGCATCTTTATCTTTCAATAGCTGCTGTATTTTCTTACACTCCACATTGAGAATACGGTACTTGTTCCTTCAAGACCTCCTCTCCTGTTGAACTTCGTTGAAAGTAACTTGAAGTTTTTCCATATCAGACATAAAATAAAGGACAGAGTCCCTTAATGGAAGAACTTCCTGACGAGGGTAAGGCATACTCAGCTTGAGAGCTTTAGTTTGTACCCAGTGGAGATAAGGCTCCACCGAGACACAGTCTGGTTTTCCTAGAGACTCTCTTTCTTTCCTATGAACATGTTTCCAAGCATGCACTATTTCTGTCTTTAGTGCCCTGTCATTTTCTCCTTCCTTGAAGAAAAGACCTTCCAGATGAGCACTCCGCGGGACATGCCTCATTGGGTATCCAAATTGACGACAAACCAAAATTGGATGATAGTTGATTCCCCCCTTAGTTCCTATAAGGGGTACATTTGGGAAATTTCCACAACAGTCAATGATTCTGATCCCGTCATAGATTCGATTGTACCAATCGATGTCAGAGTTGGTAAGAGACATGATTCTCTGCGACCAACGTAAATTATTCTTTTGATCCCAAAATGCAGCAGACTTGAGCAAATGGGAAATGAACCATTTTTATAGCAAGGGTACACAACACGTGATCATTCCTCCGCTGTATAAATTCCTTAAGTGTACCGAATGATACGCATCTACGAGTAAGGTTGGTATAGGGTTTCCAATCAGACATATCTTAAAGGCATTGATATCTACAAAGTTATCGATGTTGGGAAACAAAAATAACCCGTAGGTGAGCAAAACAAAGATGCTCTCGAAAGCAGCCACATTCCCTATACTAGCAAAGTACAGAGCTTTATTTATCAGAAACTGGGCTGGCAAACCCTGAATGCCACCCTTAGTGGTCATGTGAGTCCTGACTTCTGACTCGTCTAAATAAATTGCTCTTGAAATGGTTTGATCTTTTGGAATTTCTTCCAGTCCAGAAAAGGAAGCTTGATCAGTGATATGTAAATTATCAGGTGAGAATACTCCTCCAGTGTTGGTGCTAGCTGATAATTCGGGAATGTGAAACAGCGATAAATCGGATCGTAGAACTGAATGAGCGTAGACAGGATTCCTTCAATTACATGGACCCTTAGTAGAGACAGCAGTCCTTCATACTTGGCTCTGAAGGGCTCAGGGTTGGTGATCATCCTAGCCAAACCTCTTAAATCCTCTAACTTTGGAACCTTGAAGGTGTACTTGTGAGTCTTTCTTCTACCGAAATCCATAACGCAATCTCTTTCTCTGACATTTGCAATCATTGTCTTAGTTTAATTTTAAAAAGAGAGACTAGAAGAGAAGATTTTTCTTTGTTGAATGTTTTTTTTTAAATGAATGTATGAATGCAGCACACAAAAACATAGAAAAAACATGGGGTCAAAGGGTCAGTGTCATGAAGTCAAGGCTCTACCCATCCCCAAAGGTTTGTACTGGTGATTCTTTATACCTGTCCGCAAAATCATTGACCCCTCTTGGGATAACAACAGCAAGCGGATCGCCAGCGAGCTGATGTATCTTAGAGTGATCTCAAATGAGGGTAGTATCGCGTGACAACTATTTCCGATAGCTTCCGCACTACAAAATGGTTTTAGTCTACTAAAAACCTCAGCTTCTCAGATAACCCAGTCGACCACACTACTTTTAACAACCGAAGTCGTATAGGCAATGTATCTGCAAAGGGAGTCTCCACTGAGTTTGATGGTCGACCGGGGACTCTTAACTGGGATTCACTCCCCACAAGATTACCCGTATAATGCCATCATCTATCTTAGGTGTATACTCAATCTTTCCACACGCGACATCACACGCATTCCCATTAGCAGAAAAATAAATACAGATATCAATTGGGGAAAGCAGTATATATATTTGTCTTAATCATCCTAGACCTCTAGTCTTATGATCCTATACAGAAAATGACTCCCCAGCAGAGTCGCCATTTCTGTGATACTTGGTGAATTTAAGGACTTCACCTTAAAAAGAGGCTAAAAAGAATGCCTCCCACTGTGGTCGCCATTTTTCTGTAGCGCGAATTTTTGTGGTTTTGAATCACTATCGCTTGGGTACTACAGTTCGATTCATTTTTTTATCCTATTGAGATGATTAAGGAAGGGAAATAGATGTCTCCAATTAACCCTGCTTGCAAATTGAGTTTAAACAGTCAAAACTGTTGGTTTACAGATGCTATCAAAAGGAGGTTCGTCTTTTAAGGTTATTTGTTTAAAAACACCGTGTCTGGATTATGGGCTAGGCTTCTGGTAAGGGATTAGGTCGGATGTTTTTTATTGATATATGAAGGTACTGGATTTTGGGTTTTTGATTAGTATGCTCGCTAAGATTTTTGCAATCTTATGCCTACGTATTCCCGTTTAACGAAATAGGGAAATCAGAGCGATCGTAGTTCCTCCTATTCTATGGGAGGAAAAAGGTTGTTTTGGTGTCTTGTTCAAAGCCCAAGACATGAAGCTAAAGGTGGTCTGTATCTTGTTCAAAGCCCAAGATGTGAAGCTAAAAGGGTTTGGATGAGAGAGAGTTTGTCATCTCTAAAGAAGAGTTGTTGATGTTTGTATGTTGTGAGCAAGACACAAATTTGATGCTAAAAGGTTAATTGTCTCAACCGAGGTTTCCTTATACAAAGCCTAAGAGGAGGCGATTGACCCAACAAGAGGGATCCTTTTACTTGTTGTCTCGTACGAAGCCCGAGATAGAGGCTAAAAGGGTTGACTCAATAAGAGAGTACTAACAAGTGACTGACTCAACAAGATAGTGCTTTTATGTGTCTTATACGAGGCCCAAGACGGAGGCTAAAAGGTTTGACTCAACAAGAGAGTACTTTTATCTGTCCTGTATAAATCTCAGGGCGGAGGCTAAAAAGGTTGACTCTACAAGAGAGTCTATTTGACAGGCGATTGACTCAACAAGAGAGTGTTTTGCTGTCTCGTACGAAGCCCGAGATAGAGGCTAAAAGGAGATCGACTCAACAAGAGACTCTTTTATACTCAACAAGAGAGTGTTTTGCTGTCTCGTACGAAGCCCGAGATAGAGGCTAAAAGGAGATCGACTCAACAAGAGAGTCTTTTATACTCAACAAGAGAGTGTTTTAGTGTCTCGTACGAAGCCCGAGATGGAGGCTAAAAGGAGATTGACTCAACAAGAGAATCTTTTATACTCAACAAGAGAGTGTTTTATATGTGTCTTGTATGAGCCCAAGACGGAGGCTAAAAGGGGTTTGACTCAACAAGAGAGTCTGAAAAGGTTAGCTCTGCTAGGGAGAGTCATTTGTACAAAGCCCAAGAGGAGGCTATCTTATTGCTGAGGATTAGATCCATAGGCAGGACCAAGTGGGAGAACCCTCATGAGAGAGGCCCAGGTTTCTGAGTGATCAGTGTTTTTTCCTATGTTTGAAAGGGAACTTGAGTATGTATTTGAGATTCAAGGGGTTTAGACTGTCCAAGTCTAGATTTTTATCTATTGTACAATGGCCAAGAGGAGGCACGGGCATTAAGGGATGCGTATCAACCCTAAAAATGGCGGAGGTTTGACACTGGAAAGACTGCTCTAGCAAAGGATGACTAAGTTCTGTCTTATACCTTTAAGAGGTCGTCAGGGTCCTTGTATTAAGCCCAAGAGAAGGCATGAGAACTTCTAAGAAGCTGAAGGGTCCTTGTACAACGCCCAAGAGGAGGCGGGGATGCTTTTAGGAAGCCTGTGGGTCCCCAAACCAAGAGAAGTTCAAGAAATGCAATTCACAGAGAAGAGATCATTCCAGGAAAGTTCGAGAATTTGGAAGAAACTCAAGAGATGCTATTCACAGAGAATAGATCAACTCTGGGGAGTAGAGTTTCTTTGATAATTTCTAAGGGTGACAGTCTGAGAAAAGGTTCACTGAGAATACTGCCTTTCTCTTTGTTCCATATTTTTTAACCCCAAGAGAAGGGAAGACTGTATCTGGAATCCTACGGGGGATCTAGTTTTGTTTGTATTTAAGAGTGACCAACAGGGATTTACCTAGTTCTAGACGTAGTTGCCGGGGAAAACTCTAAATAACTATACTAGTATTACACAGTGGATATGTGACAAGTATATAAAAGGATGTGAAAGAAGACTTACAGTGAAGCAGCCCCTCAATACAGTTATATACATATGAAAGCGATAACTGAAAGCGGATAAACACTTACTCGTTGTAGAGCTTCCATGCTGTTTTGTTAGTTGTTCAACAAAGAAAAATTTGATAACAATATTATATTCAAAATCAAAGGAGAAAGTGCTTTGAAAAGTTTGTTGGGGCTTACAGCTCAAGGAGAGGCCCAAGTTTTAACGATGATTGCACCGTTGTTTTGAAAACTTTACAGAGGGACTTATACAATATGTTGTAACACCTCAAAATTTGCCCTCTTATTTATACCCAATAGGTGGCTTAGGCTTCACATTTCATTTGCATATAGGACATAAACATTTGCATATGCATCATTAACTCTCATAAGGCATGGTATCAAGAGTGTCACCATCTCTATATTGTGCAGGGCAAGAAGAGTGAGATACTAATTCATCAATACATTAAAGCTTGTCATATCTCCAAGATAACCCATATGGTCCATCAGGTTATCAAGAGTTTTGAATTTGGCAAAGATTGAAGGAAGAGTGCATTATCATAATGGTTGATCATCAACTAGTGTTTGACCTTTTGAGCTTGAGACACCTCCATGAGCAGGGTCCTTGGGTCTTTGACATCATCTCATCACATAAGTCATTTTGGTTGGAGGCAATCCACATCATAGTTAGAGGAATTTGGATTTTGAGGATCAACCATTTTCGCCTAATTGTTGGGGACCAAATTAGGGTTTTGCATAAGAGTCAGTTTATTTTTGATTTTTTTTTGGGCAAAACTTGATTTCATCATATTCCACATGTTCACAAGTGTCTATGAATGGAGTTTGAGCCCTCAGTTACATTAATAAGGGTTTCAATTGGAGGATTGACTGAAAGTCAAGGAAATTGGGGAAAAGGTCAATTAATCAGGGAAAAAGTCAACTCTTGACTTTTTAAAGTCAAAATCATGTTCCTTACGTCAAATATGGTTAATGGACAAGATTTGATCATGAAATGTCAAAGGGATTCACCAAAAATCAGAAGATGTGGAAAGTTTCCAAAAATAGAATTAAGGGTTTCTAAAAATGGCAAGTTTTGGCAAGGTGCGCACCCATCTTTGAAGCATTGTTTCCCCATGGTCCAAGCTCCAAATGGAAGGGTTATGGAGGCCTATCAAAAGTTTACATTACAAGCTTCAAAACCATAACAAGAACTCCTCCATTGGATCAAAATTGAGGGAGTTATGATTGATTAAAGTTGAGAGATTTCAAGGCATTTTAGGTCAGCCAACCAAGTCCTGACCAGCCAGCACGCAGTAATTTGATCAAACATGTGGTGTGCATGTTAGGTTCAATTTCAGGGACCAATTACTCCATGATGCAAGCTTTAAATGAAAAAGTGTCCAACATGAAAGTTGTTCCCCTTGATCCCCTCTACAATATTGATGTTGGGAGTTTTTTCACCAGAGCAACCATTGGAGAGATAAAGTGGATCAAATTAGGTAAGTTCCCACTAATTTTTCCACACGCACATGAGCTGATCATGGCAAGTCAGAGTGGCATGCCTATGCAGTTGTGCATACACAACTTCATGACCATTTTTGAATGTCTTAGAGGCTCCTATTTCAATTATTTTCAACATCAAGGTTGTTCTACTCCATGCCCTCTTCCCAAAGACACCAAAATCATGCCAACTGAGCCACTATCCATCAAGATATTTTGCTCCAAAGTCACTAATATGGATATGGTACATTAAGTGTTCATGCCATGCAAGTTTACCAACCATATTCCTCTTCATTCTAAAATTCAAAACAAAGTATCATGACCTTACATCCTCGATGTATGCGCATGTGTCCTTCCCTTTGCTTCAAATAACCATACCAAAACCTTACATCCCATGCACATTCTTTCACCATACTCCATATAGCCATGAAAAACAAAAAGAGAAAAGAAACTTAGCAAGCAAGTTATCTTACTGCATCAGCTAGCATTAGCAGCATACATCATCATTATCATCATTGTAGTACATTCCATGATGACCATAATACACATACTTAACCACCAAACTCGTGACAAACCTCACTCTCATATTTTTAAGCTTTCATTAACCATGCTTATAACTGATTTCCAACCATTCTCACATCATCACCACTCATCATAATCCAGTACATACTAATAATAGTGAGCTAACCCACACACACAAAAAACCATAAATCTAACCCGTGTCAAGTGCTTACCACCATAACTATTCTCACTTTTCTAATCTCCTTTAACCAAAGTCCTAACTATACTATAACCCTGATTAGTGCATTCTAACAACCTATATAATCTCTCAACTACCCTTGGTTAAGATGGTTACAAGGATTTTCAAAGATGGAGCAAAGAGAAAGAAATCATCACAAGCTTCTTCCTGCTACCTCCATTGATGAAGGCTTAAAACTCATTTCTCTGAAGGATTCTTCTCCATTTTCTTTTACAATCATCATCATCAATTCTTCTCTTAAGCTCAGTTTGCAAGTGAAAGAGCTCGTGGGAGTGACGATCATTTTTTGCACCCACACTGTTGAGGCTTCGGATCTCTCTCCCCTCTGGATATTTTTCTAAAGTTTCTTCATCATTCTCATCGCCACGCACTATTCTTGCATCTGTTTGCAGAATTTCGCAACTGGAAACGCCATTGAAACATATACGGATTCATCTCAGTTTGGCATTGTTGGAAGCTTTTCTCAAGAGTCAAGGGAACAAAGACACTCATCTTGCCTTCCTCATAGAGTACCATATCTTGCTTTGAAGGTGTTGGATTTCTGAAAGCCTCTGCATCTAAATTCTATTAAGGTTAGTGAGATTCTTTAACTCCAGCTAGAAAATCATGTGGTTAGGCTTATAAATAGCGGTTACTTGGGTCCTCTTTAGAGAGGCATTGCTTTGTGTGAAGATTTGGCAAAATGTAGTTGTTCTTGATTTTTAGGGTTCATAAAGATCTCTTCGATCTGATTTGAATATGCATGGTGTGAGAAAACTAATTGTAGATTCGTAATCCACATGACAAAACGCACAAAATGATGTACTCGTTTGTTTTTTTTTTGTAACCTCCACCACCAGCCACGGTGGCGCTGTGGTCGGAGAAGACGACCAGAGCTGTGCTCCGGCGTCTGAACTCTGAACCCTAATAACCTCAGGCCATTTCCATGTTATAATCCTGGTCATTCATCTTTCTTTGATCCAATGGCTGTAGGGGCGCCAGCGCATTAAAATGCACCCTCTATGTCACGTGCTCCATTTTTATTTAGGTTTCTCTTATTTTCTAAATAATAATTGGTTGTGTGCATAATCCTCAATTTATTTGCCATGATCATCCAATCTCAGCCACATGATTGGCATAAAGGTTTGATATTAGTTGACTGATTTAATCCTACGATCCTCAGTGAGTCAGCCATTTTTGACTAATCCCTATAGTAAGGACTATCAGACCCACGCGTGTTGGGCCTCGTTACTTTGGCTATTCACACCCTCCCTTGCTTGGCCCATGTAAATAATAACTGATTGTTTGCTATTTTCGCACCCCCATGGAATTCTCTAGTTTTTTTCTTTTTTTTTTTGGATGCATGTCTCAAAATGTTTTTTTTAAATAGTACCTTTTCCCTAAAAATTCCCAGAAAATTCATGATTGGTCCTAACCCTCTCTTTTAATTTTCGGTATTTTTTATTTTCATTGTTGATTAATTTTGATGCCCGTTTTGGAATTCTCTTTGTGTTGTACTTTAATGAGCATAGTTTGTGATACTTGGCGTACAAATCATTTTTTATAAGAAGTTTGGTATTGATATTTTACATGAAATTTGACATGAGATATTAAGACATATTGAGTACTGTTGTACAATTTCTTGGGATTTTTTAGAGGATATTTGATTGGTTTTTGGATACCACCTTGTATGTGTTTGTTCAATGACTATAGTGCGTGTTATAGGTCTTGTTTAAACATGATAACAAATGAATTTTTGCTCATTATTTTGCATATGGTTTAGCCTCTGATTGCACTCCATATCAATTTTTTTCCTTTGAATTTTTACAACATTTAATTCTGCTTGTGTTGATTGTGAAGTACATCTTGTTTGTGTAGTTGTTTAGATTGTTAGTACTAGGGCTTTGTGTTCCTTGTATAACCATCCAACATGATACTTAGGCATTCATTTGTGTACATGTTTAAGCATTTATTTTAGGTCTTCCAAAACTAAATTATAGGTCCTTAACTCTTAGCTTTGATTGATTTGTATAGACTTGATTGAACATGGATTGACACTTGGTATTGGACTCCTCTTTGTCTACTTTATCTTATGTGTTGCATACCATATCTTCATGAAAACTTATATGACCTAAAAGCCATCCAAAATTGACTTGATTTCTGTTTTATATCACCTCTAACCATTCATGTGTGACTCATAACTTCATTTCACCTAATTGAATTCACATGACCTCAAATTGTCTTCACTCGTTCAACTTGTGTTAGTTCCCATTGTTTATGTAATATGCTTTTACTTGTTGCATCATTCCATCACACATGATCTCATAGGACCCATAATATGTGCATATACTTGTAAATACTCAATTGAATCATAAAAATGCCTATTTGTTTCATGCATTCATACTTTGGTATGTCATCTCCAAATTGAACACTTGTTTGTTAATCTTGTTTATACCTTATATGATGTATGTCTTCCATTTCTTTTAGGTGTTGTATGAGACCTATTAGAGGTCAATAGCCTCTGACCTTTACATGTCTAATATGCTCTTGACTCATTCTAACTTCATATATCTTCATTCATTTCATAAGTCATCTATACGTGACAATTTTGGTTGCGTTTTGCCCTTAACTTTTAACAAGTAATGACATGAGTTGTGTATGAACATTATAGGTCTTCCATTTTGATTTCAACTTCATTTAAAGTGTGATATGCTACTGACTTGGATGCTCATGCATGATCCATTTCACTTACATGACTTCTTTTGGTTTGTTTTAGCTAGTGTGTGCATAGTTTGAACTTGTATGACCTAGTTTGTTCTTCTTCTTCAATATGCTTCAATGTGAGACTTGTGTAGACTTTATGCTTCCATTCTTGACCTCCAAATGTCATATTAAATGTCATAAGCCACTGAATTGCATTACTATTACATGATCTTTCATCTTACATCTTCATCTCTTGCTTGCATTACGAGTATGTATTATTGTTGAATTTTAATGGTTGTTTGTTCATTTCTCTTTGCTCTATTTCTTTTAATACTTACATCCATGACTTGTATGGTCATTCAATGACATTCATATGCATTCTTAAATGACATGTAATGCTGACCTTGATGCTTATATGTACATTCATCCATATTCATGATCCAGTTGCATTCATATTGCATTATTAATGTTTCATTTGCATTCGTATGATTGTTTGGTGCATAGTTTGCTTTTGTTTGTTCTCATATGGTATGTTTACATTAGTAGGATCATTTAACATGTACATACTGACTTGGCATGTCCCTTAACTATTAGGACCTTTCCCTTTTGGTTTGAACTTTACTTTCTTCTTCATTTGTCTTCTTAAAACAAATAGTTGTGTTTGGTTTAGTTTCTTGCGCTTATTTTCACCACTTGTGATGATTATGCACTAACCTTTTGTGTAGGGGTAGAGGTAAGTCACTTGGGTATGTGGATGTTAATCCATACTCATCTCTTCTTTCATCTCTCATCTTTTTCATTACCATTTCTCTTTTGTGAATACGTAGGCATCTACATACGTAGGCATAAGACGGTGATACGTAGGCATAGGCCTAGGACGGTGATGTCTTGGCGAGCGACCTTCCCCCACAATCCCGTAGTGTTCCGAACTACGTTGACTATGACTTTCCCGCACCCGAGGGAGTACATAGGCCTAGGACGGCAATGTCCTATCGAGTCAATTTTCTTTTCTTTTCCCAACCTTTATCTTCTTTTCCCGTTTCTCCCGTTCATTTTCCTTTAGCAGTTGAGTTTCAGATAACCCTACACCCTTTAATAGATAACAACAAGCGTGGATCCCATCGAGTACGATAGACGCGAGGGGGTGCTAATACCTTCCTCTCGCGTAACCGACTCCCGAACCCAGGAGATGGTTGCGATGACCATTCCTTTCCCTTTGTTGAGGTTTTCTTCAATCGTTTCCTTTCCCTGCGTCGGGATAAATAACGTTCGGTGGCGACTCTTCTGTTCTTTTTCGCCGGTTGATTTTCGCAGATGCGACATATGTGAGGCCCAAAAATTATTTTATTTACAAAGGGGTAGGGTCTTACACTATATTAGAGGCCCAAAGATGGGTCTTATAGCTCAAGGAGAAGCCCAGGGTTTTTGTTAAAAAGGCGACGATCGTGTCGAACTTTTTGACTGTATCGGGACTTATAAAATACACTGAGGCCCAAATTATTGTTTATTTACAAAAGGGTTGGGTCTTACACTCTATTAGAGGCCCAAAAAATGTTTGAAAAAGAAAAGAAGTGGGACTTATAGCTCAAGGAGAAGCCCAGGGTTTATTGTTTGAAAATGACGATCGCGTCGAAATTTCTGAAACTGTATCAGGACTTGTACAGTGCACTGAGGCCCAAATTATTTTATTTACAAAGAGGTGGGACTTACACTCTATCAAGAGGCCCAAAATGTTTTGAAAGTGATTAATGAGGGTTGAATTAATCAAAACCCTAATTTGTTTTCAAAAATATATTTTAATTGAATAAAAATTCAATTAAAATGATCAAAATTGTTAAACATGTGTGAAAAACAAATTGTGATCTTGGATTAATGTTTCAAAAATCATGTTTTAGTCCACAAAATGATTGGAAACCAATTAAATTTGGAAAATCAAGAAGGAAAAAACATTTTACATGTCAAAAAACAAATAAAACATTAATTCTTTGCAAAAATATCAAATATATGAAATAAATAATATTTTTGGGATTTTTTGGTAGAATAAAATATTTTAACATTTTTGTGAGCTATTAAAAAAAGAATCAACTCAAAATCATTAAAACTCAGAGAGAAACTAATTTTTGAATCAATTAAATAAAAATTACAAAATTCAAATATTCAAATATCAAAAAATGGCGCCAAGAACACGCGCCATCCCTCTGTTTCTGCAGATTTGCATTTTCTCTCCAATCTCACTGAATACTTGATAAAATCACACAAACCACATATCAATCTGCTCGTTTTCACCTCACGATCATGTCTATGGTCTTTAATTTCATTTATTTTAAGTGTGGAATAAGAAATCAAAGAGAAACCTTAAGAACCCTAAAATTTGCATGAAGGCTCAGAAATTCCATACACGATTCAAACAAAGCAATTGATTGAGGGTAAACACTCTATGCAAGATTATGAACATATGGCAAAATTATTGTGCAGCAAAATATGCATGGATCATAGAGTTAGAAGAGCTCAGGCTTACCTCTTGCAGCTGGTGATCGTGTTTTGTGTTAGAGGTGTTGCAAGCTGGTTCCAATGATTTGTACAGCTTCCTTAGGTGCCAAGTGATGGGCTTGAATGCTTGGAGTGGTTTGAAACAAGCTGAAACTTGAGATAGTCCCTCAATTGCACCTCTGTCAAGAACTTGAGCAGTTGGCAAGTGATTTTGTGATTTTGGTGTTACAGATGTTATGTGAGTGTTTGGATCACTTCCATATGATGTTTATGAGGGGTGTGTGTGATTGGTTTGATTGGAATAGCTCTCAAACTCAAAACCCGATAGTGACTTGCCTTAGAAGGCAAAATTGGAAGTGAGAAGGAGATTTTAAGGAAAGCATATGTTTGATGGCTTTGGTGTACTCAAACTGACCACAATTGAGCTCTATTTATAGTAGAGCAGGTTTGTTTTGGCTGCAATAGTGAATGGCAACTGCAGCAGAGGTTTGGCCAATGTTGATAAATGGGAATCCAAGTCTCCTCTAGCCATTGACTAGAGGTTAGAGGACAGAGCTGTGGTTCACTAGTTCAGATCTTATCCTTGACTCATTCAGTTGGAAATGGTTCAGTCCATGCCACCTTGGTGCATCCATTGAATGCTCCAAAACAAAATTGGAGTCTTGTCCCCCTTTTAGGCATTTCTAGGTTTGGTATGCTACTTTTGGTTCCAAAGACTTGGGAGGCTTATGGATCAGTGTTTGTCCCTCCTTGGTCTCCCCCTGAGGTGTTTAGATGGATAGAATTATTTGTTATTTGCATAAATTGCCCAAATCGAGCAAAATGCACAAATCTGCCTTGCCATGACAGTTTGCAGCAAGGCATATTGCCATTGTCATATCTCATGGCTCAAGTGAAGTTTCATGGGGCTCTTGGCCATTTTAGAAAGCTCTCATATGATACAACACATGAGTGATCATAGTTTGTCTTGATACCTTTTGGATCTGGGTGAAAAATGCCCCTAAATTTGGAAAAAAGACAAGGCATATTTTGACTTAGTGAAAATTTCACTAAGTGTTGGAAAAAAGTGACATTTTCACTTTTTGTCATTTTGGTCACTCCATAACTTAAAATCTATGAGGAATTGGAATGAGGTGTAGTTGACACTTTTAAAGTATGTCATGAGAGCTACAAATCCATCTTTGGATCAGCCAAAATGGTTGTTTGAATCTCAAGTTATGATCCTTGGAAGTTGGCACCCTAGCCACTTTGTTCCATAACTTAGAAAATTTCTAAGTTTTTTATGGTTACCCCTTTTACAAGTTATCCCACTTTCTTTGATTTTTCTTGATGAATGTTGATTCAAATCACACATTAACATCATTTTAGGGTTAGGGAACCATAATTGATCAAAAAATCAAAAAGTCAAACTTTGACTTTTGGGTACAATTGACTTTTTATCAGATGAACTCCAAACTGTGTGATCCTCTATGGAATCAAGTCCTTGACCTAAATCAAACTTGATGGATTGATTTCATAGGTATTATAGGGTGTATTGAATCATGTCCTAGGGTTTGGGAGCATGTCCTGGTCAAAAGTCAAAGGCACAATTGACTTTTTCTGCGAAACCCTAATTGTGGTTCTGATGAACTTGAAACTTAGGAATCAAGCTCATTGGATCAATCCATTATTGCAAATGGATCAATGTGGTGTATTAGAGACCCTCAAATCATGCCTTGAGGTATTGGCTCATGATTTGTCCCAAAAGTCAACTTAGGGGTGAATTAGGTCAAGAAACCCTAATTCCTGATTTTTGATGAATGCATCCCCTGAGGTTAAATTGACTTGATGATTGGGTCCATAAGGTTCCTTGGAGTATTTTAGGTTATGCTTTGAAGCATTGGCTCATGCCCAGAGGAAAATTTCCATCTGGAGGCCCTGGTCAACAAAAACCCTAATTTGGTGACACTGACGATCTTAAGGCTTGATCCACCCGGAAGGCTGCAACATTGTGCTTGATCCTTGATGTGAGAGCCCTCTTGATCCTTTGTGGATGTTTGAGAGGTTAGACAAGTTGAAGATCATGTCATTTCTTGATTGATCCTTTGTCTAAGGCTCAGAGAGGGCTTGTAACCCTAATCTTTGATAGTAGTGAATGCTCACCCATCTTTGGGGAGATTGATGAAGTATGATGGTTTACCCATATTGTGATGATGATTTGCACAATGATGGGAAATCTTAGTGGTCAAAATTTGGGGTATGACACATTTATCTTTTGAAGGTTCAAAACATCTACAATTTCAGGGATATCCATCATGTCTGCTACCTTAGGGTAATACACATGTTCCTCGCTAATAGACTTTTTTCGAAATTATTTCTCATAAACTTCAACAAGATTAGGAGAAAGTAATGATAAAGCAGTTACCAGAGTTTGAGAGGATGTTGTCATACCAGACCCTTTTCACGTTACTCTTGTAGTAGCCATTTGAGAAAACCTTCTTTGTTGATGATGATACTCAGTTGCAACCGTAGAAGTGAGTGTAGAAAAGGGAAATTCTTCACCAATTTAGATTTGAAAGACTAATTTTTGGAGAATCTTTGAAGGGGTTTTCTAGGGTTTGGAAGGGTTAAGAGAGATGAGGAACATGCAAGAGACCCAAATGAAGAATGCAAGATAAAACAGAAGCCTGAAAGATATTTTAAAAAATCCGAAAACACGAGTGATGCGTCGACCTCCAGATGCGATGCATCGACCCATGAGTATAAATTTTTCAAATAATTAAAGTTCCAGTATGAGTCAACGCAAGGGGGACCTACCATTTTAAACATCAAAATGGAAGAAAAGTGAAAACTACAACTATTATTTAAGCATCAAAATTACACGCCACACATAATAGAGAACATCTATTTGGCCAAGATAAAGAGTAAAAGCAATTAGATAGGAAAGATATTACCTCCAATAGTGATGAAAGAAGAATGCACTCATATAGCTTAAACTTCCAAACATGGTTAAGCAATATATAAACAAGTATAGATAGAGAGCATGCAAAAATTCATTAGACACAATCCGAGATATCGAGAACACCAAGTTCCCTACGAATGTTAAAGAAAGGTTCCATCGCGAGAGGTTTTGTAAAAATATCGGCAAGTTGAATTTTACTATCAACATGCTCGAATACAACGTCTCCTTTTTCAACATGATCCCTAAGGAAGTGGTGACGAATCTCAATGTGCTTGGTGCGAGAATGTAGCACTGGATTCTTTGTTAGATTTATGGCACTCATGTTATCACAAAGAATAGGAATACGATGAAGTTTAACATTAAAATCGAGTAGTTGTTTTTTAAGCCACAAAATTTGTGCACAACAACTACCGACTGCGACGTATTCCACCTCGGCAGCTGACAAAGCAACAAAAACTTGCTTTTTTCTATGCCAACTTACTAAGGAGTTTGAAAAGAAATGACAAGTTCCACTAGTGCACTTCCTATCTGATTTTCAACCGGCAAAATCGGAATCGGAATAACCAACCAAATTACAATCACTTCCCTTGGAAAACCAAAGCCCAAACTTAGATGTACCACAAAGGTATCTAAGTATACACTTTACCACTTTCAAATGTGATTCCTTGGGACATGATTGATATCTAGCACACATACAAACACTAAACATAATATTCGGTCAAGATGCAGTGAGATATAGAAGATAACCTATTGTACCTCTATACTTCTTCATGTCGACAACCTTAGCGTTTTCATCTCGATCTAAATTCACATTTGTAGGCATTGGAGTGTCAATAGATTTTGCATTTTCCATATCAAAGCGCTTGAGTGGATCATAGCAATACTTTGTTTGGATCACAAAAGTTCCTTCTTCGAGTTGTTTGATTTGAAGTCCAATGAAGTAGGTAAACTCCCCAATCATACTCATCTCAAACTCACCCTGCATTAGCTTTGAAAATTCCTTGACCAAGTGCATATTAGTAGATCCAAAAATAATGTCATCTACATAAACTTGGACTAGAATAGAGTGATTTCCTTGACACTTAATAAAGAGTGTAGTATCAACCTTCCCTCTTGAGTATCCTTGATCGAGTAAAAATTTACTAAGTCGCTCATACCAAGCCCTAGGGCCTTTATTGAGACCATACAAAACACGTTTAAGTTTATAAGCGTAATTTGGATACTCATGAATTTCAAAACCGGGAGGTTGAGATACATAAACTTCTTCATTAATATATCTATTTAAGAAAGTACTCTTCACATCCATTTGATATAGCTAGAAATATTTTGAACAAGCATAGGCTAGAAAAAGGCGTATAGCCTCAAGGCGAGCAACCAGAGCATAAGTCTCCTCATAGTCAATGCCCTCCTCTTGGTTATAACCTTGAGCCACTAGTCGGGCTTTATTACGAGTTATTACTCAGTTTTCGTCTAGTTTTTTCCTAAATACCCATTTTGTACCAATTACTCAATGGCCTCGCGGAGGGGGGAACAAGATCCCATACCTCATTTCTCTTGAATTCATTTAATTCCTCTTGCATTGCCAAAAACCAATGTTCATTAAGTAAGGCATCTTTGGAGTTTTTAGGCTCAATTTGAGAGACGAAAGCAAAGTGATAACAAAAGTTACTTATCTTAGACCATGTAATTACTCCTTTTGTGACATCTCCGAGAATACTGTCGATTGGATTATCCTTAGAGGATTTCCATGTCAAAGGAAGGTCATCGTTGCTAATTAGATGATCCTCCTCAATCTTTTCAGAGTTGTGATCTTCCTCCTCCTCAACTTTCACCAATTCGGGTTTATCAATCCCTTCTTCAGAGTCTTTTAGTATGTCCTGCGAAGAAACACCTGCACCATGAAAAGAAATACCTTTCCCGACAATTTTCGGACAAGATTCATCAAAAGTAATATGCACAGATTCTTCCACAATAATTAATCTTTTATTGTACGCTCTATATGCTTTGCTAGATTGAGAGTATCAGAGAAAGATACTTTCATCGACTTTTGAGTCAAATTTGCCAAGATTTTCTTTTCCATTATTTAAAACAAAACATTTACATCCAAAAACATGAAGATGCGATACATTTGGCTTCCTACCTTTTAAAATTTTATAGGGAGTTTTGTTGAGAATAGGACGTATAAGTACCTTATTCAACACATAACACGCCGTACTTATAGCATCGACCCAAAAATATTTATGAAGACCACTTTCATTGATCATAGTTCTTCCTAGCTCCTCTAAAATACGATGTTTACGTTCCACCACTTCATTTTGTTGAAAAGTTCTTGGAGCGAAAATTTTATGATCAATACCATATTTATCACAACTCCTCAAATAGGTGGTTTTCAAATTTACCGCCGTGATCGCTTCGAATAGTAACGATGCTAGAATTTAGTTTATTTTGAGAAACCTTGGCAAACTTTTCAAAAGCTGAAAAAGTTTCACTTTTACTAGCCAAGAAAATAGTCCAACAAAATCTAGAGTAATCGTCTACAATAACAAAACCATAGTAATTTTCACCCAAGCTTTTGATTCTAGATGGCCCAAAAAGGTCCATATGAAGAAGTTCAAGAGCTCTCGATGTAGAAACAACGCTTTTAGATTTAAATGAGATCCTCGTTTGCTTCCCCATTTGGCATGCGTCACATAAGTGATTTTTTGAGAATTTAATATTGGGTAGACCGACAACTAGATCTTTTGAAACTACTTCATTTAGCAAGTCAAAGTTGACGTGCGCTAAGCGTCTATGCCATAGCCAAGAGTCTTCACTCATGGTGACCAGACATTTAGTGCTAGTTAATGATACTTCATTAAAGTCAAGCATATATACATTATTTACCCTCAAGCCTTTAAACACATCATCTTTCTTATCATTGTGTTCAATCATGCAACATTCTTTTGAAAAAGAAACTTTATATCCTTTGTCGCACAATTGACTAATGCTAATAAGATTGTGCTTAAAACCTTCAACTGAAAGGACATCTGAGATAGTCGTAGAAGAGGGATTACCTACACTACCTTTTCCGAGTATTGCTCCATTGTTATTATCACCATAGGTTACAAATCCTTTCTTCTTTGCCACAAAGTCAATGAATAAGAAAATGTCACCCGACATATGCCTTGAACATCCACTGTCGAGAAACCATCTTCTCTCCGTAGATTCAAGACATTTCACCTACAAAATTAAGCAAGGGAAATAGGTACCCAATTTTTATTGGGTCCTTGTGTGAGTGAAATTTTGGTTACATATGGGCAACCATTGGAAAATACCTTTAGGAACCAAGAATCTCCTAAATCAGCATTTTGTAATGGTGTGACCATTTTTGCAACAATATATACAAGTTAAGTTTAAATTGAAGTTACTTTTGCTACTTTAATCTCTTATCACATATGTATATTTTTTATAAGTATTATTCATACTACTTTTAAAATGTGAGCAATCAACAACAAATGTAACTTTAGGTTCTAAAGCTTTGTCTAATTTGGATTTAAGAGTTCTAACCTCCTTTTGCCAAATGTGACAAGTTTCACAACCATCCCAATCAAACCAAAAGAACTTGTCATCCTCAGTTTTAGCTCTTGTAGCATCTACCATTAATTTCTTAAGAGCTTATAATTCCTTTTCGGAATAAAAAATCTTTTTCTCTAAATGTATGAAAAATTTCTTATTCGAGGCTAAGCGTTTAAAAGCATATTTAGCTTCATGGTGTAGAGCTTCAAAAGCATTTTGCAAATCGGAATAAGGCATTTTATAAATATGTTCATATTTAGAATGACTTACATTCTTTTTCTTCTTTTGATGATCCATGAGACAAAGATTGACCGTTTCGTCTTCATCACTCGAGCCACCTTCGCTTGAGGACTCACTATCACTCTCCCATGTGATGTATGCCCTTCTAGGCTTGCTCAATTTCTTTTGTTGATGATGTTTGTCTTTTCCTTTGCCTTTCTTCATCAAGGGACAATCCGGCTTATAGTGACCGACCTTTCCACAATTAAATCATGAACCCTTTGACTTTGTATTCTTATTTCCTTCTTGCTTCGAGGATTTTGATTGACGTCTAAAGTTAATGAGATTTTTGTCCGAATGTTGTATTTCATTCTTCCTGATGTATCTATTATACCTTATTACGAATAACCCCATTTAGTTATTCGAATCTCCATCATCATCACTTGACTCACTTTCACTAATCTCTTTGGTGGAGGACTTTGAGCTAAAAGTCTTTAGAGCAATAAACTTCTTGTCTGTGTCTTTTGATTTCTCTTTCTTTTCTTTCTTTTCATATTGCTCAAGACTTATGATATCTTGCTCATGTTCTTCAAGCTTACCAAACAATGTTGTGGTGTCCAATGTCATGAGTTCATTAGCTTCCTTGATCGTCGTGACCTTAGGTTGCCATTTCCTATTAAGACATCCCAAAATTTTGTTAGTAGCGATATCATTGAAAACGGGTCTACCAAGTGAATTTAAACGATTGCTTAGGTGAGTGAATCTCTTTTGCATATCCACAATGGTTTCACCATGCTTCATGTGAAAGAGATCAAACTCTTGAGTTAAAGTATTGATTCTAGCTATTTTGACATCATTTGTTCCCTCATGGGCAACTTGTAATGCGTCCCACATAGCCTTAGCGGTTGTACAATGAGAAACCCTATATTATTCATCAACTCCCAGAGAGGATATGAGAATATTTCTGGCTTTCCAATCATAATTTTACTTTTTCTCATCATCATCGTTCCATTGTACTTCCGGTTTAGGTATAACAACCTTATCCTCATTGGCCATGGTTATTTCAACAGGCCCATTTTGAATAACGTTTCATACCTTTCTATCAATGGAATTGATATGCACCCGTATACAATCTTTCCAATAACCGTAATTCTCACCATTAAAAATTGGCGCTCTATTATACACCCCTTTAGGTTCGTTAGCCATTTTCTAATAAGTTATATGCGAAGCACTAGATGAATTGGTGCTCGTGATACCACTTGTTAGACGAGGGCACTGATCTAGAAGGGGGGAGGGGTTGAATAAATCGCTTATTTTTAATAATTTGCGCTTCAAAAAAATTGTTCTAAAATATGCGAAAACGGCCTAGGATCAAAACTCGTCTATCCGAACCTTTATTGGAAAGATCGAATATGCGAAACCGAATGAAATGATCTTGATGAGAGAGTAGAATCAATAAGGTTCCCAATCAATAATTAAAAAAAAAAGCCACTTAAGGTGAACCAGTTTCCAATGCTTAATTGAGGACAAAATTTGAATTGAGAATTTATCAAACAGTTTGTGTGTTATCAATATATCAAACACTTGGCGTGCGAAACACACCAAGTCAAATTTCCTTTGAATTTGTAGTGCTGAATTTTTCTCACTTGCATTCAAAGTGATTGCAATGGTTTTACATAGCTGTTTGAAACATTACAATCAAAATATTGCTAAAAATTGATTTCATACAAACTTTAACAATATAAAAGTAAAGATAGACACACACACACACACACACACACACACACACACACACACACATATATATATATATATACATATATATACATATATATATATATATATGTTGTACCCCAAATTTTACCCTTAGATACATTGATCTCTTGCATGTCATATTAGGTCAATCATATTGCATAGCTAACCTTTTTTATCAGGTTTTGTTTGTGTTTGTTTCTTTTTTATCAGGTGTTATCTTAAGGAGATTCAAGAAGTAATTGATCAAGATTATTGGTTGGAGCATTGAATCGAGCAAGTCTCAGAGAGATTGTCTCTATGACCCTCTTCATAGTCCTCTCCATAACCAAATACCTATTCATTCTATTTACCCTCAATTGTCATCTTTAATTCCAAACCAATTTCAATATCTTTTATTAACCATTTCTCATTTCCAATTATCCAAATTTCCTTTTATCCGTATTCAAATATCCATATCCATTCAATCACTCATTCAATTATCAAATTAACCAATTTCTCAATTTATCCATATCCATATTTTCAATTCAATTACCCTTTTTTTAGAACCGTTTTCATTCTTAATCCACATCCATTCTACAAACTTGTCTTTTAATTTCCATTCAAATATCCATTTTAATTTATAATATCCATCGTTATCCGTTTAAAACCTTTTTAGAAAACCATTTTATCATTTTTCAAACAATTTTCCATTTTAACCCAATTCTTTTTTTTACACCAAGTCCATTACAAAGATGCTCCAAAAAGCCCACTATTTTACTTTACATTATCACAACAAGCTCGATACACATGGTATCCAAACCTTCACCTCATATCCAAGGTAAACCGTGTATTCCATACTATATCAAAACTTACACAAACTTCCAAATTTCACAATCTGCACAAAAGTAAAGTTGTACCAAACAACATCTTTTTATTACTAAGAAACTGCCCTTTTAGCCACAACAACCTCCTGCCCATTGCGATAAGACAAAACGTACCACTTTCACAAGGTGCCAAAACACTGCTACACAACTTTGCCAACGGCTAAAAAAACCATGACCTGCTCGTACGAACACGAAAACCCTCTGCAACCTGAAGTTGACAATTCAACAACGGTCAAATTCAAAATAAAAATTTAAGAAACAAGTTCTGGTTTTCTAGAGGAGATAGCAGGAAGAGGGGAGAAAAAAAAGGAGGACAGTAAGAAAATAGAGAGGGAGAGTTTTCTGAAAGATACCAAGACTTGAACATAAAACTCTTTTGATTCTCATTCTCTGTGATATTCTTAAGTCTCCAACCTCTTCTACAAATTTTGGCAGACCTCTCAACCTTCGTTTTCACAATAAAACTCACCCTGAAACACAATCGAAATCCCACTCTGTTCCTCCAACCGAATCACAAAACTCCATCTTCAACAACCCTTTATTCCTCCATGGCACATCCTTCTTCTAACCTAACAAATCCTCATCCTTCAAACCTAAGACATTTTCCAACCTTAACCTTTTTCAGCCGCAATCCTCTCCATTGAACCTCTTCCACTTTACACCTAACAAACATCATCTGTATCGTCAACTTTCCAACCTTCATCATCGCACTCTGCTACGAATAACATCAACAAATTCCACCTCATACACCCTGTTTATTCTTTCTCCTTCAACACTCCTCTTATTCGTCAACAACAAATCACTCATCTTCATCAGACCCCTTTCATTTGCCCTCAGTATCGTTTTCCTCAACCAAAAAAAAACAATCAGAATGACAAACTTTCTTCAATCCCTTCGCCTTCAACAAATCAGACCTACCTGAAAGCCTTCATCGCTCCCGACTCTATTTCACCCTCAATAACCTCAAATCAATCAAAAACCCGTCCAAAATCCATATCACACGAACCGAACCAGAAAGCAGAGGGAGATGAAAAGAGTGTTCTGAAATATTTTCAAACAAAATCCAAGACTAAATAAACCTGAGGTCAAAGCGTTTGAAAGCTACAAACAAGGCGATTGAAGACGCGAATCGTACGGAGCGAAGTCGTTTCTTTTCCTTTTCTCTTTCAATCTGGATTCGATACGAAGAAGAACGGTGCTTTCGGACTCGCGCCGCCATCGGAATTAGGAGCCGCCGCTGTGAGGAGTTGATTTGCTGCGAGAAAAAGGGTTTCAAAAGAAAAGGAAGCTCGTGTGTATGTTTGGTAACCTAATGTCTGACTCTTCTTCTTTTTTTTCATTGACTAAAGTTTCTTTTGTTTGCTTCTTGGGCTTCAAGGCCCATCTGCGATTGACCTGATTGTATTTGCTTTTTTTTTAATTCCTTGTAACTTCAGACCCCACCGTGTAGATGGTCCGCCAACATAGTTTAGATTTAGGTTTCTTAAATCTGACTTTTATTGTTTCTCTATAACTATATTTCGTTTTCTAAATCTTGGGACTTGTTATCATGGGCTTCGATTAGAAAGGCCCACCATTTACATCCCTTGATTTGTATGACACTCCCATTGGATTTTAATTTAGAGTTAGTTTAGTTAATCATTTTATTAATTAGATTTAGTTTGTTTAAATAGATTTAGTTAATTAGTTTTCAATTAGATTAATTTTAATCAGAATTAGTCAATGGTTTTAATTAGATTTTTAGAATTTAATTAACTAGTTTTTTTTTAGTTATATTTTAGTTTGATTAAAATGTGATTTATTTAGAGTTTAGTTAAACTTGACAATTCTCGTTTCCTTTATGGTTAATTCCTGGTGTTCGACTTGGGATTCAGTTTCTGGTGCACTTAGCTGTAACTGATGTCCCAATCTTTGATGCCATTTCCCTCATGGCTTTTGGATCTATTTTGTGTTAACATGTTTGTCTCACCTTTAATTCCATAGTTATTAAAAACTTTGCTACTCTTGTGTTCATTTATTCATGCTTGTTGTGAACTATCTTTTTTGCCATGCTCATGCATGGATGTACATATCATGCTTTGATGCTATTTTCTTTTAACTGTTCATCCTCTTATCAATTACAACTTAATTTCAATCCCCCTCCAACTCTTGTTTACAAGAAGTTGCCTTCCCCCATTCCAAAGGGATAACACCTTAAATTGACTCTTGAAGTCATTAACAACCTTACCTTATCCTTCTAGGTTTACCCCTATTTCTTGGCTATCGTGAGCCAATGAAATCATAATTAGAAGTAGGTTGGAGTTCTTACACTCCATGTGATTCTCATTATCATGAGAACTCACTCCCCCCTATAACGTAGACTTAGAGAGTTATCGTGAACTCTAAAAATGAGTCATACTCATTTTCCCCTTGGAACTTTGGCCATAGTCAATGGTTCTTATTCCTTCACCCTTAGATCGGTGAACTACGGATACTCTGATTCCACTCCCGTAAGGATACGTAGGCGCAAAGTGCGATGCTTTGTCGAGTATACTTAGAAATAAACCCCTAGGGTTTCAACCTTTTGCATAACACCGTTAGTAAGCGAGCGAGATATAACAAGTAAAAACAATAGGCTCCCGTAGAGTACTACGGACGTTTAGGGTGCTAATACCTTCCCTAGGCGTAACCAACCCCCGAACCTTAGATCTCCCCCCTTTAGATTTTTCTTCGATCTTGAACCTTTCCTTTGGATAAATCAAAGTCGGCTGTAAAAGAAATGTGATGCAAGTTAATTAATAGCTTGTTATCTGATTTTCACCGCAACAGAAATGGTGACTTCACTGGGGATGATCTTTATCTTTGAGGGTTAAGCCCACCTTGTTTTTCCTTGTTTTATTTACGCTTGCTTGCTATATTTATGTATATCTGTTTGATTGCTTGTATATATGCTTTGCTTGATTATCTTTTGTTGGCTTGGTTCTTGAGTGGTGAGATAAGTCCTAACCCGGACTTGAGAGCACATTTGATTAGGATCGTGGGCATAGTCGAGGAAACTTCGAGGGAGAAATCCCAAAGGAGTGAACTTGAAGTCCACACTCAGTTGAGGCCCTCTCGGAATTGGTATATGTTGAACGAGCAATCGTGAATGCGTTACTACTTTCGACCTGGGTGCCAGGGATACTGATAACCTTTAGTTACCCTTTTACCCCACTTGGCCTTTTAGGATGTAGTGCGATGATTGTGAGGGAGTAATCCTAAATGATTGCTACGCGATACTACACTCAGACGAGACTCTCTTGAGAATTTTATTAATCACCGAGCAATTGGGAAGTTGATAAAATCCAAAAGATGAGTTGCCGACTCTGGGAACTTCTTAGAACCCTGTTCAGCAGATGAAAACCAGTAGTACATACCTATTGGGGTGGGTAGACCATGGCTCCATTCATTAGACCTATAAACCTAGGATTTGTATGTTTTGTTGTGTGTACATATGTTTGTGCTCGTGTGCTTTATGCATCCATACATTCAAGCATTCTTAGCCCTTTGGTTTCGAGGAACTCAAATGTTTGTTTCCTTTGCAAAGATCAACAGAGCTTGGATTTTAAAACAAAACTCTTTCAGTTTTTCCAAAAAAAATCCGCAACTTGCCTTTGAGTCCCTTGAAACCATTTGGCCTGCATTAGCATCTCATTTGCATCATGTCATAGCATGTGCATTTCCTCTCTGTCTTCGTCTCATGTCGTCGTTTTCCCTTCAGAATCATCTTTGAATTCCCGACAACTACGACACCACAAGCCAAACTCGACAAAGAATGTCTGAACAGTACTGTGAGATGGACAGAGTCAACAATGAACTGAGTGAGCTCCGAGGAGGAATGGGGCAGATTCTGGAAGCAATTCAAGTTATGAGGGCAAAAATGGATACACAAGCGACGGTGGTCTCCGAGATTATCACTACAACTGTAGAACCTCCCGTTACTACTGTGAACCCCACTTTGGACATGCCTTTTAACTTTATACGTGCTCCGGCCGTCACTTCTACTCAACAAGCCGTTCCTTTGGTTAATGAGGCTTTTCAAGCTATTCCTACCTTCACTTCAGCAGCAGTGCAAGCCCAGATGCACCCAGTGTTTCAGAACCCACATCCGGTTTATGATTATATGTCTGAAGAAGGAGATAATCGACATGAAAGGCTGAAGGAAAGTGTAGAGACAATGCAGAGGAAATTGAAAGCAATGGAAGAAAGCAATGTATTTAATACTAATGCTAAAGACATGTGCTTAGTCTCAGGCTTGGTAATTCCACCCAAGTTCAAACTACCCAATTTCGACCTATACTCAAGTGCGACCTATCCTAAGTCACATTTGGTCATGTATTACCGGCGAATGAATGCATTTATGGATAATAATAAGTTGATGATCCACTGCTTCCAAGATAGTTTGAAAGGGGCTACTGCAAAGTGGTATTTGACTTTGGACCAATCTAGGATCCAAAGTTTTCAAGATGTATCTGATGCTTTTGTAAAGCATTACAAATATAACATGGACCTGGCGCCAGATCGTAGACAGCTACTGAGTATGTCACAGAGCGATACCGAGTCATTTAAAGAGTATGCACAGAGATAGAGAGAGCTGGCTTCGCAGGTAGAGCCACCTTTATCTGAAAAAGAGTTAATTAATTGGTTTGTTGACACGGTGAGACCGGAATTCTATGAAAGGATGATCAGTAGCGTGTCCGCTAGTTTTTCCGATATTGTGGCTGTGGGGGTTAAAGTAGAGCTTGGTCTGAAGAGTGGGAAAATGACCAAGAGAGCTGGTAGTTTGAGTGACGATGCCAAGATATCCTTCAAAAGGGAAGGAGATACCAGTGTGGTGATGACAAACAAAAAGAAGAAAAACCAGTTCTGGAAACGGCAGCAGCAACAACAGTGCTATGTTCAGCAACCTTATGTGGCCACCATTACGCCAACATTCAACCACCAAGCCTCTGTTTATCCGCCGGTTCCTCAACCACCAGTGTATCAACGAGCGCCCAACGCTCCTGCTTATCTCCAACGGACTCAAGTTTCTCGTCAGAACATTCCAAGTAAAAGAAAGGGTGGAAGGCCTCGGATTCCTCCCATTCCTATGACGTATACAGCATTGTATCCTACTTTGGTGCAACAAGGATTAATAACTACAAGGTCATCAGGCCCGCCACCTGATCCGCTTCCACCTTCTTACAATCCCAATGCTCATTGTGCATTCCATGAAGGTGCACCAGGCCATAATTTAGAAGGTTGTTTTGCTTTGAAGCATATTGTGAAGGACTTAGTGGAGAGAAACATTTTGTCTTTCAATGGCTCTCAGCCTAATATCAAGAACAATCCTTACCCGCTCACGAGATAAGTAAAGGATGTATCAAGACAAAGATGGATTAAGGGGTCTGTGATTGAGCTCCTCGTTGATTTTCTGTATTTGATTCCCTAAAGCTGACAATCTTTTGGTTGTTTCAGCTATTTTATTGTATTTCCTTTGCACTTTGAATTTGTATTTGCTTATAAGCTTTGTTGTACTTTCAAATTGGCAAGGTTAATGAAATGTTTGTGCATCTTTTAGATTAAATCCATTCGTTTCACTCATTTACTGTTATTTTCAAAAAATATTTACCTTGTTTCACTCCCTTTATTCAACTATTTGTTTAAACAAAGATTGGGGAGGATGATGAAAACCTCGTGCTCATAATTGCTGTGGTATGCTGCCGATTAAACCTTGCCGGTGATATAAGGCATTGTTTCTGTAACGACCCATTTTTAGTGTTTCGTATATATGTGCTAATTTATGTTTTGTTAGTGAGTCTTTTGTTCCGTTTGAGTTATTTAAGTGTTATTGGCTTCAATTATGATGTTGGTATGTGAATATGTGATTTTTGGTATATGTTGACTTTTTATCGTTTGTGAGATTTCGCGGGTAAAATTGGATTAGCGGGTATAATTGATATTTTATAACTTATGGTATTATTTAATGATTAGTAAGAATAGATATTAATTAGTTAGATATTTTGTTAGAAAGTGTTTATATTATATATTAAGTTAAGAAAAGATAAAATAAGTAGAAAAAGAAAGAAAGTAGTTAGTAAGAAGAAAGAAGAGAAAAACAAAGAGAAAAGAGAAAGCTTAGGAGGAAAGAGAGAAAGTGAAGAACAAGATCAATTTCTTCAAGAACAAGCTTCATCAAACGATTTCTTAACGGGTAAGGGGGAGAAACTCGGTTAGTATATGCTTGTGTTTCATTATATGTGTTTGTTCTTGGTTGATTTCAATGTGTAGAGAATATAGATGGTAATATGTGTTTATGACATAATCGTTCGAATAAATAGTTTTAGCGGATGAAATGGATTGAAACTCTGGACATGTGATTGTTGTGTATTAGTTGTTGTATTGTGATAATCATTTTGATACTTGTTGATGATTTTGTGAGATTTTGGAAAAATTGAGTTTAGGTTGATTTTATGCATAATCGGCAGAATCGGGAGATTTCACGGATGAATTTCGAAACGGATTGCGTAGTTTAGTCGAGTGAAGTGAGACCGACGTTATAGAAACTCGTTTCGTTAAAATCGGTTGATATTTGAAAATTTGGCGTTTTTAGGTTCCGGAATAGTGTTTTTCAAAAGTCGCGGAATCGCGTAATTTTTTATTCTAATACGTCCGTATACATTTATGGAGGATTATCGTGTATTTTGTTTGAAGAAAATAATTGAATCGGTCGGGTTTCGGGCGAAAACGCCCCAAAAATCACTGCTGAACCAGAACTGGTGTATTTTCACGCAGTCGTACGGACACGACTGCTAGTGTGAAAATTCTGGTTTCGTGCGATTTTCGGAAATTCATATCTCTTGATCCGTAAGTCGGTTTTAACCCCCGTTCGAAGCGTTGGAAAGCTAATGAGATGTTCTTTCTTAGAAAAATATGTTTGGGGTCTGAATCCTTCCCAATCGGTACAGTTTTTAAGAACCGTTTCGTAGTGTCGGGCGTCCGGTTTATGTTTTGCGTTATTTTGAAATATTCGTAACTTATTCGTCGTTTATCGGATTTAAGAGTTCTTTATATCGAATCGAAGGTCTTTAGGAGTACTTTTTAGTGATGATGAAAAATATTATTTTTGGCCGACTTTTCCGAGAAAACGAATTATGGACTTTTGTGTTATTTTTCAATATTGTGGGTTATGCTTTGGTAAGTGATTGTATGACTTGTGTGATGATTCTTTGATGATAATTGATTGTTGTGGAATACTTTGTTGATGGTTTGTGGCCGTTTGGCATTGTTATATATCACTTTGTTTGTGATTGATATGCATGATTATTATATATGCATGAACATTTATTTAGCATGAGTCGTGCATGTGTCAAGCATAATAACATGCGCTCTTGCTATTAGGATTCTATATGAATCCGTTGTACGTTCGTGTGCCTTACACACTATGGGACGATAGCGACGTTACAACTGTTCGTGTGCTTGTTTATAAGTGGAAGCGATCGGATTGTGTGCCTGATCCATATAGGTGGAAGCAATCCATAAATGTCGTGTGCTTATTTATAAGTAGAAGCGACGGGAAACATCGTTAGCCCGACGGGGAGTTACTCTATGTAACAAGCGATGAATTCCAAGAGTTCCTAGGGGACTAATGTATCACCAATTGAGTCGGTACCGCATTTGCATCTATATAGAGTCGTTAGTCGGTCTCTATGGTATGCATTGATCATCTTTTGTATATTTGCATTGATGAATGAATATGGAAAAGTATGCTTTGTGGAATTATGGAATTAATGGAATATGCATGATTATATGCTTAATTACATTTTTATGTATATGATGAACTGATATGTGCGTGAGATAAATGCATTTGAATATGTTTAGGATATGTGATTGAATTGCATACGAATGGTGTTTGGTCATAGGAAGTGAATTGTTATGTGTTGAATTCGGATGATGACATTGTTGTGCTTTGTGTAGATGTGTGGTACTGTTGTTTATGTTTAAGTGCTTGGTGTATGAATAATTGCTTGAATATGTCTGTAGTTATTTTCAAGTTTGATATTTGGTGTGGTGAGAAATATTATACATGTTTTGCTAATTGTCTTATAATGTTATGCAATTATATATTAATCCTGTTTCTCACCCTTCTGCTGTGGTTAATGCTGTAATGGCATTGCAGATTAGACGCTGAGAGTCTTTTTGCGAAGATTAGGTCTTCGTTCCTTTTTGTCGGTCCGTGGCTCTGATATGTAACACGGGTAGTCGGGATCGTTGTTTATATTTCTTTTGGCATGTGTATAGCTGGTTGTATGTATTTGTACATGAAAACTTATCTTGTGGATATGACATCAGATATGGATGTTCCGTTTTAATTCTGTATCCGAATACTGATATTTTGGGAACGAAGTTCCATTGTTTATAAAACTATCCAGTTGTTGCATATCTTTTGAGCAGGTTGTTTTTAGTTCACATTTGATGTGACATCCCTGTTTATATCTGTGTGATTTAATCTTTGCTCTGATGTTTTTTTTTTATGAGATTATTTCATTCCGTTTTTGTACGGGGTATAAAAGGGGGGTGTTACATTAAGTGGTATCAGAGCCAGTGTTGAGTCTGTCGTGCCTGTTTGGTCTGTCTGACCGTGTCTTTGTGTCGTTGTGACTGTTGTGTTATGTGGAGTTGCTGTTTAACCATAATTGCTATCATTGGGAATGTTTAGATTATGGCTGGAAGAGGTGATGCTGCTATGACTGCGGCCATGCAAGCTATGGCGCAAGCGATGAATAATTTACCTAATGCTGCGGCGGACGAGGAATCCCGTAGTATGGACAAGTTTCAGAAAAACAATCCACCAAGTTTCGCAGGTACTCATGATCCAGAGGGATCACAAATTTGGCTAAAGGAGATAGAAAAGATCTTTCGTTTCATTCGGTGCTCCGAAGATCAGAAGATACAGTTTGGTACTCATGTGTTAAAAAAGGAAGCTGAAGACTGGTGGGCTAATACTTCTCAGAGGTTTGAAGAGGATGGTATAGTGGTTACTTGGGCGGTTTTCAAAGAGGCTTTTCTGGAGAAGTATTTTCCGGAAGATGAAAGAGGTAAGAAGGAAATTGAGTTTCTGGAGTTGAAGCAGGATAATTCCTCTGTTGCGGATTATGCTACCAAGTTCGAAGAGTTGGTGAAGTTCTGTCCTAACTATAATACTGCTGGTGCAGAAAGATCAAAGTGTTTGAAGTTTGTCAACGGCTTGAGGCCAGAAATCAAGCAAGGCATCGGTTATCAGGAGATAAGACAGTTTACTGTGCTGGTGAACAAAAGTAGGATTTTGGATGAAGATACTAAAGCACGGGTTAAGTATTACAAGAATATAAGTGATAAGAAAGACAAGGGGCAGTTCAGGGGTAGGCCTTATGCGACTCCTACTGATAAAGGAAAACAGGAGGCAACTTTTGATAGGAAGCAGAGTGGTGAAGGAATGAATTCTTCTGTGAAATGTTTTAATTGTGGTGGTATGGGACATCGTAGGTCAGAATGCAAGAGGAATATGAATCAGACTGATCAGTGCTCTAATTGTGGTATGAGAGGTCATGTAGCTGCTACTTGTAGGAGGAATGCGACTAAGTGTTACAATTGTGGGGAAGCTGGTCATATTAGTACGACGTGCACGAAACCGAGGCAAGCTCAACTGAGAGGAAAAGTATTTGCATTGGCGGGATCTCAGTCTACTAATGCAGATGGTTTGATGGAAGGTATATGTTTTGTTGTTTATACGTCTTTAGTGGTTATTATGGATGCGGGAACAACTTATCTTTTATTTCACTTTTGTGGGTGCTAAGTGTTTGGATTTGGTTACGATTTGTTGGACAAGAGATTGGTAAGGTCACGTGGGTGAGTCTGTGTAGCATGTCTATGATGTTTGTTCCTTAACTCTCCGGGTTTTTCTAATCCTGTGTCTTCAGGGTTATGAATGAGATAAGTGGGGGAGAAACTGGTACTTCTCCAAGTGACTTCAGGGGTGGAACGTTAGCTAGATGTGTCGTTGGTTGCTCAATCATAAGTGTTGTTTGGACAGTTTTGGTACAGATTCGTATAACTGAGGATGGAACTGGATGTTCTGGTTATTCTTTGAGTTGTGTGTTGGTCGTCAAGTGCATTGTATGGGCATTGCATCTTGTCGTGGTCGTTGTTGTCGTCTTTGTCTTGTTGTTGTTGCTGTTTGTGTGCTGAGTCGTTGTTGTGTTGCTCGAGGTGTGTCTTTTGTTGGTTAGTTGGTCGGTTATGTGAGTCGTCTTTGGGGGTTGTCAGTACTTGGCATATTTTCGAGGACGAAAATTTCCAAGTGGGGGAGAGTTGTAACGACCCGTTTTTAGTGTTTCGTATATATGTGCTAATTTATGTTTTGTTAGTGAGTCTTTTGTTCCGTTTGAGTTATTTAAGTGTTATTGGCTTCAATTATGATGTTGGTATGTGAATATGTGATTTTTGGTATATGTTGACTTTTTATCGTTTGTGAGATTTCGCGGGTAAAATTGGATTAGCGGGTATAATTGATATTTTATAACTTATGGTATTATTTAATGATTAGTAAGAATAGATATTAATTAGTTAGATATTTTGTTAGAAAGTGTTTATATTATATATTAAGTTAAGAAAAGATAAAATAAGTAGAAAAAGAAAGAAAGTAGTTAGTAAGAAGAAAGAAGAGAAAAACAAAGAGAAAAGAGAAAGCTTAGGAGGAAAGAGAGAAAGTGAAGAACAAGATCAATTTCTTCAAGAACAAGCTTCATCAAACGATTTCTTAACGGGTAAGGGGGAGAAACTCGGTTAGTATATGCTTGTGTTTCATTATATGTGTTTGTTCTTGGTTGATTTCAATGTGTAGAGAATATAGATGGTAATATGTGTTTATGACATAATCGTTCGAATAAATAGTTTTAGCGGATGAAATGGATTGAAACTCTGGATATGTGATTGTTGTGTATTAGTTGTTGTATTGTGATAATCATTTTGATACTTGTTGATGATTTTGTGAGATTTTGGAAAAATTGAGTTTAGGTTGATTTTATGCATAATCGGCAGAATCGGGAGATTTCACGGATGAATTTCGAAATGGATTGCGTAGTTTAGTCGAGTGAAGTGAGGCCGACGTTATAGAAACTCGTTTCGTTAAAATCGGTTGATATTTGAAAATTTGGCGTTTTTAGGTTCCGGAATAGTGTTTTTCAAAAGTCGCGAAATCGCGTAATTTTTTATTCTAATACGTCCGTATACATTTATGGAGGATTATCGTGTATTTTGTTTGAAGAAAATAATTGAATCGGTCGGGTTTCGGGCGAAAACGCCCCAAAAATCACTGCTGAACCAGAACTGGTGTATTTTCACGCAGTCGTACGGACACGACTGCTAGTGTGAAAATTCTGGTTTCGTGCGATTTTCGGAAATTCATATCTCTTGATCCGTAAGTCGGTTTTAACCCCCGTTCGAAGCGTTGGAAAGCTAATGAGATGTTCTTTCTTAGAAAAATATGTTTGGGGTCTGAATCCTTCCCAATCGGTACAGTTTTTACGAACCGTTTCGTAGTGTCGGGCGTCCGGTTTATGTTTTGCGTTATTTTGAAATATTCGTAACTTATTCGTCGTTTATCGGATTTAAGAGTTCTTTATATCGAATCGAAGGTCTTTAGGAGTACTTTTTAGTGATGATGAAAAATATTATTTTTGGCCGACTTTTCCGAGAAAACGAATTATGGACTTTTGTGTTATTTTTCAATATTGTGGGTTATGCTTTGGTAAGTGATTGTATGACTTGTGTGATGATTCTTTGATGATAATTGGTTGTTGTGGAATACTTTGTTGATGGTTTGTGGCCGTTTGGCATTGTTATATATCACTTTGTTTGTGATTGATATGCATGATTATTATATATGCATGAACATTTATTTAGCATGAGTCGTGCATGTGTCAAGCATAATAACATGCGCTCTTGCTATTAGGATTCTATATGAATCCGTTGTACGTTCGTGTGCCTTACACACTATGGGACGATAGCGACGTTACAACTGTTCGTGTGCTTGTTTATAAGTGGAAGCGATCGGATTGTGTGCCTGATCCATATAGGTGGAAGCAATCCATAAACGTCGTGTGCTTATTTATAAGTAGAAGCGACGGGGAACATCGTTAGCCCGACGGGGAGTTACTCTATGTAACAAGCGATGAATTCCAAGAGTTCCTAGGGGACTAATGTATCACCAATTGAGTCGGTACCGCATTTGCATCTATATAGAGTCGTTAGTCGGTCTCTATGGTATGCATTGATCATCTTTTGTATATTTGCATTGATGAATGAATATGGAAAAGTATGCTTTGTGGAATTATGGAATTAATGGAATATGCATGATTATATGCTTAATTACATTTTTATGTATATGATGAACTGATATGTGCGTGAGATAAATGCATTTGAATATGTTTAGGATATGTGATTGAATTGCATACGAATGGTGTTTGGTCATAGGAAGTGAATTGTTATGTGTTGAATTCGGATGATGACATTGTTGTGCTTTGTGTAGATGTGTGGTACTGTTGTTTATGTTTAAGTGCTTGGTGTATGAATAATTGCTTGAATATGTCTGTAGTTATTTTCAAGTTTGATATTTGGTGTGGTGAGAAATATTATACATGTTTTGCTAATTGTCTTATAATGTTATGCAATTATATATTAATCCTGTTTCTCACCCTTCTGCTGTGGTTAATGCTGTAATGGCATTGCAGATTAGACGCTGAGAGTCTTTTTGCGAAGATTAGGTCTTCGTTCCTTTTTGTCGGTCCGTGGCTCTGATATGTAACACGGGTAGTCGGGATCGTTGTTTATATTTCTTTTGGCATGTGTATAGCTGGTTGTATGTATTTGTACATGAAAACTTATCTTGTGGATATGACATCAGATATGGATGTTCCGTTTTAATTCTGTATCCGAATACTGATATTTTGGGAACGAAGTTCCATTGTTTATAAAACTATCCAGTTGTTGCATATCTTTTGAGCAGGTTGTTTTTAGTTCACATTTGATGTGACATCCCTGTTTATATCTGTGTGATTTAATCTTTGCTCTGATGTTTTTTTTTTATGAGATTATTTCATTCCGTTTTTGTACGGGGTATAAAAGGGGGGTGTTACATTAAGTGGTATCAGAGCCAGTGTTGAGTCTGTCGTGCCTGTTTGGTCTGTCTGACCGTGTCTTTGTGTCGTTGTGACTGTTGTGTTATGTGGAGTTGCTGTTTAACCATAATTGCTATCATTGGGAATGTTTAGATTATGGCTGGAAGAGGTGATGCTGCTATGACTGCGGCCATGCAAGCTATGGCGCAAGCGATGAATAATTTACCTAATGCTGCGGCGGACGAGGAATCCCGTAGTATGGACAAGTTTCAGAAAAACAATCCACCAAGTTTCGCAGGTACTCATGATCCAGAGGGATCACAAATTTGGCTAAAGGAGATAGAAAAGATCTTTCGTTTCATTCGGTGCTCTGAAGATCAGAAGATACAGTTTGGTACTCATGTGTTAAAAAAGGAAGCTGAAGACTGGTGGGCTAATACTTCTCAGAGGTTTGAAGAGGATGGTATAGTGGTTACTTGGGCGGTTTTCAAAGAGGCTTTTCTGGAGAAGTATTTTCCGGAAGATGAAAGAGGTAAGAAGGAAATTGAGTTTCTGGAGTTGAAGCAGGATAATTCCTCTGTTGCGGATTATGCTACCAAGTTCGAAGAGTTGGTGAAGTTCTGTCCTAACTATAATACTGCTGGTGCAGAAAGATCAAAGTGTTTGAAGTTTGTCAACGGCTTGAGGCCAGAAATCAAGCAAGGCATCGGTTATCAGGAGATAAGACAGTTTACTGTGCTGGTGAACAAAAGTAGGATTTTGGATGAAGATACTAAAGCACGGGTTAAGTATTACAAGAATATAAGTGATAAGAAAGACAAGGGGCAGTTCAGGGGTAGGCCTTATGCGACTCCTACTGATAAAGGAAAACAGGAGGCAACTTTTGATAGGAAGCAGAGTGGTGAAGGAATGAATTCTTCTGTGAAATGTTTTAATTGTGGTGGTATGGGACATCGTAGGTCAGAATGCAAGAGGAATATGAATCAGACTGATCAGTGCTCTAATTGTGGTATGAGAGGTCATGTAGCTGCTACTTGTAGGAGGAATGCGACTAAGTGTTACAATTGTGGGGAAGCTGGTCATATTAGTACGACGTGCACGAAACCGAGGCAAGCTCAACTGAGAGGAAAAGTATTTGCATTGGCGGGATCTCAGTCTACTAATGCAGATGGTTTGATGGAAGGTATATGTTTTGTTGTTTATACGTCTTTAGTGGTTATTATGGATGCGGGAACAACTTATCTTTTATTTCACTTTTGTGGGTGCTAAGTGTTTGGATTTGGTTACGATTTGTTGGACAAGAGATTGGTAAGGTCACGTGGGTGAGTCTGTGTAGCATGTCTATGATGTTTGTTCCTTAACTCTCCGAGTTTTTCTAATCCTGTGTCTTCAGGGTTATGAATGAGATAAGTGGGGGAGAAACTGGTACTTCTCCAAGTGACTTCAGGGGTGGAACGTTAGCTAGATGTGTCGTTGGTTGCTCAATCATAAGTGTTGTTTGGACAGTTTTGGTACAGATTCGTATAACTGAGGATGGAACTGGATGTTCTGGTTATTCTTTGAGTTGTGTGTTGGTCGTCAAGTGCATTGTATGGGCATTGCATCTTGTCGTGGTCGTTGTTGTCGTCTTTGTCTTGTTGTTGTTGCTGTTTGTGTGCTGAGTCGTTGTTGTGTTGCTCGAGGTGTGTCTTTTGTTGGTTAGTTGGTCGGTTATGTGAGTCGTCTTTGGGGGTTGTCAGTACTTGGCATATTTTCGAGGACGAAAATTTCCAAGTGGGGGAGAGTTGTAACGACCCGTTTTTAGTGTTTCGTATATATGTGCTAATTTATGTTTTGTTAGTGAGTCTTTTGTTCCGTTTGAGTTATTTAAGTGTTATTGGCTTCAATTATGATGTTGGTATGTGAATATGTGATTTTTGGTATATGTTGACTTTTTATCGTTTGTGAGATTTCGCGGGTAAAATTGGATTAGCGGGTATAATTGATATTTTATAACTTATGGTATTATTTAATGATTAGTAAGAATAGATATTAATTAGTTAGATATTTTGTTAGAAAGTGTTTATATTATATATTAAGTTAAGAAAAGATAAAATAAGTAGAAAAAGAAAGAAAGTAGTTAGTAAGAAGAAAGAAGAGAAAAACAAAGAGAAAAGAGAAAGCTTAGGAGGAAAGAGAGAAAGTGAAGAACAAGATCAATTTCTTCAAGAACAAGCTTCATCAAACGATTTTTTAACGGGTAAGGGGGAGAAACTCGGTTAGTATATGCTTGTGTTTCATTATATGTGTTTGTTCTTGGTTGATTTCAATGTGTAGAGAATATAGATGGTAATATGTGTTTATGACATAATCGTTCGAATAAATAGTTTTAGCGGATGAAATGGATTGAAACTCTGGATATGTGATTGTTGTGTATTAGTTGTTGTATTGTGATAATCATTTTGATACTTGTTGATGATTTTGTGAGATTTTGGAAAAATTGAGTTTAGGTTGATTTTATGCATAATCGGCAGAATCGGGAGATTTCACGGATGAATTTCGAAACGGATTGCGTAGTTTAGTCGAGTGAAGTGAGGCCGACGTTATAGAAACTCGTTTCGTTAAAATCGGTTGATATTTGAAAATTTGGCGTTTTTAGGTTCCGGAATAGTGTTTTTCAAAAGTCGCGGAATCGCGTAATTTTTTATTCTAATACGTCCGTATACATTTATGGAGGATTATCGTGTATTTTGTTTGAAGAAAATAATTGAATCGGTCGGGTTTCGGGCGAAAACGCCCCAAAAATCACTGCTGAACCAGAACTGGTGTATTTTCACGCAGTCGTACGGACACGACTGCTAGTGTGAAAATTCTGGTTTCGTGCGATTTTCGGAAATTCATATCTCTTGATCCGTAAGTCGGTTTTAACCCCCGTTCGAAGCGTTGGAAAGCTAATGAGATGTTCTTTCTTAGAAAAATATGTTTGGGGTCTGAATCCTTCCCAATCGGTACAGTTTTTACGAACCGTTTCGTAGTGTCGGGCGTCCGGTTTATGTTTTGCGTTATTTTGAAATATTCGTAACTTATTCGTCGTTTATCGGATTTAAGAGTTCTTTATATCGAATCGAAGGTCTTTAGGAGTACTTTTTAGTGATGATGAAAAATATTATTTTTGGCCGACTTTTCCGAGAAAACGAATTATGGACTTTTGTGTTATTTTTCAATATTGTGGGTTATGCTTTGGTAAGTGATTGTATGACTTGTGTGATGATTCTTTGATGATAATTGGTTGTTGTGGAATACTTTGTTGATGGTTTGTGGCCGTTTGGCATTGTTATATATCACTTTGTTTGTGATTGATATGCATGATTATTATATATGCATGAACATTTATTTAGCATGAGTCGTGCATGTGTCAAGCATAATAACATGCGCTCTTGCTATTAGGATTCTATATGAATCCGTTGTACGTTCGTGTGCCTTACACACTATGGGACGATAGCGACGTTACAACTGTTCGTGTGCTTGTTTATAAGTGGAAGCGATCGGATTGTGTGCCTGATCCATATAGGTGGAAGCAATCCATAAACGTCGTGTGCTTATTTATAAGTAGAAGCGACGGGGAACATCGTTAGCCCGACGGGGAGTTACTCTATGTAACAAGCGATGAATTCCAAGAGTTCCTAGGGGACTAATGTATCACCAATTGAGTCGGTACCGCATTTGCATCTATATAGAGTCGTTAGTCGGTCTCTATGGTATGCATTGATCATCTTTTGTATATTTGCATTGATGAATGAATATGGAAAAGTATGCTTTGTGGAATTATGGAATTAATGGAATATGCATGATTATATGCTTAATTACATTTTTATGTATATGATGAACTGATATGTGCGTGAGATAAATGCATTTGAATATGTTTAGGATATGTGATTGAATTGCATACGAATGGTGTTTGGTCATAGGAAGTGAATTGTTATGTGTTGAATTCGGATGATGACATTGTTGTGCTTTGTGTAGATGTGTGGTACTGTTGTTTATGTTTAAGTGCTTGGTGTATGAATAATTGCTTGAATATGTCTGTAGTTATTTTCAAGTTTGATATTTGGTGTGGTGAGAAATATTATACATGTTTTGCTAATTGTCTTATAATGTTATGCAATTATATATTAATCCTGTTTCTCACCCTTCTGCTGTGGTTAATGCTGTAATGGCATTGCAGATTAGACGCTGAGAGTCTTTTTGCGAAGATTAGGTCTTCGTTCCTTTTTGTCGGTCCGTGGCTCTGATATGTAACACGGGTAGTCGGGATCGTTGTTTATATTTCTTTTGGCATGTGTATAGCTGGTTGTATGTATTTGTACATGAAAACTTATCTTGTGGATATGACATCAGATATGGATGTTCCGTTTTAATTCTGTATCCGAATACTGATATTTTGGGAACGAAGTTCCATTGTTTATAAAACTATCCAGTTGTTGCATATCTTTTGAGCAGGCTGTTTTTAGTTCACATTTGATGTGACATCCCTGTTTATATCTGTGTGATTTAATCTTTGCTCTGATGTTTTTTTTTTATGAGATTATTTCATTCCGTTTTTGTACGGGGTATAAAAGGGGGGTGTTACATTAAGTGGTATCAGAGCCAGTGTTGAGTCTGTCGTGCCTGTTTGGTCTGTCTGACCGTGTCTTTGTGTCGTTGTGACTGTTGTGTTATGTGGAGTTGCTGTTTAACCATAATTGCTATCATTGGGAATGTTTAGATTATGGCTGGAAGAGGTGCTGCTGCTATGACTGCGGCCATGCAAGCTATGGCGCAAGCGATGAATAATTTACCTAATGCTGCGGCGGACGAGGAATCCCGTAGTATGGACAAGTTTCAGAAAAACAATCCACCAAGTTTCGCAGGTACTCATGATCCAGAGGGATCACAAATTTGGCTAAAGGAGATAGAAAAGATCTTTCGTTTCATTCGGTGCTCCGAAGATCAGAAGATACAGTTTGGTACTCATGTGTTAAAAAAGGAAGCTGAAGACTGGTGGGCTAATACTTCTCAGAGGTTTGAAGAGGATGGTATAGTGGTTACTTGGGCGGTTTTCAAAGAGGCTTTTCTGGAGAAGTATTTTCCGGAAGATGAAAGAGGTAAGAAGGAAATTGAGTTTCTGGAGTTGAAGCAGGATAATTCCTCTGTTGCGGATTATGCTACCAAGTTCGAAGAGTTGGTGAAGTTCTGTCCTAACTATAATACTGCTGGTGCAGAAAGATCAAAATGTTTGAAGTTTGTCAACGGCTTGAGGCCAGAAATCAAGCAAGGCATCGGTTATCAGGAGATAAGACAGTTTACTGTGCTGGTGAACAAAAGTAGGATTTTGGATGAAGATACTAAAGCACGGGTTAAGTATTACAAGAATATAAGTGATAAGAAAGACAAGGGGCAGTTCAGGGGTAGGCCTTATGCGACTCCTACTGATAAAGGAAAACAGGAGGCAACTTTTGATAGGAAGCAGAGTGGTGAAGGAATGAATTCTTCTGTGAAATGTTTTAATTGTGGTGGTATGGGACATCGTAGGTCAGAATGCAAGAGGAATATGAATCAGACTGATCAGTGCTCTAATTGTGGTATGAGAGGTCATGTAGCTGCTACTTGTAGGAGGAATGCGACTAAGTGTTACAATTGTGGGGAAGCTGGTCATATTAGTACGACGTGCACGAAACCGAGGCAAGCTCAACTGAGAGGAAAAGTATTTGCATTGGCGGGATCTCAGTCTACTAATGCAGATGGTTTGATGGAAGGTATATGTTTTGTTGTTTATACGTCTTTAGTGGTTATTATGGATGCGGGAACAACTTATCTTTTATTTCACTTTTGTGGGTGCTAAGTGTTTGGATTTGGTTATGATTTGTTGGACAAGAGATTGGTAAGGTCACGTGGGTGAGTCTGTGTAGCATGTCTATGATGTTTGTTCCTTAACTCTCCGGGTTTTTCTAATCCTGTGTCTTCAGGGTTATGAATGAGATAAGTGGGGGAGAAACTGGTACTTCTCCAAGTGACTTCAGGGGTGGAACGTTAGCTAGATGTGTCGTTGGTTGCTCAATCATAAGTGTTGTTTGGACAGTTTTGGTACAGATTCGTATAACTGAGGATGGAACTGGATGTTCTGGTTATTCTTTGAGTTGTGTGTTGGTCGTCAAGTGCATTGTATGGGCATTGCATCTTGTCGTGGTCGTTGTTGTCGTCTTTGTCTTGTTGTTGTTGCTGTTTGTGTGCTGAGTCGTTGTTGTGTTGCTCGAGGTGTGTCTTTTGTTGGTTAGTTGGTCGGTTATGTGAGTCGTCTTTGGGGGTTGTCAGTACTTGGCATATTTTCGAGGACGAAAATTTCCAAGTGGGGGAGAGTTGTAACAACCCGTTTTTAGTGTTTCGTATATATGTGCTAATTTATGTTTTGTTAGTGAGTCTTTTGTTCCGTTTGAGTTATTTAAGTGTTATTGGCTTCAATTATGATGTTGGTATGTGAATATGTGATTTTTGGTATATGTTGACTTTTTATCGTTTGTGAGATTTCGCGGGTAAAATTGGATTAGCGGGTATAATTGATATTTTATAACTTATGGTATTATTTAATGATTAGTAAGAATAGATATTAATTAGTTAGATATTTTGTTAGAAAGTGTTTATATTATATATTAAGTTAAGAAAAGATAAAATAAGTAGAAAAAGAAAGAAAGTAGTTAGTAAGAAGAAAGAAGAGAAAAACAAAGAGAAAAGAGAAAGCTTAGGAGGAAAGAGAGAAAGTGAAGAACAAGACCAATTTCTTCAAGAACAAGCTTCATCAAACGATTTCTTAACGGGTAAGGGGGAGAAACTCGGTTAGTATATGCTTGTGTTTCATTATATGTGTTTGTTCTTGGTTGATTTCAATGTGTAGAGAATATAGATGGTAATATGTGTTTATGACATAATCGTTCGAATAAATAGTTTTAGCGGATGAAATGGATTGAAACTCTGGATATGTGATTGTTGTGTATTAGTTGTTGTATTGTGATAATCATTTTGATACTTGTTGATGATTTTGTGAGATTTTGGAAAAATTGAGTTTAGGTTGATTTTATGCATAATCGGCAGAATCGGGAGATTTCACGGATGAATTTCGAAACGGATTGCGTAGTTTAGTCGAGTGAAGTGAGGCCGACGTTATAGAAACTCGTTTCGTTAAAATCGGTTGATATTTGAAAATTTGGCGTTTTTAGGTTCCGGAATAGTGTTTTTCAAAAGTCGCGGAATCGCGTAATTTTTTATTCTAATACGTCCGTATACATTTATGGAGGATTATCGTGTATTTTGTTTGAAGAAAATAATTGAATCGGTCGGGTTTCGGGCGAAAACGCCCCAAAAATCACTGCTGAACCAGAACTGGTGTATTTTCACGCAGTCGTACGGACACGACTGCTAGTGTGAAAATTCTGGTTTCGTGCGATTTTCGGAAATTCATATCTCTTGATCCGTAAGTCGGTTTTAACCCCCGTTCGAAGCGTTGGAAAGCTAATGAGATGTTCTTTCTTAGAAAAATATGTTTGGGGTCTGAATCCTTCCCAATCGGTACAGTTTTTACGAACCGTTTCGTAGTGTCGGGCGTCCGGTTTATGTTTTGCGTTATTTTGAAATATTCGTAACTTATTCGTCGTTTATCGGATTTAAGAGTTCTTTATATCGAATCGAAGGTCTTTAGGAGTACTTTTTAGTGATGATGAAAAATATTATTTTTGGCCGACTTTTCCGAGAAAACGAATTATGGACTTTTGTGTTATTTTTCAATATTGTGGGTTATGCTTTGGTAAGTGATTGTATGACTTGTGTGATGATTCTTTGATGATAATTGGTTGTTGTGGAATACTTTGTTGATGGTTTGTGGCCGTTTGGCATTGTTATATATCACTTTGTTTGTGATTGATATGCATGATTATTATATATGCATGAACATTTATTTAGCATGAGTCGTGCATGTGTCAAGCATAATAACATGCGCTCTTGCTATTAGGATTCTATATGAATCCGTTGTACGTTCGTGTGCCTTACACACTATGGGACGATAGCGACGTTACAACTGTTCGTGTGCTTGTTTATAAGTGGAAGCGATCGGATTGTGTGCCTGATCCATATAGGTGGAAGCAATCCATAAACGTCGTGTGCTTATTTATAAGTAGAAGCGACGGGGAACATCGTTAGCCCGACGGGGAGTTACTCTATGTAACAAGCGATGAATTCCAAGAGTTCCTAGGGGACTAATGTATCACCAATTGAGTCGGTACCCGCATTTGCATCTATATAGAGTCGTTAGTCGGTCTCTATGGTATGCATTGATCATCTTTTGTATATTTGCATTGATGAATGAATATGGAAAAGTATGCTTTGTGAAATTATGGAATTAATGGAATATGCATGATTATATGCTTAATTACATTTTTATGTATATGATGAACTGATATGTGCGTGAGATAAATGCATTTGAATATGTTTAGGATATGTGATTGAATTGCATACGAATGGTGTTTGGTCATAGGAAGTGAATTGTTATGTGTTGAATTCGGATGATGACATTGTTGTGCTTTGTGTAGATGTGTGGTACTGTTGTTTATGTTTAAGTGCTTGGTGTATGAATAATTGCTTGAATATGTCTGTAGTTATTTTCAAGTTTGATATTTGGTGTGGTGAGAAATATTATACATGTTTTGCTAATTGTCTTATAATGTTATGCAATTATATATTAATCCTGTTTCTCACCCTTCTGTTGTGGTTAATGCTGTAATGGCATTGCAGATTAGACGCTGGGAGTCTTTTTGCGAAGATTAGGTCTTCGTTCCTTTTTGTCGGTCCGTGGCTCTGATATGTAACACGGGTAGTCGGGATCGTTGTTTATATTTCTTTTGGCATGTGTATAGCTGGTTGTATGTATTTGTACATGAAAACTTATCTTGTGGATATGACATCAGATATGGATGTTCCGTTTTAATTCTGTATCCGAATACTGATATTTTGGGAACGAAGTTCCATTGTTTATAAAACTATCCAGTTGTTGCATATCTTTTGAGCAGGTTGTTTTTAGTTCACATTTGATGTGACATCCCTGTTTATATCTGTGTGATTTAATCTTTGCTCTGATGTTTTTTTTTTATGAGATTATTTCATTCCGTTTTTGTACGGGGTATAAAAGGGGGGTGTTACAGTTTCAATTCCTAAACACTGGAGAAATAAGGAAGATAATCCCTTGATTACCCTTTGAGCCTAGAAGTAGGAGTTTTCTTTCCTTACACAAAAAAAAACCTTAAATCTCAACCTTGGGGCACTACAACAAAAAGGACTTATAACATCTCACCTTAGACAGCGCTTTATTACAAAAGCGCTGCTATAGGTCAAAAACACGGAATCTATTAATTTAATAAAGGAAAAGCGCAAAAAAATATAAGACCTTAGACAGCGCTTTAGTGAAAAGCGCTGTCTAAGGCCTTTTAAATTTTTAAAAAAATTTAATGGAAAATATTAGACAGCGCTTTCCTTAAAAGCGCTGTCTAAGGCCTTTTAAATTTAAATAAAATATAAGACCTTAGACAGCGCTTTTAAGGAAAGCGCTGTCTAAGGTCTTAAATATTTAAAAAAATAAAAACAAAAGCGCTGTCTAAGGCCAATCTTAGAAAGCGCTTTTAAAGCGCTGTCTAAGGGCCACCTTAGAAAGCGCTTTATTGAAAAGCGCTATCTAAGGTCTAATAAAATTAAAATATATGAATATACTCTGTTTTCATTTTCAGTTTTGCGCTCTTTCTTCTCCCTCCCCTGTTGCGAACGGATACTTGCGAACCTGAGCTAAACCCTTGCCGTCGTCCACCGCGCCGTCGTCCACCGTTCCTCCCACATTTCGCGACTCCGACGACCTTTACTCCACCGTGACCGTCTGTTCCTCTCTCATTTCGCGTTTTCGTCACTCAGTTTGGAAGTTTAAGAGTTTCAGATTATTACACATTTTATAAGGTATGCTGATAATGTTGCTGTTGATAATGTTGTTGTTGATGTTGATAATAATGTTGTTGTTGATGTATTACACATTTTACACGTTTCAGAGTATTACACATTTTACACGTTTCAGAGTTTCAGTTTGGAAGTTTCAGAGTTTCAGAGTTTCAGTTGATAATGTTGCTGATAATGTTGATAATGTTGTTGTTGATGTTGATAATAATGTTGTTGTTGATGTTGATAATAATGTTGTTTATGTTGTTGCTAATGTTGGACTGTTGCTAATGTTGATAATGTTGCTAATGTTGTTAATGTTGTTGCTAATGTTGGACTGTTGTTGGATATAAGAATAAAATATGTGCTAACTTCATTTTTGGTGATATAGGAATAGAATCAATATAATGTGTTAGTTTAGTTTGTTCTTGTTAACATTTTTCTACATTGTTAACTATTGCTATATAATGTGTTTGTTTAGTTTAGTTTAGTTTAGGTTAGTGTTAGTGTTAGTGTTAGTGTTAGGTTAGTGTTAGTGTTAGTGTTAGTGTTAGTTTAGAACATCTATTATAGTTTGTTCTTGTTAACATTTTTCTACATTGTTAACTATTGCTATATAATGTGTTTGTTTAGTTTAGTTTAGTTTAGGTTAGTGTTAGTGTTAGTGTTAGGTTAGTGTTAGTGTTAGTGTTAGTGTTAGTGTTAATGTTAATAATGTAAATTCTTGAGGTTGTTGTTCTAAAGAACCGAAATTCAAAGCAATTTTGTTAATGAAGTTAATTGCTTTGAATTTCTTAGTTTGGACTTGTTATGCTAATGTTAAATTCTTTCTAACTGTTAGGATTAATAAGTAGGAAAACCATGGATAAAAAATGGATGGATGCCGATCGATTGTCCAAAGAGTACGAGAATGGGGTATTGGATTTCGTTAAGTTTGTTATATATTATGTCATATTTTTTATATTTGATATCCTTTATTTCTTTATTATATTTGTTATATATTATATTTGATATCCTTGATTTATTTATTACAGGTTAGATGGCTACTAACAATGATGACCCACATGCTGATGATCACGCACATGATGATGATCATCCACATGATGATCAGGTTGGAAGTAGCAGAACTATGGAAGAAGAGATTAGGAGAGGAATAACCATAATGAGGAGAGTGATCCATGCTAGAAATCAAGGCATGACTTATAATGTGCATTGGAGCGAAACAGGCACACTTGTTGAGCCTAACGGTCATATGTTGACAAGTTTCATTGGTACACTTGTAAGGAATGAGGTTCCTATTACTTTAGATGACTGGAGAAACAAACAGTTGAAGGAAACCAAAGAAAAAATTTGGAATGAGATAAAGGTACCATAATTATGTCTTTAATTATGCCAACTAATTATGTCGTTTAAATTATTTGTACTAACCAATGTGTATGGTTTTTTTAGAGGTGCTTTAATGTCGAGGACGACAGAAAAGCTTATTTGATGAGATTGGCAGGGAAGCTCCTAAGAGGGTTTAGGACATATTTAAACAAAACCTATCTTAAGGATGCTGAAGGTAATTTTGTTGATGGAGAGTTTCCATCTAAATATGCAAGTTTCATTTCACCACAAGAATGGGTGACGTTTAAAGCCAAACGACAAACCGAGCAATTTAAGAGTTTAAGTGCAATTAATCGGGATAGAGCATCAGATCCCCAATATAAATACAGGAAAGGACGTACTGGATATGGACGTTTGGAGCAACAATTGGTAAGTATCAATAAATTGCAATGACATAATAATTGTTCATCATGAGTTATATTTGATCATATTATTTGGCTTTATATGTAGTTACAAAAGGCGGGTAGCTCTGAAACATCTCTTCCTGCACATGTCTTGTGGAAGGAAGCCCGTGTGGGCAAGTCTGGATCTGTTCCAGAAGAGGTTCTACAAGTATATGAGAAATGTGTAAGTATAACAATATTTCTTTAATTAAGTCAAAACTTTATTAACAAATATTTGACAAATATTCGATATTCATCTGATTTTCAGGAGGCGTTATCTCAGTCTGTACCTGCAGATGATACCAGGAGCATACTTAGTCGGGCATTAGATGTCCCTGAGTATCCTGGTCGGGTGAGGGGTAAGGCATTTGGGATCACCCCGACCTCCCTGAATATTAAAAAGGGAAAGGCTGCTAGTTATTCAGTACTTGAAGCTAAATTGGAAGCACTAGAAGCCGAGGTGCGGGAATTAAGAAAGGAAAAAGAAAGGGATAACGCTTCTGGTGTTAGAGATGGATCAGAGAAGGATAGTATCAACTGCAGCTTTCATCCGATTATTCCAGAGGTAATTATATATATATATATATATATATATATATATATCTATGAAATTATATTAGTAGCTTAAATTATTTAATCGGATGGTTGCCAATGTATTTTTGGTTTTAGGGCATTCACCAATGTCAACTATTCTTATCTTCACCAATTCATCGGATGGTTGCCAAGGGAAAAGTGTTTAACAATGGGGTCACAGTACTTCATAATGAATCCCTCCCTACTGGAAGTTTGAAAGTATCAGTTGATATTGCTATGGAGAATGAAGCACTATTACCCTATCCTAACGATGATTCGGAGGTAAGAGTGGTGGGACAAGCTATAGGGTCGTTTGTTGCATGGCCGTCAAATCTCATACTCGTAGGATATGAGGTATATATGCTTAAAACCGTTATAAACCTTTGTTAATCTTAATGTGTAAATTCAAAGATTTTACGAGCATTTTATTTTCATTTTTTACATGGCAATGTTATTTAGACTCCAACAAAATCCAAAACAAAGGATAAGCGGATTCCGGAGCATACCGAGTCCGTTGTCTCAAAAAAAGAGGTACATCACAATTATATGCATAGAAAATGATAAATTGGATATCTTATACTTCATCTAACAAATTATATGATTTATAGCTGCCTGGTAAAGTGATTAGCAACGTTTCAACGCAAAAAACTGTTGGTGCTAAGAATACCAGGGTTAGAAAACAACCTATCCGCAAGGTTAGGACGTGCCTTCAGACCTTTCTACAATTAATGACGGATATTCCGACTGGAGGTGTTCGTCTGATAACTATGGAGAAAGATTTGTATGGCTTTGAATTTGACCAGAATGTTGGTAATGAAGACTTCGAGCAAGTTTTCCAACATACAGAATTGGGCGTCACTGTTGTCAATATATACTTGAGGTATATCCGATCTACTTTGGTAATTGAACAACTTATTTACTTTATTTTTCAAATGAATATTCTAATGTTAATGATGTTTTTATTTCAGGTTTCTGTATGACAGTTTTATGCGCCCCCGGGGATTGGAGCAAAGATTTGCATTCTTATGCCCCAGCGCTGTCAACTTAACCGAAATATTGACGAAACCAAATGAGGTCCATGCATATATACGCAACGTCTTTATGGACAACCAAGAAACGGAAAAGTTGTACTTTTTACCGTTTAATACTGGGTTAGATTTTCATTCTAAATTCATCTATTATATTTTTTTTTGTATTTTGACTTCGTGTAGAAAGTTTCTATCTAACACTTGTTTAATCTTACAGTGGACATTGGTTGTTGGTTGCAATCAATCCTATCCGCGGAGTAGTGTATTATCTGGATTCCTTAGGAAATGATTGGACCACATACCCGGATATGAAGGACTGTATTGACACGTAAGTGAAATTGTTCTAAATAGAAATGTGTATATTTATTTATTTATGTGAATTGTTCTAAATATTCATTTATATTTTATTAGCACTATACAAGCATTCCTAGAACATCGGGGAATCGACCACACCATTACATGGAATTATGTGAAGGTATATTAATTATCACATGTTTTATTATATTAGTGATGCTTACTTGATAAAACTTAGAATTTATCCATATTTTATTTTCATTTGTAGTGTCCTCGGCAACGCAATCAAATAGATTGCGGCTATTTCATGTTGAGATTTATGAGAGACACTATTTCGTTGGATCGAATGGAGATTCCACCCGATGTATGTATTTCTAACTTATGAGTTATTTTAACACATATCTCTCATATTGTCTAATGAAATAGTTAAAACTAAATCAAACTATATGTTATATTATTATGTAGTATTTTGAAGAATTCAGGAGTGCTACTTACACAAAGGCTCTATTGGATGAAATCAAAGAGGAGTGGTGTCAATACATTATGGAGCTCGGAATTTTACAAACTTAAGGTATAATATTATACTCTTACTTTAATTGATGAGAATTTTAATATGTGTAACTTTGGTTGGAGTAATGTTTTGGTTGGATGCAATTTTGGTGTATATACTTTGAATTGCAATTTTGGTGTATATACTTTGAATTACAAACTTTGAATTACAATTTTGGATGCAATTTTGGTGTATATACTTTGAATTACAATTTTGGTGTATATACTTTGAATTGCAATTTTGGTGTATATACTTTGAATTACAAACTTTGAATTACAATTTTGGTGTATATACTTTGAATTACAATTTTTGGTGTATATACTTTGAATTTTAATACTTTGAATTACAATCTTTGTGTTTTCAGGACCTATAATGTAGATTGAAGCAATGTTTTGGTTGGATGCAATTTTGGTGTATATACAATTTTGGTGTATAAGTAATATGTGCATTGTAGAAAAAATGCTTTGGTTGGAAGCAATAACTTTGGTTGGAAGCAATGCTTTGGTTGGATGCAATTTTGGTGAATAAGTAAAATGTGCATTTGTAGAAAAATGTAATGATTTGTAATTATAAATAGGTGTATATACAATTTTGGTTTGTAATTTTAAATATATATATTGGTATGAAATGCCAATTTTGGATATATAATTTTGGTGTAGAAAGGCCAATGGTTTGAATTGCCAATTCTGAAAAAAATTGCTGGTTGAAAATTACAGGTCAAATTCTGGTTGAAAAAACCTGGTAAAATTGTGGTTAAAAAAAAATTATATAAAATTTTTCGTACACCTTAGACAGCGCTTTTGGTGAAAGCGCTGTCTAAGGTCCACTTTAGACAGCGCTTTTGGTGAAAGCGCTGTCTAAGGTGTACTAAAAAAGTCAAAAATGGAAGGTCTTAGACAGCGCTTATGGTGAAAGCGCTGTCTAAGGTGTACTAAAAAAGTCAAAAAAGGAAGGTCTTAGACAGCGCTTTTGGAGAAAGCGCTGTCTAAGGTGTACCAAAAAAGTCAAAAAAAGGTAGGGCTTAGACAGCGCTTTTGACGAAAGCGCTGTCTAAAGTAATCCATATAATGCGAAAAAGCGCTGTCTAAAGGTACCATAGACAGCGCTTTTCATTAAATACATGCCCCTTTAGACAGCGCTTTGGGTAATACCAAAAGCGCTGTCTAAACCTATAGCGTCGCTGGTTTATACAGCGCTTTAAAGCGCTGTCTAAAGGCTAAAAAAGCGCTGTCTAAAACCGTTTTTGCGCTAGTGGGGCAGGGTGGTTCTATGCAATCAAATGAAGGCGCTTCATGTAAGGCGCCAGTCAGCACTAGTGACTTCCTAGCTTTCGGAAATATAAATGTGTAGCTTAAGCTAACTGAGCATAGGACTGAAGTTCATCATGAAGATGGGGTGGGACAAATAAACTTTGAGCCTTTATCCTTTGTTCCATAAAACCGTGAACCAGACCACGTTACAACCCTTAAAAGACCTAATTGAGGTAAGGTTATTTTGAAAGCATACTACATCAAGGTTGATTAACCTGACTCCTAATGATCTTTGTTATTTGCGTGTGTTGATCACTTCATCTGTCATTCCATTAATGGTTAGATCCACTTTGTTCCACCGTGTGTGTTTTCATCAATAAATTTTGTTTTCAAAAAGCTTGCATGAATTTTGCATTAAGATTGCCGATTTTTGATGAACAATACTTGTTTGTAAAAGCAATTCAATATCAAAGAAATGCCAACAAATGCAGCCGGCTAGGGGATTCGACTTGATAGAGGGGGCTCAGTCAGGGGCAACCAAGCGGAAGGATTTGCCAATCTACCAAATCAGGGGCAGAACTCGTCAAAGTTCAAAATACTGGAACAAGTCTTCTCCAGGTCATCTTATGACAAGTGTGGACTCCAGTGACTCATCAGCAGGACCCCAGTCGTTTCTACTACAGTTTGAGTATCACAAACACAATTGAACTGGGGCAATTATGCCTAGGTTCATTTCTTTTCAAAAGTTTGAAGACATTGAAGCATCTGGTGCGTCAATTCTTCTGTGAAATCCTTTTGATGACTTACCCTCACAAACCAGTTAATCAGAGGCAGTTAAGTCGAGATTCGGTAAATCTCTAAAAGGCCAATCAGTCTGGGGCATCTCTTCCCCAGTTGTCAACAACCATTCTGAAGAACAAGTTTAAAGGCTTTGTTATGCAAACGCCGTTAATCTGGGGCAGTTACGCCGAGATCTCTCCAAGAGTTTGAAGATATTTAAATACCTTGTATGCCAATTCTTCTATAAAATCCTCTTGTTATCGTCTTCCGACAGACCATATATCCTGGGGCAGATAAGATTTGAAGATGATCACTATGCCAGTAGGATACAAAACTACTTTGTTCTTGTGATATCCTTTGCTAGCTCCCCAATAAGCTGTTACTTCAGCTAATCTTGACAAATTCTCTATGGATTCTCTACCAACAAAGAGATCAAGCTCATAATGGCAATCCTCATGATGTTATACCTCAAGTGGAATACTCTTCTCACCAGTAAAGTTGTTGATTCTTCTTCATCCCCAATATTGGTCCAACCTGTTGAGTTTGGCTGGGTATTCTTGTCGAGATGTTTATTTCATCTCCAGTCTCGCTTTCTTTTGTCTGTTTTGTCAGCATAAGCATAAGCATGGCATAAGCACTCATATGCATAGCATCTTAGCATTTCCGCTTCCTTTTCTGGTGTTTTCTTGTCTTTGTTCACTTTGGAGTTTGTCTCCCCAAGTGACTGGGTTTGTCTATTCTCTCCAATAGAAAGTCAGCCCTAGGCATAAAGTGCCCCTCCTTTCGGAATTCCCCACAGAGTTTAATCCTCGTGGATGATGGTTGGTTCAGTTATCTTTTCCACCTTTTGGATAAGATAAATCCCCATTTAAGTTCTTTCCTCAATTGGAATCTTGTTTGACTGTTTCTTTCTAGCTTGTCCCTAGATTGAACTTTGGTCCCTAGCAGGTGTGTTTTTTACCTATCTTTGAGTGTGCATTTATTTTGCACCGTTTCTTGCAAGAAGAATCTCAAATCCTCGTTGAAGACAAGATTATTTCTCCAACAGTGTTGTGATATCATCATATCTTTGAAGCAGCAATCTCTTGAAGAAGCTTGGCAGTCTCTTATGAGCAGCTTATCCATCTCTGGTTCTATTCAACCTTTTTATCATAATTGGTATTCCCCAGGAAGTTTTATCTTCAGTTATGCAACCCCGGTACTAACCTATCAGATTCTAGATACCCTTATTGGAGCCCATTTCTTGGTTCTACTTCCAATAAGGTTGTCTTCTTCTTCTAAAGTTCCAACCGGTCATGCTTGAACCTGTTGTTCCATCACTTTGGATGTATTTCTCCCAGTGAAGACCGTCTCTCCGGTTCAATCTTCATTGCGGATCCTTTCTAGAATGTCATCTAGCCTTGATGATCAATCATTCTAGATACCTTTATTGGGGCCCATCTTTGGTTCTATCTCCAATGAGGTTTTATCTCCTTCTAAAGTGCCAACTGGTCATTGCTTGAACCTGTTGATCCATCACTTTGGATGTATTTTTCCCAGTGAAGACCGTCTCTCCGGTTCAATCTTCATTGCGGATCCTTTCTAGAATGTCATCTAGCCTTGATGATCAATCATTCTAGATACCTTTATTGGGGCCCATCTTTGGTTCTATCTCCAATGAGGTTTTATCTCCTTCTAAAGTGCCAACCGGTCATGCTTGAACCTGTTGTTCCATCACTTTGGATGTATTTTCCCAGTGAAGACCGTCTCTCCGGTTCAATCTTCATTGCGGATCCTTTCTAGAATTTCATCTAGCCTTGATGATCAATCATTCTAGATACCTTTATTGGGGCCCATCTTTGGTTCTATCTCCAATAAGGTTGCTTTCGTTCTAAAGTGCCAATCGGTCATACTTGAACTTGTTGTTCCATCATTTTGGATGTCTTTTCCCAGTGAAGACCGTCTTTCCGGTTCAATCTTCATTGCGGATCCTTTCTAGAATGTCATCTAGCCTTGATGATCAATCATTCTAGATACCTTTATTGGGGCCCATCTTTGGTTCTATCTCCAATAAGGTTGCTTTCGTTCTAAAGTGCCAATCGGTCATACTTGAACCTGTTGTTCCATCATTTTGGATGTCTTTTCCCAGTGAAGGCCGTCTTTCCGGTTCAACCTTAATTGCGGATCCTTTCTAGAATGTCATTTAGTCACGCTAGACTTGATGATCAATCATTCTAGATACCTTTATTGGAGCCCATTTCTTGGTTCTACTTCCAATAAGGTTACTTTCTTGCTCATACCGGTTTTTCTTCATAAAGCAGATTATTTGTTATTTCAACCAACTCTTGTGAGTACCTGAGTCCATTCTTGGCTCATTAACCTTATTCACAACTAAATTCCAGGTGTTTTTATCTGGCGCGCGGAGTTTTGTCTCTGTCTTTTCTGGCTTTTCTTGAAGATCCCGTTTGAACTCTTCAGCATAAAAAATCCCTAGAAAAATCTTTTCTTCGGGTGTCTATCCTTTTATTTCAAATTGATCCCCTGTGGAGATCATGTTTTCTTTCTGGTTTCTTGCCCAGTAAGATTGTGTCTTTTCCCCGGTGTCGTCCGGTCATGTTTGAACCTATCGTCCACTTCCCTGGATCTTCCCCATTGGAGAATCCCTTTTGTTTTCTATCCCCGGTGTTGCCTCGGAGTCTCCCCAGTGAGTCTCTTTTGTTGGTTAGCCTACATCCCCAAGGATTTTTCCTTGTGGATACTAACTTTCCTCTTGCTTCCCCAGTGAAGCTTCCCTCTGTGTTGGCAGCTCTTTGTTCTTTGGTTTCCTGTTTTGTCTGCATTCTCGCATCTTTCATGGCATCATATCATCATATTAGTAGCATTGCATCTCTTTGCATCTAAGGGCAAAATTTTCGGTTATCTGTATTTAAATATTCTTCACCCCGACGTCATGAGGATTTTCATCTCTCATGTCATCAGGTGAAGATATTTAAATAGGGGCAACTGTTGTACCCCAAATTTTACCCTTAGATACATTAATCTCTTGCATGTCATATTAGGTCAATCATATTGCATAGCTAACCTTTTTTATCAGGTTTTGTTTGTGTTTGTTTCTTTTTTATCAGGTGTTATCTTAAGGAGATTCAAGAAGTAATTGATCAAGATTGTTAGTTGGAGCATTGAATCGAGCAAGTCTCAGAGAGATTGTCTCTATGACCCTCTTCATAGTCCTCTCCATAACCAAATACCTATTCATTCTATTTACCCTCAATTGTCATCTTTAATTCCAAACCAATTTCAATATCTTTTATCAACCATTTCTCATTTCCAATTATCCAAATTTCCTTTTATCCATATTCAAATATCCATATCCATTCAATCACTCATTCAATTATCAAATTAACCAATTTCTCAATTTATCCATATCCATATTTTCAATTCAATTACCCTTTTTTTTAGAACCGTTTTCATTCTTAATCCACATCCATTCTATAAACTTGTCTTTTAATTTCCATTCAAATATCCATTTTAATTTATAATATCCATCGTTATCCGTTTAAAACCTTTTTAGAAAACCATTTTATCATTTTTCAAACAATTTTCCATTTTAACCTAATTCTTTTTTTTACACCAAGTCCATTACAAAGGTGTTCCAAAAAGCCCACTATTTTACTTTACATTATCACAACAAGCTCGATACACATGGTATCCAAACCTTCACCTCATATCCAAGGTAAACCGTGTATTCCATACTATATCAAAACTTACACAAACTTCCAAATTTCACAATCTGCACAAAAGTAAAGCTGTACCAAACAACATCTTTTTATTACTAAGAAACTGCCCTTTTAGCCACAACAATCTCCTGCCCATTGCGCAAAGACAAAACGTACCACTTTCACAAGGTGCCAAAACACTGCTACACAACTTTGCCAACGGCTAAAAAAAGCATGACCTGCTCGTACGAACACGAAAACCCTCTGCAACCTGAAGCTGACAATTCAACAACGGTCAAATTCAAAATAAAAATTTAAGAAACAAGTTCTGGTTTTCTGGAGGAGATAGCAGGAAGAGGGGAGAAAAAAAAGGAGGACAGTAAGAAAATAGAGAGGGAGAGTTTTCTGAAAGATACCAAGACTTGAACATAAAACTCTTTTGATTCTCATTCTCTGTGATATTCTCAAGTCTCGAACCTCTTTTACACATTTTGCCAGACCTCTCAACCTTCGTTTTCACAACAAAACTCGCCCTGAAACACAATCGAAATCCCACTCTAATCCTCTAACCGAATCACAAAACTCCATCTTCAACAACCCTTCATTCCTCCAACGCGCATCCTTCTTCTAACCTAACAAATCCTCATCCTTCAAACCTGAGACATTTTCCAACCTTAACCTTTTTCAGCCGCAATCCTCTCCATCGAACCTCTTCCACTTTACACCTAACAAACATCATCTGTATCATCAACTTTCCAACCTTCATCATCGCACTCTGCTACGAATAACATCAACAAATTCCACTTCATACACCCTGTTTCTTCTTTCTCCTTCAACACTCCTCTTATTCGTCAACAACAAATCACTCATCTTCATCAGACCCCTTTTATTTGCCCTCAGTATCGTTTTCCTCAACCAAAAAAAACAATCAGAATGAAAAACTTTCTTCAATCCCTTCGCCTTCAACAAATCAGACCCACCTGAAAGCCTTCATCGCTCCCGACTCTGTTTCACCCTCAATAACCTCAAATCAATCAAAAACCCGTCCAAAATCCATATCACACGAACCGAACCAGAAAGCAGAGGGAGATGAAAAGGGTGTTCTGAAATATTTTCAAACAAAAGCCAAGACTAAATAAACCAGAGGTTAAAGCGTTTGAAAGCTACGAACAAGGCGATTGAAGACGGGAATTGTACAAAGCGAAGTCGTTTCTTTTCCTTTTCTCTTTCAATCGGGATTCGATACGAAGAAGAACAGTGCTTTCGGACTCGCGCCGCCGTCGGAATTAGGAGCCGCCGCTGTGAGGAGTTGATTTGCTGCGAGAAAAAGAGTTTCAAAAGAAAAGGAAGCTCGTGTGTATGTTTGGTAACCTAATGTCTGACTCTTCTTCTTTTTTTTTCATTGACTAAAGTTTCTTTTGTTTGCTTCTTGGGCTTCAAGGCCCATCTGTGATTGACCTGATTGTATTTGCTTTTTTTTTTTAATTCCTTGTAACTTCAGACCCCACCGTGTAGATGGTCCGCCAACATAGTTTAGATTTAGGTTTCTTAAATCTGACTTTTATTGTTTCTCTATAACTATATTTCGTTTTCTAAATCTTGGGACTTGTTATCATGGGCATCGATTTGAAAGGCCCACCATTTACATCCCTTGATTTGTATGACACTCCCATTGGATTTTAATTTAGAGTTAGTTTAGTTAATCATTTTATTAATTAGATTTAGTTTGTTTAAATAGATTTAGTTAATTATTTTTCAATTAGATTAATTTTAATCAGAATTAGTCAATGGTTTTAATTAGATTTTTAGAATTTAATTAACTAGTTTTTTTTAGTTATATTTTAGTTTGATTAAAATGTGATTTATTTAGAGTTTAGTTAAACTTGACAATTCTCGTTTCCTTTATGGTTAATTCCTGGTGTTCGACTTGGGATTCAGTTTCTGGTGCACTTAGCTGTAACTGATGTCCCAATCTTTGATGCCATTTCCCTCATGGCTTTTAGATCTATTTTGTGTTGACATGTTTGTCTCACCTTTAATTCCATAGTTCTTAAAAACTTTGCTACTCTTGTGTTCATTTATTCATGCTTGTTGTGAACTATCTTTTTTGCCATGCTTATGCATGGATGTACATATCATGCTTTGATGCTATTTTCTTTTAACTATTCATCCTCTTATCAATTACAACTTAATTTCAATCCCCCTCCAACTCTTGTTTACAAGAAGTTGTCTTCCCCCATTCCAAAGGGAGAACACCTTAAATTGACTCTTGAAGTCATTAACAACCTTACCTTATCCTTCTAGGTTTACCCCTATTTCTTGGCTATCGTGAGCCAATGAAATCATAACTAGAAGTAGGTTGGAGTTCTTACACTCCATGTGATTCTCATTATCATGAGAACTCACTTCCCCCTATAACGTAGATTTAGAGAGTTATCATGAACTCTAAAAATGAGTCATACTCATTTTACCCTTGGAACTTTGGCCATAGTCAATGGTTCCTATTCCTTCACCCTTAGATCGGTGAACTACGGATACTATGATTCCACTCCCGCAAGGATACGTAGGCGCAAAGTGCGATGCTTTGTCGAGTATACTTAGAAATAAACCCCTAGGGTTTCAACCTTTAGCATAACACCGTTAGCAAGCGAGCGAGATATAACAAGTAAAAACAAGAGGCTCCCGTAGAGTACTACGAACGTTTAAGGTGCTAATACCTTCCCTAGGCGTAACCAACCCCCGAACCTTAGATCTCCCCCCTTTAGGTTTTTCTTCGATCTTGAACCTTTCCTTTGGATAAATCAAAGTCGGTTGTAAACATGTGATGCAAGTTAATTAATAGCTTGTTATCTAATTTTCACCGCAACAATATATATATATATATATATATATATATATATATATATATATATATATATATATATATATATATAGAGAGAGAGAGAGAGAGACCCAATTTGTTTAGGCGATTCCCCTTTCGTCCTCGCTTAGAGTACGTCTGCCTTCAACTCTAAAATAGAATTGAGATATGTGTAAAATCTGTGTACAGTATTCAATACAAGAGAAGTCCTAGCAAACTAACAATCTAACCCAATTGTTGAGATTGAATCTAACCACTTATCTCCCCTTGATTCCAACTGAGTCAAGTGCATCAAACACTATGAGCAAACCTCCGTTTACCGCTACTCACTTGACCAAACCTTACGTTCTTCAAGTCTTTCACTCGGCTGATTTCGATCTCAATATGCTTGACCCCAAATCTTCCAAAACGATCCTCCGCTTACCGTTACTCCCTTGACCGAGACCACCATTCTTCAAGACTTTCACTCGGATGAATCTGTGATGCGAAGACTTGTACAAAAACCCTAAATCTATCAAGATCTTGGAGGACAAAACCCCAATGATTTTATCAAATAAATTCCCACTGAATCTCTACCCAAACCTAATTTACAAATCTTACATTTGGACGTTATCACTCTTAACTAAGCACAATCAATAAAGATGATTATGTGTGATTATTGATGAATACACTTGTGAGAGTGAAGATGAAGAGCAAGACAATGTTTCTTTCAATTTTTTTCTTATTTCTTACAAAGTGATGCATATATATATATATATATATGTGTGTGTGTGTGTGTGTGTGTGTGTGTGTGTGTGTGTGTACATGAATGAGTAAAGAATTGAGTTTGGGAAAACTAAGACACAGGAAAAATGGCTAAACGCGCGCAAGAGGTCGACCTTTAGCATCTATGAGTAGACCTGTACAAGGCAGTGGCCAAAAATGCATAAAAATTGGCCCATGCGTCGACCTACACTAACCCATGCGTCGACACATACAATGTAGAAAGTTTCAAAAGATTTTCCCTACAGTATGAGTCGACTTGTACAAGGCAGTGGCCAAAACTGCATAAAAATTGGCCTATGCGTTGACCTACAGGAACCCATGCGTCGAGGCATACAATGTAGAAAGTTTTAAAAGATTTTCCCTACAGTATGAGTCGACCTGTAGGAGCTCATGCGTCGACCTATGGTAGGCGCATGCAAGGCAGAAAGTTTAAAAACCTTTTCCCTTCAGTGTGAGTCGACCTATGATCTTTATGAGTTGACCCATGGCTCTATAAATGACCCAAAAACCTAATTTTGACATTGTGTATGATCTTATATGTCTAAATATATGTATAAGGATCTTTATGCACGTTTGCAAGAGATGAATGCATGACTTAGACAAGGTGATATCGTCCAAAATACACAAGTACTTAATATCCTAGTTTTGACATTATTAAAACATAGTAAAAAAAGAACCTTGCCCTCACATACACTTGTACCGCCGCTGAACACTCTTCAACGGGACACTTAACCCATCACCCGTAGAGATACTTTTGATACAAGTAAGCTGGTCCCTTTCTCGAACCAAAGGATCATGATACCATTTGTTGGCGCAACAATCAGGGGGGAGCGAGGAGCATTGAACATTGTGGGATTTTTCTTCTTAGATTAACATATTTGTGAGAGGCACACCACATACTCACCATAAACCTTGAAAATGTGCTTCTCTCAAGATCTCAGGTTCGAATCCTGCTAGGTGTAATCAATTCTTTTGTTGGGCCAGTCTTTATGGAACTTTGCTCACGCTTTAAATAGAACCCCGCTAATAAAAGGTGTGATTGGTCCTCTTGAATTAGTCAGTCGCAAGATCGAATACCATGATTTAAAAAAAATTATTCATTCATACTAGGGGTGTTCATTGGTTCGGGCAAATCTGAACCAAACTGGAATCCAAACCAAACCAATGTGTTTGGGTTGGACATTTTTCTAGTTCGGGTAAAAACCGAACCGAACCAATTAAAACCGATGTTAATTGGTTCGGACAACGGATTTCTAAATTGCTACCCGTAAACCCGAACCAAACCAATAACAATCAACATAATTAATTCATATAATAAATTATTAATTTTAATTGAGTTATTACTTATTTATTTAAATAAAGAGAATAATTGTTATAGCAATGATCAAGTACAAACCATAATGAAAGAAACAAAGAGACATAGTCTATGGATATTTCCAATGAAAAACTGAACGACATCTTTCAAATTATCACAAACATATCAATCAATGATGAAATATAGAGAAACCAAACATCACAACCATTATAAATCAAAATCACAAATTGGAAACTACAAGTATCCGCAAGCCATAACCTTCTTCCCAAATTGCAAAACCTCAAATCACATGTATCTGCAAACTACAAAACTTCAATTTTATGCTATGGAATGAAGTATGAGTATGCAGTAAAATTGTTTTAAGTTATTGAATATTTAAGTGAAATACAACAACTATATGATTATGGTGGTCATAACTTGTTTAAAAATATGTGTGTCATGTGTTTAATATTTAATTTTCATATTTTAGTGTGTAAACAACCCATTTATTTTTTATTGGTTCGGGTATCGGATTCTCTCGAAACCAAATCAAACCGGCTCGCGAACACTCCTAATTCATACTATCATATACTAATATAATTATTTGAAAACATTATAAATTTTTAAAATAAATGTTTAAATTTATCAATAAAGATATGAATAATTTGGCAATTGCTATTAATAAATATGTATTACTGCTACTCCAAAGTTATGTCCATAGCAAACCGTAGGGCCAAGTTTTGTGTTCTTTTTAAAATCCAATTGATAGAGAAGATTGTTGAAGAGAGAGTTGATATGTGGTGATGAATCTCAGTTTTATTTCAACGTATGATGCACTGTTTTTTTTCAACAACATAGATGAAATTCTTTTTTTTAAATGTATTCGATGCTAGAGAAAACAACTGATGGATATTCTGAATTTTGCATATTTAATATGTAGTGGATTTATGGGATAATATGGAGTACAATATAAAATGGGGTGTGAGATTGGTGTAATAACTAATAGAGTATGTGTTTGGGAAGATGACTTAAAATCTAAAAAATATTTTAGAGATGTGTCTTTTATCGTTCAATCAATCATAAAATTGATTTACGTAAAATTTTACGTCAGTGTCACATAATTTTATGGATTGACTTTGATTAATCAAATAAGTAGAAAAGACTAACATGATCCACTACAAGAAAAACTCATATTTGCTGAGTAATTTTGCTGGGTGAAATTCATCTGACAAAATAATCACTATTGCTGCATAGAAAACACCTCGCAACGCTTTTATCTAAAAAATAGAATTTATTAAATAATTCACCTCGCAAGTAATCTGGTGGGCACTAAATTTTTAAAACAAGGTTTGAGGCGTGCAAAACACCTCACAAACTTGTTTTCAAAATTCAAATTTTAAAACGTTATGGCATGTCAATTTAGAGCAGAGGGTGGCAGTCACGTGTCAGAAACGTTGCAAGATGTTTATCACTCAGTAATGTTAGAAAAGACGTGATGTGATTCCCACCTTGCAACAACATGTGTTACGACGTGGCTGTCATCCAACAACGTAGCAGTGTGAAATACACCTAGCAATGTGACATGCACAATTCTCAAACGAGTCACAACGGTCATAAGAGGTGTTGTATTTATTATGTTCAGTTTCCTCTCACCAAACACACATCAATTTTATCTCTTACCACACACAAACAAATTCTCTCATTCTTTTTCTTCATCCATTTTTTTTTATCAAATTCTCTCATTCTTCTTCTTCTTCATTAATAATTTTATCAGACAAACACATTTTCTCAACCCAAAACATTGTAATCTTCTACATTCTAGTATCTATTTTGTGTTATAAGGTACACATTTTATTTTCAATTTTTTTACTAATATTAAATTATTCTTGTTTTGTTGTTGTTTGTATAATTTTTTATGTTGTCATAAATTTTTTTTCATATATTATTTATGAGGATTATAGTAGAGTTTTAATTATTTATGTATATTAGAGTTTTCAAATATAATAGTTTAGGTTTGAGTTTTAATTCTAGATATAATAGTTTATATATGTTAGAGTTTTAGTTTTAGTTGTTTATATGTTAGAGTTTTCGATAATATTGTTATAGTTTTTTTTAATAAAACAGAATAAAAATTAATATTATTGTGTTTTTCGATATCATTATTTTGTTTTATAAAGTAAATAATGTTTTTTATTTTTATAATAAATAATATAAAATAGAATAAAAAGACAAATGTATTTTTTTTTTTTAGTTTTTTTTAATAAAATAGAATGAAAAATTATTTTTTTTCGTTTTTTTACTTTTTTATTAAGCAGAATATATAATTAATTTTTTTTCTCGTTTTTTTATACTTATTTAATAAACAGAATAAAAATTAATTTATTTTATTATACATATATAATAAAACAGAATAAAAATTTATATTATTTTATTTTGTTATATAGAAAAATTAATTTCAAATAAAACAGAATAAAATAGAATATTATTTCTTTTACTATAAAAGAGAATAAAATAGAAAAATTAATTATAATAAAACATAAAATTTTATTTTATTTTATTATACATATATTATTTTATAACAATTAATATAAAATAGAATATAAAGAAAATATTATTTATTTATTTTTTACATTTTTAATAAAAAAGAAATAATAAATATAATAAAAAATTAAATATTTTTTAACAGAATAAATAAATAATTTTTTCCTTTTTTTTTTAATTTTTTTAATAAATAGAATAAATAATTAATATCTTTAATTAAATTATTTTGTTATACACTTATACATATATATTATTTTTTTTATGTATATAACTTAATTGATTTATTAATTAGTATTAGTGTTAGGTACTTTTATTATTTGTTAGTTAGTGTTTTATTAATGTTTGCTACACATATATAATTTTTGTATATATATATATATATATATATATATATATATATATATATATATATATATATGTGTGTGTGTGTGTGTGTGTGTGTGTGTGTGTGTTAGTGTTCAAATAATTATGAGTAGTCCATATAATTTTTTATATTTTTTAGTAAATATTTATTATATATGTATCTTAGTGTTTAAATAATCATGAGTAATCCATATAATTTTTAATATTTATTAGTTAATGTTTATTATATATGTATGTAAGTGTATAAATAATCATGAGTAGTTCATATAATTTATGATTTTTTTAGTTAGTTTTGATTATATAGGTATTTGATATAATTGACCAAAATTCTCAAATTGGTCAATTGATTAAAACCTTTTCGGATTATAATGGCAACAATGTTGTAAACGTGCAGAATACAATATTATAAGTATTATCGTAGTTGGATGTATGATCGAATGTATCGTGGATGACGTGGACTTAAACCACATTTTGAGGAAGGAGTTAAAGGGTTTATTGTATTTGCATTTGGTCAAGAATGTTGTCGAAGTGAAGGAGGAGTAAGATGTCCATGTCTTAAATATGGGTGTAGACGTATAATCAATGATCCAGACAAAGTAGAAAATCATTTGAAGAGAAAGAGATTTATGAAAAAATATTGGGTTTGGACATAAAATGGAGAAGAACTCCCGAGTAATGTACCAGAGACTAAAAATACACAAGCTTCAAGCAGTCGATCACATAAGGAATCTGATGAACAATTTAATCTAATCGAAGACATGATTGGTGATGATTTTGGGGTGAACGTGACCTACGATGAGCAACAAGATTTTGATGGGGGAAGAGTTGCCGAATGAGAAAGCACATAAATTTTATCAGTTGTTGAAAGAAATAAATACGCCATTGTTTGAGGTTCGCCGGACTCTAAGTTATCAATGCGTGTGAGATTATTAGCTCACTACTACAAAATGCGCATACAACAACGCCACGTTTACAACGGCTTGCCTATACACCGTTGTAATAGATACGCACATTTTTTTTAATATCATTAAAAGGTTTTTAATGACGGTTAATATTCCAACCGTGGTGAAATGTGAGGCCTTTCACCACAGGTATTTAAAAAACTGCCATTATATGTAACGTCTGGTCATGGGTTCAATTCCCAGCACCAACATTTATGGTTTTTTACATATTTTTTCAAAATGCTCACAACCTTTCGCCACGGTTATGTTTTCAACCGTCATTATAGCCTATAGTTTAGTTTTAGGTCATACTCTTCAAAAAATCGGTTTTAGGGAAAATTGTATCATTTTTTAGATCTGTTTCGTGCATCTGAAACCCCATATTCATCTTTTTTCTATTTTTAATGAATTTTTTACTGTTTTCATAGTCTCAAAAAATTATCAAAATTCTTATTTTACCTAATTAGATTAAATTTCGTGTTTTTAGATTTTTCTGAATTTATTTTAATCATGTTACTTCTTTCCTATTTTTTCAAAATGCTGACAGACCTTTAACCACGGGTATTTAAACCAACCGTCATTATAGGTAGCATTTTTTACTTATTTTTTCAAAATGCTGACAGACCTTTCACCACGGGCAATTTAAACCAACCGTCATTATAGGTAGCGTCTTATCATGGGTTCAAGTCCCAGCACCATCATTTTTGGTTTTTTTACTTATTTTTTCAAGTCTCATTACCAACATTATAGGTGGCGCGCATATTGTGTTTATTCACTATCCTTAAACAAATCTTGGCCGTCTATTTAGTGATTATCAACGGCCAAGACACTACTATTAGTGATCCGCACCGCATGAAACCTAAAACTTAGACATCTTCTACCTCCAAACATCATCTTTCATTTACGATACTCTATTTCTCCAGTAAACCAAATTTCAGAACTCGAGTTAGCAATGTTAGTTGTAGGTGTTCTTTTTTAATTATTGTTGTTCGTGTTGTTCTTTTTTATTATTGTTGTTCTTGTTGTTCTTTTTTATTAATGTTGCTCATGTTGTTATTATTGTTATTATTATTGTTCTTGTTCTTGTTCTTGTTCTTGTTATTAATGTTGTTGTTGTTATTGTTGTTGTTGTTGTTGTTGTTGTTGTTGTTGTTATTATTGTTGTTCTTGATGTTCTTGTTGTTCTTAATGTTGCTCTTGTTCTTGCTGTTGTTCTTGTTCTAATGCTGCATTTTTTTTTATTTTATTAAAAGATATACAACAACAATTATTTAAAATAACCGTCATTATAGGTAGTATACAACAACAGTTCTTTAAAATAACCGTCATTATAGGTAGTTTTAATGCTGCATTTTTTTATTTTATTAAAAGACATACAACAATGGGTATTTAAAATAACTGTCATTATAGGTAGCACATTTTCCAATTTATTACAACGCTTATGGGTCGTGATTGTAGGTATCATATATACAACGACACTCTACATAACAACGCCTGCGCCCGTGTCATTATATCTCTTTCACAACTGTTGTTAAATGAGTTTTCCGTAGTAGTGGCTGCGAAGTCAAACTGGAAAGTTCTTGATCCGTGTTTGGAATTCTTTACTCAAATGATGTTGGACACGACTCCTAAGAAAGACAATTTGCCTACAAGTTTTTATGACACAAAGAGGTTGGTGTCGAAGTTGGGTTTAGAAGTTAGAAAGATTGATTGTTGCATTAGAGGTTACATGTTGTTTTACGACAATGAATTTGGTACTAATGATGGGACGTTGGAGGAATGTAAGTTTTGTAAGAGTCCAAGGTATCAAGTTCGTAGTAAAGCAGTTGAACGCAAGCAAAAACGTGTAGCAGTAAAATCCATGTTTTATCTACCGATAATATCAAGGTTGCAGAGAATTTTTGTTTCGATGCATAATGCTAATCAAATGACATGACATCATACAAACAAGATTAGTTCATGCACGATGCGATATTCATCTGATGGTGAGGCATGGAAGCACTTTGATCGGATGCATCTTGAATTTAATGCAGAACCCAGGAATATCTGACTTAGGTTGTGCTCTGATGGTTTCACTCCATATGTCCAAATGTCAGCAATTGGATATTCTTGTTGGTCAGTTATTGTTACCCCTTATAACCTCCTTTCTGAGATGTGCATAAGAAAACCTTACATGGTTTTGACTTGCCTGATTCCAGGACCGTCGAGTTCAAAAGCAGGAATTGATGTGTATTTATAACCCTTAATTGATGATTTAAAGAGGTTTTGGATTAGAGAATGGACTTATGATATATCTTGCAAACAAAACTTTAATATGCAAGTTGCTTTGATGTGGACAATTAATGACTTTCCTGCATATACCATGTTGTCTGGTTGGGGTACACATGGTAAAATGGGATGTCCTCATTGCATGCACTACACAAAGGCGTTTACATTGCAAAAATGAGGGGAAAAGTTTGTGGTTTGATTGTCATCGTAGATTCCTACCACGAAACCATGTTTTTAGAAGAGACAAAAATGCTTTCAAGAAAGGTGATGGATGTCAATGGCAAGACAAAAGACAACGAGAGGGCTAGATTAGATATGGAAAATTTGTGTGACCGAAAGACATGGAGTTGAAGATTCAATCGAATGGGAAATATTTAAGACCCAAGACTAATTATAGTTTAACTATCCAAGAAGCTAAAGCAGAGTGGCGATGGTTAAATGAGTTGAGAATGTCTGATGGTTACACTTCTAACTTAGCAAGGAATGCTTATACGGAAATAGACAGAGAGTATAGCAACGAGCGTGTCAGAGTTACTCAGGTAAATTAATATCAATATTTAGATATTTTATTTAATTATTTTATTTAACTAAACCATATAAACTATATTATCTAATTTAATTTTCTACTTATGTGTAGAAGGAGTATCATAAACGGATACAAGCAATTCAATCTCAACATCCTCGGTATGTTGTTCCTAGGGGTCCACATCCTATTGATCCAACTCTTGATGTTTATGTTTGGGTAGATACAGTTGGCGGAAAGAAAAAAATGGGAAAATTTATGGTGTTAGAACTTTAGCCGCTAACTATAGAACCAGGAATAGAAGTTTATTCACAAGAATTGCAGATGATGAAGGGTCGTCATGTTTCCCAGGGTTAACCCCTGAAATAGCAGAAACCATAAGACAATTAGCTCAAGGTGAGGCAGCACGTGAAGCAACAACACTCGAAGCAGCGGCACGTGAAGCTGCGCAAAAGACTGAAATAGAAGAAATGAGGAGAACACAATTGGAGTTGCAGGAAGCCTTGAGAGTTTCATAAGAGCAAATGAGAGTTACACAACAACAAATGTAAGAATTTATGTTGCTATCACAAAGGAATTCAACTTATGGTTCTATGGGTGGAACTAAAGGTTTCGGTGGATATGACGGGGTTGGTGGATTTGGATCGGTTGGTGGCCAAGCGATAAACGAGAATGTGGAACAAGAAGAAGATGGTGAAGCCGTCAACGAGAGTGAGGAAGAAGAGGAAGATGATGAAGAAGATGAGGATTGATTTTAGAATTTTATAATTAGAACATATATTGTTGGTGGATTTGGATCGGTTGGTGGCCAAGCGGTAAACGAGAATGTGGAACAAGAAGAAGATGGTGAAGCCGTCAACGAAAGTGAGGAAGAAGAGGAAGATGATGAAGAAGATGAGGATTAATTTTAGAATTTTATGATTAGAATATATATTGTTGCTATGTGATTTACATTTGACAAATGTATGAATTGCGAGGTTATTTTCACCCAGCTAAATCATGCAAACAAAAAATTGTAATATTTTTAATTATGTTTAATTATTTATTGTATTTTTAAAATAAATTCCAAATTTAAATATTATTGAATAAAAAAATATTATGTATAATATAGACATATAAATTTATTTATTCAATAATATTTTGTATTATATAAATATATAATAATAATTATTTTTAAATATGTAAAAGATGTTGCGAAGTGAATTACACTCAGCAACGTTGCAAAGTGAAATACACTCAGCAAAGTGCATGATTGCGAGGTGAATTACAGTCAACAACATTGCCAAGTGTAAAACACTAAGCAAAGTGCATGAGTTGCGAGGTGTGATCCACTCAGTAAACTCCTGCTCTGTACAGCACTGCTCTGCCATCTGCTCTGCGCTCTGCACGCCACACTGTTCTATGAACCACTTTTTTAAAAGTGCGTTGCAAAGTGCTATTCACTCAGCAAGTTGCGAGGTGATTTTCACTCAGTAACATAGTTACGACCAACATTTTTGCAAAATGTTTGGAACTCTTGAAAAATGTAGGTTGCATGATGGTTTTTAGGTATGCGGAGTGATTACCCCCTAACAAAGGCGTTTTTTTTAATGATCTAATTTATAAAATTTAAAAAGAATTAAAATATTCTTTTTAAAAGCTAAACAATTTAATTGGACTTCGAATCAAAAATACAGGATAAAGAAAAAGGTATTTAACGTTTTTTTTTTCCCTTTATGCAAATGCATGTGACCGAATCTTTTTAAATATATATTACTCAATAAAAGAAATCTATAACATCTTTATCAAACAAAATGTTGAATTCAATGTAGACTAGACCATTTGTTAGGAAAGAAAGTCTTTTCTTTAAATGACAAATATAGAACTTGAATTCTAGAGACCTCAAACATCTTTTAACCTCTAAATCAACTATGTTTTGTTAGTTGAATTATTTTGTCCATATATATGTCATGATATATGTGATTGCTTTGAATTTTTGTTTAAATAAAAATTATTATGGACATCGACAATATGAATGAGGAGTGTCCTGCATCAATAATTCTTTCTAAAAAAACCACAACTGAAATACAATATACTAAATGTCAACTTGAATTGGGAAAACTTAATTAGTGCACAAAATATCAGATAATTCAGCACAACATCAACAAATTTCCCATTTTTCTAACTCCTATATCATTGAATAAAGCCTCACAATCCCTGGCATTACACTACTGATATGCACAAAATTTTCTCCCTGAATGACTTAACCGAAACCAACTGATCCATGCTTACAAATGCAAAAGAATATCAATAACACGTAAAATTGACGCCACTAATTGCACCTAAGTTCCAATCTTAATTGATTGATCCATTACACTTTTCAAAACATTCCAATTCTGAACTATACTGATGCTAATCATGGTCATCGCGACGCTCACAATCAGTGTTCTGCTTCTTGATTTCTTTTGTCGTCGTTTTCACCAGAACCACGCCCACGCCCACGCCCACGCCCATGCCCCCTTTGATTATTGCCTCCGCCTCTACCTCTCGATGTTGATGTTGACGATGTCGGCAAACGTAACTGCAACATTAACATTCATACCTTAATAAAACATAAACTCAAATTAAGAAAAATAGTATAGCAAAACTTTAACTCTAAACTTAATCAAAGATACTTACAATAGAACTGTAAGAAACCCTAGAAACCTCCTCCTCAACAACCCCATCTTCTTCAACCTTAGCACCATCATCAACATTTTCATTCATTGCATCACCACGACCATTACCAACACTGGAAGAATTCGACTAAGACGGCTTATCCTCTACAGCTGGAATTTCTCTGACAACAGGTTGCATTGGAAGATCAAAACGCCCCCTCAGTCGCCGCGGTGGCTGCCGTCGTTCCAATTCCGGAAACTCAACTTGGTTCACCATAAGTGTCATCAAGTCGTTCCAATTTTTCACCACCGAATCTTCCATATTACCATTGCCCGTAACTAACAACAAAAAATAACACAAATTCAAAACCTAAATAATTCAAAAAAAAATTGATACTAACATTATAGTATGAAATTACCGGGTGGTGAATGCTTCGAATGAAATCGAGGATCAATCTGATATGATTTTAATGGTGCAACCGGCTTTACGTGACGAATTATATTTACATTATTAATGATATGAAGAATATCAATCAATATAAAATAACCATTTGCTTCAGGAGCAAGATACATGGTATGAACAAACTGGTTATATTCATTCACGTCTTTGATTTTCACGTATCCGGAGACAACTACAAGAACGCCGCAACCCCAGCATTCACGAGAGTGGACCGATTTGATTTCTACTGAAACGAAATTGAGTGTCATTATAAGGTTATGAATTTGTTCGAGATCTGAAGCGGTTGTTGCTGTGTCTCCGTTGATTACAAGAATCATGGTGCTGTGTTCGGCGTAGAAGTGGTGCATGTGGTTCGGTTGGGCGGAAAGGAGGCCGTAGTATTGTTGAGCGAAGAATGCACCTAACTGCGTGACAGTACAGAGAAATCAACACAATATATTTCACGTTCATTCGAAGCGTAATCAAGAAATAAGAAGAAAGAAATGAAGAATGAGTGATTACTTCTTCGGGAGGAGGCAAGGCCGCCATTTTTTCAACCGCGTTTGTGTTAGGATATGGAAAAGGTTGCAAGAGGTTCAAGAAAGAAAGAACCTTGGAGAAGTGAATCGGAAAAGAAAAGATTGTAGGGGGGAAGAGAAATGGAATTGCAGAGAGAGATTATAAGCGTCGGTTAGTTTGGGCGGGTGGGTGGATGCTTTGACTCAATTTGAATTGAATGACTAGGGGCAGTGTTTTTTTTGGGTGAACACTGGGTAACTTCCAATTGAATTAAGTATCAATGTCCTGAATCAATCAACCACCATCACCATAATTCAATGTCACTTCATTATTTTATTTTATTTTATTTTAAAATAAATTAAAATTTTATCTTAATTTTTACTAAAGGCAATGTCCAATTTAAATTTATGGATATCTAAGAATTTATTTTTTTTCTTCTTTTTTTTCCTTATTTTAATTATTTCTTCTTGGAGTACTAATCACAAGTGTGAAAGGACATTTTTTTTACACAATTTTTAATTTTAATTAATTACTTGGATTTGGTAACTTGGTGATTATCTATCATTTGAAGTAAAAATAAAATATAAGAATTCTTAATATGGAAGGAAATAATAAAGCCAATTAGCTGACTCCCAGAATTTCGAGAAAAAATTGTCAGTTTTTTGAATTTTGATGAAATCAAATTTTATTTTTAAAGAATATAAAGAAAAAATTGTTCGTTTTTTTGGAACTACATAAGATATATGATCTCTAAGAAATATGTAGAATTGCCTAAGTGATTTGAAGGTATTTGGACAAGTTATCCAATTAGAATTTGAAAAATTACTAAATTGTTTGATTGATTTTGAAGAAAGAGAAATTCATGTTAGAGAAAATTAGGGGTGGCAATTGAATCTACTAAATAAAAATTCATCTAATTTATCCAATAAAAAATTTATTCAATCCATCAATTATCTATAAAATTAGTTAATGGATTGGACTCAATCCATATGGATTGATCCAATCTATCCACTAAAATTTTTAAATCCATTGAATCATTTTTATAATAAAAACTGTTTTATTATTTCAAAAAATATATATCATAAAAAATAATTAAAAAACACACACAATTTTTATTTCTCTTATATTTTTTGATAAAAAATATATTATAATTTTAAAAAAATATTTCTCTTTTATTTTCTAAAAATAATAATTTCAAATATGTATTTTTATGCTCCAGTTTTATTGTTTTTAAATTTTGTTTTAGATGATTTTTTTAGTAGTATACTTCAAAATATAGCAATGAGATTTTATTAATATGTTTTTTATTGGAGAGTTAATTTTAATAATCCAGATCAGATTAATAATTTTACCGTCTAAATTTTATTTAATAAATTTCCAGTTAGTGCCTTTTATCATTAGTTTATACATATTCATTGCTCATTGGTATTATTGTACATTAATTATTAATTAAGTTGTTGTTATTTGTTTGTAGTACTTCACATTAATTATAGCATGTTAATTATTTGTATTACTGCACGATAATTTTGGTGAAGAAAGTAAACTATTATATTTGACTATTTTTATAGTGAGAGAGAGAGAGAGAAATTTAATAGATTGAAAAAGAAATTAATAAAAACAAATATTTAATAGATTATGGTTATGGATTTTGAGAGCGATAGAGAAAAATTACTGAAAAAAAAATATTTTAAAAAATAATTTTTAGAAAATTTAAAATATACAACATTTTTTATGGATGGATGGATATTCATCCATTAAAAAGAGGTTAATTGATGGATCAGATGGATTTTATCCTTAATTGATGGATTAGATTGGATATTTTTAAAGAAGCTTTAGTGGATTGTTAATGGATAAATGGATTGTTTTGATTCATCCACTAACAATCCAATCCATATCCATCTAATCCATCTATTTTGTCACTCCTAAAGAAAATGCGAGACACTTTAGTATTTATTGTTGCCTCATAATGAAGATTAGTAGGTGAATTCATGTGTTGCATGAATTGGTGCACTCATAAACTAATATAAGACTGAGTGTGGTTAAGTAAATAAGATTAGTAGGTGAATTCATGTGGTGGTGTGGATGGTTGTTCTGTTGTGTCTCTTGCTAGAATTTTGTTTGGGTATTTGGAGGCTTCTTGAGTCAGTTGTGGGGTGGCTGCGTCAGAGGTGGAACACTCTGCATATTTTGCAGTAGGGTCTGGTTGGTTTTTCTCAGATGTTTTGGCGGTTTCGGTTCTGATGCGGGGTAGCAGTGGCTCTCGTTCGCGGCAGTGGCCTAGGTTTTTATTTTTGTTTAGCCTTTGGTGTTTCAACTATTACGCTTTTGGAAGTTTCAAATTCAAGCTTGCTAAATCGGTTTTGGCATGAGTTTAGGGCGATTATTGGATTTGCTGAGTCTATTATGTTGCTAATAATCAAAAAAGAATGTTTGGTTTCAGCAGCTCTTTTGATCCAGAGTCGACCGCAAGTGTCTTGACTTACCGGTGTAGGTTGCTATTATATCTTTGCAAGTCAGTGGGATTTCTTTTTGGTTTGGTTCAATCGATCATTACCTTTATCTAGTTATTTTGAATTAAGTGTTTGTTCTGGTCTTTTTCTTTAGCTCTGTATTTGGTGGTTCTGCTTTTGGTAGTTGTGCTGATATAATAGTTAGAGATCAAGTTGTATTTTTGCTGAAGGATCGTGTGTCTTTTTTAGGGTTGGGTGTATACTTGATGTTGTATATGGGTTCTTGTATGTAACTTTCTGTATTGTTGGCATTGCTTATGCCTTCTCTATTTAATTCACTTTGCTTTTTCAAAAAAAAAACAAATGTGATTGTCCACAAGTCTTCTATAAACAGAAAGGTCTGTTAAGTAAATGAGTTTGCCCACAAGCCTTCTATAAACAGAATGGTCCTTTACATGTGGGTTTCCTTTTATATTGAGTTTGATTCCTTTTCTCATTGGAGTCATGACTGGTTTGGTTGCTAGAAGACAATATTAGACAACAATATTATTTTATATTTTATCTAACATGTGAATTTCATACTTAAAATTTACGACTTCAAATCTTAGAAAGTACTGTAATTTAAGTCAAATAAGTCTTTAATTCTAAGTGTTTGATTAAGAAATATATTGATTATGTTGCTTTTTAAAGATCATTTCCCTACAATAATAACACCATTAACATATTAAAATTGCAGTGACAAAGTTATGCAATCTTTTAGTGAATAAAAATGATTAGAGATAGACTACATATATCTTAATAGTTAAGATTATATGATAATTTTGTAAATCATTGTCTACTTGAGCGTTTTAAATCATAAATTGATTTTATAAGTTTATAAACTTGATTAGGTTTTTTAGATGGAATTCCAAGAGGCAAATTGATATAAACTTTCTCGTCTAAGTCATCGTCTAAAAATTCATTATGGATCGGTGCAAAAACTAGATTTGAGGAGAAGCAATATCAAAAAATAATCTTACTACTTTTAATTTTGCAACACAAGCGAAAGTGTCAACGAAATCAATACCTTTAACTTGAGTAATATTTTAGCAAGAAGACAAGATTTATACCTTTCTATTGAACCATCTAAATTATGCTTGATCTTGTAAACCCGTTTACATCCATTATGCTTTTTAACATGAGGTAGAGTCGGGATAATCCAAATATTGTTCTATTTTAGGGACTAAAGTTCACTATTCATAGCTTATACCCACACAAAAAGATGCACCATGTCTTAAAACCTCAAGTGAGAAAAGAGAAAAAGTTTTCAATACTTTCAACTTATTCTGGCGAGATGGCGGCGAAGTAGTAGAGGAGGCAGTGTGGTAGCAGAAAGACGGGGATAATTGATAGAGTACGGTCGTCCAATAAAAAATTATGTCCGAACAACGACAATAAAGGGTGACCCGATTACTAAGGGTCAGGGTCGAGTTGTGGCAGTAGCCAAGATAACTCTCAAGCTTTTCGAGCTTACTTGTGAATTCGTTAGTTAATGAGTCATATATTAGGTTAAGGTTTTATTAGTTATAAATTGCTAGTGTAAGTTGATGTTCAGTAACCAAAAGTAAGTATGTTATATCGTATCCACATGGACTGATGTGATACTACTACCTTTCAACAATTAATAATGTTTTAAGTATGATTTAAAAGGTGTTTTGATTGTAAATATAATAGAATGTAAGAAACGGTAAATGCTAAAATGAATTTCACAAATTATCAAACGTGTTGGGATTGAGTTTCATCTGCCGAATGCATATTTATTCATTGATCACTTTCATATATAACCTAGATGTTTATTTTTACCATCATGTATCACTCACAACAGGTTTTATGTCAAAATTCCTGTCGAGATTCCTACCGGATTGTTTAATTGGTGATTTCTCAATCTCTTAAGCAATTAAGTAGTATGAAGAATTGATACTTGGAGTGAATATTGAACTCTAACCCTATGTCTACCAGAAAGTATTATTCAATAACAATTATAATCCATGAATTTAATCAGTAAAACAAAGATAACATTTGATAATCATAAACAATTAGATTATATAATACTATGATCAATAAATATACATATGGTTCGACGAATTACACTTAATACCAACACAAGAGGAGGATTTAAATATCCATCATCATGGTAGCTTGATACAAAATGGAGGAACTTCCTCCGAAGAAGTGAAATGAATGAGCATCAAATGGGATTTCCCGACAATCTTCCTTTCTTCTCACTATTCTATGCTTTTCTGTGGAGTTAATAAAAACCAAATGCCTTTATGTCAAGATTTTAACTCTATTTATAACAATGTTGTCCTGATACTTTCGCTTAGAGAGGGTGGGTTTGCTTAGCGAACTGTCTTTTCTTCATCCTTAAGCAATTTCAAACCGCCTTTCTGAAATTGTCAAACTTTGCTTAGCGAGAGAAGGCTCGCCAAACGAACTCTCTTGCTGCTTCCTCGCTAATCCTCGTTATGCCTCGCTAAGCGAAAGTCTTTATTTTTGAATCTACCAACATTCTGTTTCTCTTCGCTTGGACTTCACAACTGCTCGCTAAGCGAAGCTGGGAAGTTTTGCTTCTATTTTTCTTCAACGTCTTCTCATTAATGCTTGCTTGGCAAAGATACTGGATTTTGGACTTTGAAACTTTATGCTCTATCTCGCTTAGAGTTTGTTATCTCTCACTTAGCGAGAGTGGTGATGAAATATTGTCAAGCTTCTCTTCTTTATGTTTGAATTATGATCTACAAAAGAAGAAAAATAAAAACTTTCCTAAATAAGCACGTTGATTCTTGCAATTCTTGTTATCCTATTCACAATCAACTCTTATCAATAATTGGGGTTTTTCTTCAAAGAAACTTGGATTACTAGTTTAATAAGTGCCCCTTTCATGTTTAAAATCACTACATTTAGGCACTTATCAAACTTTTCCCAACTTGAATGTTTGTTTGTCCTCAAATCAAAATAACTTTTCAAATGCAAAATATTCACCAAGGTTCATGATCAACAATACCTTTCAAAACAAATGAAGGAAATGTATGGTTCAATTTAATGAATGCACATGCAACAATTATGCTCATTTACTTTATATAATCAAAACATGATTATAACTCAAGTTCTAAACACAAATGTTGTGTCATGTGTTCTAAAGATACAACATAATTATGCTTGAATCACCCTAACATATTTCTTCATAAAATGGATGAAGAACTTGTGAATTAAATCATGCGGGAAGTGAACTCTCATCCAATAAACTCATTAACATCCTGATCAATTCATGTATTCATCTGAATAATTCATTTTGAAATTATGAGAGCATAGATCACTAAGGACTTGTCCATGGTTGTAACTTGGTCGGGTGTCACAAGAATAGGTCATTTCTAAAGTTATTGAAACAAAAATTTGTCCAAGTTAGTGAAGAGCATCTCAAATTTGTACCTTATCCAAACTTTTCCTTTTCTTATTTTCTTTTTCACCCCTCAAAATCTTTTGATGCAACAATGTGCTCATGTATTTTTTATTCTTTCCTTTTCTTTTATTTTCTTTTTCTTTTCTTTCTTTCAATGCATCTTTCTTTTTCTTTGTTACTTGCCCAATAAGCAACCTCTCCCCAACTTAAGTAATTCTCACTTTTCTTTTTAAGAATAATGCTCTTCATTCTTGGTGATTCATCACTATTGGTTAAAGATTTTTCTTTCAAGGAAAACTCGAATGGATCAATGGTGAATTTTTTTTTTGGATAAAAGACAACAAATTCACCAAGTGGTTTACTTGGTGATTTGCTTGCGTTAGACAATTGATCCATTCATGACTTTTTTTGGCTCAAAGCATTCAGAAATGCTCACTTACTTACAAGGTAGGATGAAGCCGTTTGGTTAGGTGGTTTTGCTCAATCATACAAAAAAATGCCTTGATTCTTTCTAAGCTTCACGAATTTCAAAACAATTGCAAGATTAAGCATGAATCGAACGAGTTATAACAAGGATTATCAATCATCCAGAGCATATAAGTGAACAATGGATGACTTCCTCACCTTTTCTAATTTGGACCTAAGTGATTAAATTATGAACGTGTTTTTGCAAAATGATGCATAAAATAATTTTGTATGAAGCACAAAGTTCAAATTCATGCTAACATTCTACAAAGCAACAAATATGTACCTTGCTTGTGTGCAAATCATACAAATTTCTTATCATCACCACTACCTTTTTGTTGATTTTCTTGAAACTTGATTAAGTCTTCTTTGTTTCTTCAAGTAAATTAGACCAATGTTGAAGACTAACACAAAAAATTGTTGCATAAAACGAACTAATTAAAATATACTAATTTTAAAAAATATACTAATTATACAAAACTGCCATTCAAAAAGTCAAGTCACGTTGTAACCAAAATATAAGTATAAATATAATTCACTAAAATATAAAGGACTGGAAGCTTTTTAAAAATTTTCACTCAGTTATGGCGAGCTTTTAGTTATCGTCCCGCTCTACTCATCCTCCATCTTGTCATATCTTGATTCGGATCCTGATTCTGTCTCTTTTTCAGAAGTAGCTTCTTCCTCATTGGCTTCCTCTTCACCAGCTACCTCTCCTTGGTAAAATGGCCCGACCGCAGGCCATGCGACATGAGTCTAGTAAGCTTCTGGAGTTAATACCTGTTAAGCTTCCTCCTTTGGTTTTTCCATCTATAACTGAAGGCGATGCATATATCCATACAGAGAAAAGAATGCTCTGTCATTAGACTCATTTTGGTCCCATGTGTGAGTGAGTGTTGCTCTGAATCTAGGGTCTGAATTATTAAAGCTAGGGTATGATGAGGGTGTTGCTGGAGGTTGCATAGTCTTGCTACCTGAACAATACTTAGATATGCATGCATCTATGATTGGTCTAGTGATTGTTTCGTGTACTTGAATTGGGATCATCATGCAGGAAGCTCTAATCAATCCCATTATGAGGCCCGGGAAGACAAGAGGGCAAGTGGATTTGGCCATTGCCCATGATTGCTTACCACTTTCAGCAATCATTTTGATTTGACCAGCAACAATTCTAGCAACATCAACCCGTTTCCCTTTCACAATAAGACAGAAGAGCTTAACGATATCCATGGTGAAGGTGGAGGTGTGACTCTTTGGCCTGATGTTATGTAAGATCGGTAAGAGGATTACTTGAGCATTTGGTTTGAATTCTTCTCTCTGATATCTCATTGGTACATCATATGCATTCAGCTGCACATTTCATCCTTCAAGTAAGATAGATGTAGAAATCTCTGTGACATTTCGAACGCTGTTCAAATATCTGCTATAAGCACAAGGCTGGTCCTCTCTTAAAACCAGAGGGTTTCCCAGGTACTCGCCAATTGCATCCTTGTTGAAATGAATGGTCATCCCCTTAATCATTGTTGGAAATGTGAAAGGATCTCCCTCAGACAAAAAAGCATTCACGTAAAATTCGTGAACCATAATTTAGAGGGTTTCCCAGGTACTCGCCCATAATTTAGATTCTTGACAGGGTTAATTAGCACCCTCATTTCCTGTTTTCCAACTAAGTGACCAGGTCTCTGTAATCTCCTTGAGGGTTGATTGCAAATCTCTTTTCAGTTCAAATTCTTATATTTGCTAATTCGTGAAATCTTTCCTCTTGTTCGGGTCCCAAGAACCTTGTGTTATCAAACTATTGTCATGCTCTAGAAGTGCCAACACCAAAGGTTTTTGTTTCTTTGATCCAATGTTCTTTTTGGGAGCCATATCTGCAAGAATCATAACAACCATTGTTCTGTCAAGAGAAATTTGAGTTCTGCATTCTGCTACATTTGCTAAGCGAAGCATTTCTCACTTAGCGACCATGCTTTAGTGAACCATGGTTTTGAATAGTGAAACAACCATGATTTTGAAGTTAACAACCTCTGTTGCTCACTATCCATCCCCCCAAGGGAACTTAACAATACTTCTCAAAAAAAAATATCATCTAAAATGGACAAATATATAACCAACAATAAAGGTGCAGAGAAGTAGGAAAACTATAGCAGTCTGTAACCAATAAATAGTAGAAAAGCAAAATATTAACATTGAAAGGATACTTGGCATACCAGAATTTGCAGAATTTGAAAGCACCAAAAATGAAATGCAAGTAACTTTGTATGATTTGTGAGAGATTGAGTGGCTGCTAGGTTTTCTTAGGAGAGAGCAAAGAGTTGGATAATGACTATTTGATGTTGACTGGTGAAGTAATTAAAAGAAACGAGGCACAATAAAAAAATATGGTTGGATGGGTAGTTAAGGTGAATTAAATGTCATTAATGATTTTTTTACTGAAATTGTTACGCTCACTTAGCGAGAAAGCTTTTCATAGCGAACTTATCAACAAAAATCCTCACTTAGCGAGAATGAGTTCGCTTACCAAACACAGCAGAATCCAGTTTTTTCTGCAGAGTTTGTTACCATGCTTCATTAATGTCATTAGAATTTGTTAACATGATACCTAAAATGAAAAATGAAATAAGTTACTTACAAAGTTGGGTTGCCTCCCAACAAGTTATTGTTTAACGTCGTTAGCTTGACGCCTGTATTTTGTTTCAAGGATCGTTCAAAAGAATTGTTGTGGCGAGTCTATCAATGTCACCACCCAAATAGAGTTTCACCCTTTGGCCATTGAATGTCCAAGTTGCTTTAGACACATGGTCCTCCAATTCGAGTGCACCATATGGCTTTACCTCCTTAATTTGAAAAGGTCCTGGCCACTTGGATTTTAATTTTCCCAGAAACAATCTGAGTTTGGAGTTGATTAGTAGTACCATCTATCTGAATTTAATATATCTGTTAAAGAACTTGTTGTCATGGTACTTCTTGATCTTTTCTTTGTACAACTTGGATAATTCATAGGCTTGAAGTCGTAGTTCACCAAGTTCATGCAATTGTACCTTTATTTTGGTTGCGGTTTGGTTTTTATCAAAGTTTAAAAATTTCAACGCCTGAAATGCCTTGTGTTCTAACTCTATACGCAGGTGGCAAGCTTTTCTGTACACCATTTGAAATGGCGTGAGACCTATTGGTGACTTATAAGTTGTACGGTAAGCCCATAATGCTTCATCCAGTTTCAAGGAACAATCTCTTCTAGAAGTTGACATTGTCTTTTCCAATATCCTCTTGACTTCACGATTAAATACCTCTGTCTGCCCATTAGTTTGCAGATGATATGGTGTTGCAACCTTGTGCCTAACACCGTAATGTCCAAAGCTCTAGGGCACTGCAAAAATGTGGTCCACTATAACTTTGTTATATTCTATTTCACTTTGCTATATTCTATTTTGCTCCTCTACGCTTCTTTCCACTTTATTATATTCGATTTCACTTTGCTATGTATGTTCTATCAATCCAAACATAACTTTGTAGTTTTTCACATTTATAAAGATAGTAATTATTGTGTTGATAAATTAGTTTCACTAAAGTTAAAATTAAATCCATTGTCCCATTAAGGCAACTCAGTTAGTAGTTGTGCAAGGGCATCAGTTGTAGGGGCACGAGTTTGAACCGGTGACATTCACTAAAAAAATATTCATTAGCCACGTGATATTCACGCCACAATTAGAAAAATTACGTCGCAAAACACAAATTAGCGACATGAGCAAACACACCGCAAGATTGCAAGTCGCAATCAGTTGCCACGTGAAAAATACATCGCAAAATTTCCATGTGATATTCACATCACTCGTATGCATAGAGATAGGTGCATAAACCACCACCACCACCACCATGTTCCTTCACCGCCACCATCTCTCTTCACGTTTCTTAAAACCACCAAAAATAAATGCTTGAATTTGTGTGTGTGTGTGTGTGTGTGTGTGTGTGTGTGAGAGAGAGAGCTTTTAAAAAAGTGAGATCTGTTTCATTTTTCACGTGAAACCCTGGATTTCCTTTTTTTATTTTAAATATTTAGCATCGTGAAATTCACGTGGTAACGTCCTTTTTTAGCGATGTGATTTTCACGTGGCTGGAGCTTATTTTTCTTGTAGTGATTCCACTTATTCACCTTTAAAAAGGTGAATTCCAGCCTTCGGGTTATTTGACGAAAAAATCCAATCCATTAATGTATGAGATGATATTTCTGTCCTTTTTTAGCGATGTGATTTTCACGTGGCTGGAGCTTATTTTTCTTGTAGTGATTCCACTTATTCACCTTTAAAAAGGTGAATTCCAGCCTTCGGGTTATTTGACGAAAAAATCCAATCCATTAATGTATGAGATGATATTTCTAACTTAAAATTGATTAGAGAAAATTATACCTCTAAAATGTTATATCCTATTTACATTCATATTTGTTAACCATATATGGTTATGGCCTATGTCTAGGCTTGGCAACGGGGCGGTTCAGAGACGTTTTTTATCTTCCCAAACCCAAACCATAATCCCAAAATAATATTCGTTCCTCGCCTCAATCCTCATCGAAAATGGAGAATTAAAACTCAAACCCGTCTCAAACGGGTTAGGGTTAGGTTCGAGTATCCTTGCCCCGTAATCCTCTATTTAGTGAAATCAATTTTTTTAATAAAAATATTTATTTTTTCCAAAATCAAATTACATTACAAATAATAAAATAAAATCAAAAAGTCAAAAAATTCCACGAATACATTTCAAATATTTTAAATAATAAATACAAATCAAAATATAAAAACATTAACCATATATTTAATATTCTAAATTCTCAAAACTAAAATAATAAAGAAAATAATAAAATAAACGAAGCAGATCTAGGGTGAGTACTAATATTTCCAATACTCGACTCATCCCCATATTTTATAATCAGAAAAAACTCAAACACGAACCTAAATTCATTCAAAGCAGGTTTTCTCCACTAAATTTATAACAAATACGAGTAAATACCTTTAAATATGAATTATGTTGTCATACCTACTCTTGTCAAAAAAGAAAATTCTTAAAGCTTTGCCTTTAATTTATTTTTAAAGATATAATTTGAAATTGTCACACTTATTCTTGTTTTTTTCTTCTGACAATTCCGTTTTTAATTAAAGTCCCTTTTATTTTAAAAAATACCAATTTTTATTGCAAGAATATGTGTCATCATTATTATCATATTAAATTATAATTTAAAAAAATATTTAATCCACGTAATAAATAAAAAAGGGTTTACAGGTAGTGTATTGTTAGTTTATGACAGTTTTACACATGTAATTAATTAAAATGTCTACAATTACTATGGAATATCAGTATTTTTAAAATAAAAACTTGTTTTATTTTGATACATAAATTGTGATTAATTGACAGTGTAAAATATTTTACATTATAAATACTTTTTTTTTTCTCAATAAAAAAACAAATCTCAGATTTTCAAAAAATAGCCATCTAAAACTTTTTTGATAAATAATTTTTTATAATAATAATAATAATAATAAATAAATAATTCGTGGAGTCTGGTTAAAATCATGACTATTCTATTAGCTTAGCTGATGCTAGTAGAACTGGATTTTAAAGATAATTTTCTATTTTTATTTTCTTTTTCTTTTCTCATTTGAACAAAGAAAAACACAGTTTTTACAAAAATAAATAAGTATCAGATTTTATTGCAAAAAGACGCTGTCATTCTTGCATCTCAGGTATATATATTTATGATGACTTTTATTTTGTAGCATTTGGAAATTTTATACTCAATTAAAGGGACATTTCTATGACACAGGATGAATCAGAATGGCCCCAACTTCCTGTGTTACCATCTTACGGAAAAGGTCGAGATGGCGTAATTACTGATAGATGGTCTAGCAGTCTCATATTTGGAACTAATCTCACTGATGTGGTAATTGCCGGTAACAATGGAACAATTGATGGACAAGGATTTTATTGGTGGAACAAGTTCCGCAAGCATCAATTGAAAATCACTAGACCTAACATGATTGAACTCATGTACTCTAATCAAATTCAAATATCTAATCTTACTTTGGTTAATTCCCCAGCTTGGTTTGTCCATCCAATTTACAGCAGGTTTCATAATGCACCATTATCAATTATTCTTTTTTCTTATGAATACAATAGTTCATTCTTCTGATCAAGCTTTGTTTCTTCAGTGACATAATTATAAATGGACTCACTATCCTTGCACCAATTGATTCTCCCAACACAGATGGCATAGACCCAGGTAATGTATATATTCTTCCTTTTGGAACAGTTACGCGAATACAGATCACAAAAGCTTTGTTCACGCAGGTCGTCTAAATTGTCAACGTCTTCGACTATACAGAAGTTATACTTCCATCTTATAATAATACCCCTAAACCCCACCCTTGCTCACTTGACATTAGCTATGAGGCAAACTCAGGACTTCCATTACTTGCATAATTTAATTTCTGATGGCAAAGATAAAATTACAAAATGTGGTTTGTTTTGAGATGTAAGTCAGTTAAAAATAAATCAGATATGCTCTATTCGCTCACCTGCTTTATATATTATAGATGTTTAACTTTATTTGTTTTCTTAGGTTATCATCAGAGTCTATGTGTTCATGTGTGTCCGTATCAGTGTTCCATATGAAACTATTAACACCAACTACTTGTTTTCCCACTTTTTTTTCCGTCTCAACAGATTCATGTACAAATGTTAGGATTGAAGACCACTACATTGTGTCTGGTGATGATTGTATTGCAATAAAAAGTGGAATTGATGAGTACGGAATCAAAGTTGGAAAGCCATCTCAACAAATTATTATAAGAAGGTTAACATGTATATCACCTGATAGTGCTATGATTGCATTAGGGAGTGAAATGTCAGGTGGAATCCAAGATGTTAGAATTGAAGACATAACTGCTATCAACACCCAATCAGCGGTTAGAATCAAAACAGCAGTGGGTAGAGGCGCATTCGTGAAGGACATTTTTGTTAAAAGAATGAACTTGAACACAATGAAATATGTGTTTTGGATGACAGGTGATTATAAATCACACCCTGACGAGGGGTATGACCCAAAAGCATTGCCTAAAATCAGTGGAATAAATTATAGAGATGTTACTGCGAAGAATGTGACATATGCTGCGAAACTAGAAGGGATTTCAAATGACCCTTTTACTGGAATATGTATTTCCAATGCGACTATTGAAATGAGTGCACTGAAGAAACTTCCATGGAATTGCACTGATGTTTCTGGAGTTACAAGTAATGTAAGCCCTAGACCTTGTGAGTTACTGCCAGAGAAAGAGAAGTTGGACTGTTCTTTCCCTAGTGACAAACTGGCCATTGAAAATGTTCAGTTCAAGACCTGTTCCTACCACTAAAGTGTCTTCTGATAATTTGGATGTAAAATTCTGTTTAATAAAATAATATTGATGTATTTGAATTGAAGGTTAACTTTATCATATACTAGCGTTCAAACGGGCAGGGTCCACTTTTTTTAATCTGCATACATGTCTAAACACACGTCTAAATATAAATGTATTTTTTATTTTTTATTTAATTTTGACCTTAATTTAGATCATTCATGTAATAGTTTTTATAAACTGAATTTGGGTATAAACATATAAACACAAGTCTAAACATAAATGTAATTTTTATTTTTTATTTAATTTTAGCCTTAATTTATATCATTCATGTAATAGTTTTTATAAACTAATTTTGGGTATAGAAACTTAATTTTACTTTACCTATTTGATAAATATCATACGATTAATATATAATTCTGTAAAATAAACATCAATGAAATAAACATAACTCTCTCTCAAAAATAAAAATAATTAATATCTTTTAGCTTAAATTCACGTGTTATTTCTATTTTAATTAAAGTTAAAAATATATTATAATTTTTAATGAATTTTAGATTAATCGTAACTCATGCATGAAACAGATGAAAATAAAATTAATATATACATTGTGCAAGTCCTTCTAACCATATCTATATGGAATAAATTATAGCTAATGTATGTAACCACATTAAAGAGAACGAGATTTTAACCGTATTGTATGGATTCTGGGTAATGCATTTTACATTGGTAACATGGTGATACTTAGTAAACGGGCAGTATTATAAGAGCAACCTTTGCAAATACAAACTTTTCTATGATTGAAAGTTTCATATTGATCTTGAATGAAAAAAAATTAAATTGAACTTGATTGGCAAACACTTTCTTTTCCAAATAACCAAAGTACATATAAAATCCGAAAATAACCGCTACAAAACTTAACGACATAACGAAAATTCATAACTATTATTGAACAAATAACATGAGAATAAGTTGTTTTAAATCTTATAAATGAAAATAAAAACCCAACCTAAAAACACTATTTTTTTTGGAACATGATAAAAAGGAAAGGAGAGATGTCAGAGTAAAAAACATTAATTTTATGTCAAGCTTAAGGATACCCAACCTCTTGAAAACTACATCACAATATCTTAAATCTTCATCTCCACCTCACACCCATTCTCCCTCGAATGCGACCGTGATAATCCTTTTTCTTGATCATCCTAATATAGGATTATTCAAAAGCCTTCTATAATCAACCAATAATAAATACTTACGATATATATATATATATATATATATATATATATATATATATATATATATAAACTAAAATATGTTTTTCATCATAAATAGGTCAGCCCAAAATTCTCTATTCTCTTTATATATTTTTTTTCATTGTACAATATTGTAAACTTTTCGTTTAATGCATGAATTTAAACCCACAGATCGTCGGTTTGCATCACCTAATCAATACATCAATAACAGTCAATCTGGTACAGGTATAATTAATATTGTACTAAGTTTGCGATATTTTTTTAACACGTATATCTATGTATACATATGTTAATTGTTATATTCGTATATCAGATGATATGCATATTGATGAATCTTTGGACAATGTAGTAATGTCGCATGTTAATATGGAAGGCAAAGATAATAATGCATCGTCATGTCATCCTCAAGGTATGTTCAATTACTCTCTGCAATCAATTAATTGTAGCTTATATTCAATAGACATAAAATTGAAAATTATACAATGTTAAATACTATAGCTAAGGCCCTTTGCATTAATTTCTTATTTTTATTTTAGAGTTTAGATCAAATTTAGTGATTGACATCAAACTCCTACGTGTAGAAACGCGACATGCATTTCGAGCAAGATACAATATTGCTCGAAATTTCAACAATAACATGATGATGGCAAAATCCTGTTTGCCTAATCCAACTACCTGTAGACGTTGCAATGCAAGATTGTTTCACCATGAATCACGCGACACATGTTGTGCTGGTGGAAAGGTATCATTTCCACGGGTTAATGCTCCTGCAGAATTGCAACAATTATTTTCTGATGGTTCAACAGAAGGTAAGCATTTTAGGCAACATATTAGAAGTTACAACCACGTACTCTCATTCACTTCAATTGGTGTTCACGTCGATGAAAATATTCTTGCATCTGGTCGTGGTATATATACATTCCGTGCTCAGGGTGCTTTTTACCATAACATAGGAGGTTTCTGTCCAAATGAGGGTGTCAGGCCGCGCCTTTTACAATTATACATCTATGACACAGATAATGAGCTACATAATAGAATGCAGGAAAATCCACGTCTACACCAAACCGTAGTTCATAAATTACAACAAATACTCCATCAATATAATCCTTTTGTAATTAGGTTCAAGCAACTCTCACTACTTCCAAATATCAGGGACTGTAGCCTCATACTTAAAGAGCGTCCAAGTAATCACCCTCAATATAATCTTCCATCTGCAGAACAAGTCGCAGCAATTATTGTTGGCGATGATTCTGAATCTATGGAATATGGAAGAGATATTAATGTTATTCGTCATGATGGAAATCTAAAGAAAGTTCAAGAAACAAAGGGATATTATGATCCCTTGCAATATCCTATATTGTTTCCATTTGGGACACATGGTTGGGATATTAACACAACAAATTGTAGTGGACGAAGAGTGTCATGTCGAGCATATTACAGTTTCATGCTTCAGGTACATTTAAGCTATTTTTCATACATATTTTATTTACTTAAATTAAATATAGTTATAATTGCATTAGAGACATTATCGACATGTATTTCAATCAATTGTAGATTCGTCCAAATGATCAATCAATGTTGTTAAATGCTGGTCGACTATTACAACAATATGTCGTGGACAATTATGTCAAAATTGAATCAGGGCGGTTAAGGTGGATTCGAGAGCACCAAGAAAATATACGTGCTGAAGTGTACCAAGGTTTACAAGATGTTTTGCATGTTAGTGAAACTAACGCAGGTACTATTTAATATGCCATAAATATATAGTTGTAGATTAATAATTCATTGTGGATTAATGTTCACAATTATTCGTGTATTCTAACACCAATTCATTTCATGAATCAACATAGAAAACATTGGAAAAAGAACAATATTACCATCATCGTTTATTGGCGGCCGTCGAGACATGACACAACGTTATGAAGATGGCATGGCTATTGTTCTTAATGGTGGTAAACCAGATATTTTTCTGACAATGACGTGCAATCCTTCTTGGAGTGAGATAACATCAGAACTTCTACCTTTTCAAACACCACAGGATCGTCCAGATTTGCTAACGAGAATTTTCCGTTCTAAATTCGAGCAATTGAAGGATGATGTTATTAACAAAGGTGTATTAGGAAAGGTTAAAAGTTACATGTATGTCACTGAATTTCAGAAACGAGGATTGTCGTATGTCCATATGTTGTTGGTCTTAGAAAGTAATGACAAATTACATGACCCAAAAGATTATGATAGTGTGGTTAGAGCAGAGATACCTAAATTAGAACGTGAACCACAATTACATGAAGTGGTTCTAAAACATATGATCCACGGACCGTGCGGCGTAATGAATCAGAAGTCTCCCTGCATGAAAGATGGCCAATGTAAAAAAAGGTATCCCAAACAATTCTTAGATGAAACGCGTCAAGGCACTGACTCATATCCGGAGTACAGGAGAAGGTTTGATGAACCTATATCGTTAGGTAGAGGTAGGTCTGTCGACAATAGATGGGTGGTTCCTTATTACCCTTGGTTACTGTTAAAGTATGACTGCCACATAAATGTAGAGATTTGCAGTAGCATTAAAAGTATCAAGTATCTATACAAATATGTGTACAAGGGCCCTGATCGTGTGGCTATGGAGGTTCACAAAGGATCGTACATGGATGAAGTTTAACAATATGTTGATGCAAGATGGATTTGTGCTCCTGAGGCATTATGGAGAATATTTCGCTTCACTCTTTACCGATTATATCCTTCTGTTGAAAGATTGCAGATCCACTTGCCGAACCGCCATCAAGTGCGCTTTTATGATCATCAGCGAATTGTGGATTTGTTAAATAATGAACGCAATTCCAAAACAATGCTTACATAATTCTTTGCTTTAAATCTAAGAGATCCAGAAGCAAGAAATTATCTGTATAGAGAGATTCTAGAGCATTATTGCTGGAACAATAGGGACAAGGAATGGCATCGCAGGCGGTCACCAAGAAAAGTTATCGGGAGAATCTATACGGTATCACCTTCGGAGGGAGAGAAGTTTTACTTGCGAGTATTGTTATCTCATGTCAGAGGTCCAACCAGTTGGGAATATCTCCTTACAAATAATGGCACTCCTTTCAGTACATTCAAAAAATCAGCCGAGGATAGAGGATTTCTAGAGACTGATCATAGTATTCGTGATTGTTTGGTTGAGGCTGCAAGTCTCCGAATGCCATATGCTTTACGGAGGTTATTCGTGACGATTCTCATATTTTGTGAACCTACTGATGTTAGAAGCTTTTGGAATGAGTTTTTTACACGTATGACAGAGGATTATCAAACACCTAACAATGTTGTGGAATCGGTCTTGACAAATATGTTGTTGAAGGACTTGAATGAACTCTTAAACCTGCACGGTAAAAAGATTGAAGATTATGATCTCCCATCTCTATCCCTTGACACAGTACAAGAAGATTCCATTACAAGTGTCATACAGGAGGAGTTAGCGGTCGATATCCCCAATGAAGATATTGAATCTGTTGCTAAGTTAAATAATGACCAAGTGATTGCGTTCAAAACCATTATGAATGTAATTGATCAAAAACACAGTGGGTTATTTTTTGTTGATGGTCCTGGAGGAACATGTAAAACATTCCTTTATCGAGCATTAATGGCAAGTTTAAGAAGTAGAGGAGAAATTGTCTTGGCAACTGCATCATCTGGTATAGCTGCAACATTGTTACCCGGTGGTAGAACTGCGCACTCTCGATTTAAGATACCTATCGATATACAACCGAGTTCCATTTGTGGTATTCAAAAGCAAAAAGATCTTGCAAATCTCATTAGGGCTGCTGCTGCTATAATTTGGGATGAAGCCCCAATGACAAACAAAAATTGTTTGGAAGCCTTAGATCGATCATTACAAGACATTTGTAGCAACAATGCTCCATTTGGAGGAAAAGTTATGATCATGGGGGGAGATTTTCGTCAAGTTCTTCCTGTTGTAAGAAAAGGTACTAAGGCACAAATGATTTCTGCATGTATTGTTCAGTCTCATTTATGGGCTCATACCAAGATTTTGCGATTGCGTCAAAATATGCGATCGTTGCATGATCAAGAGTTTGATGAATTTCTTATGCGCATTGGTGATGGTGTTGAACCTACCAAACCAGATGACATGGTGAGGTTACCTTCACAGATTGCAGTCCCATGGGAAGGTGACCATTCCATACAAGTACTTATCCAACATATTTTTCCTGATTTAGAATTGCATGGTTGGGATGCCCCTTATATGGTACAAAGAGCTATTTTGACCCCAACAAATGATGATGTCCAAAAATTGAATGATATAATTATTGACCAGTTTCCAGGAGAAGAACATAATTTGTTATCATTTGACGAGGTTGAAGGGGATAATCATAATTTATACCAACAAGAATTCTTAAACTCAATTGCACAAGGTAGTTTGCCACCACATATTCTAAAGATAAAAAAAGGTGCACCGTTGTTGTTGTTGCGAAATCTAGATCCTAGGTATGGGTTGTGTAATGGAACACGGTTATGATGTCGTGGTTTATATATGAATATGTTGGATGTGGAAATCTTGACAGGAAACAACGTAGGAAAACGAGCTTTCTTGCCCAGAATTAAAATAAAAACATCTGCAAGTGATGGGTTGCCTTTTGTCCTTAGTAGAAAGCAGTTTCCGGTGCGACTAAGTTTTGCAATTACAATAAATAAGTCACAAGGGCAAACCATTCCAAATGTTGGAATATATCTTCCACGACATGTTTTCAGTCATGGACAATTATATGTGGCTTTATCCAGAGGTGTTTCACAGGCTACAACAAGAGTTTTAACCAGGGAAGGAAAATTGGAAGGAGAAGATGGTGACTACACAAAAAATGTAGTCTTTAAACAAATTCTTTTATCGCACCCGCGGGTATTCATTAAGTACAATAGCAAAAATTTTACGCATTGATTCCCATTTTGGCTGCAAGTGACTAACAAGAATATATTGTATATTGTTTAATGATAACTAAATGTAATATTATTTTGATTTAATGTACAGCCAAACTAAGATATGGTGAAATCTTCCAATTATGTAAGGAGCTGAACAAAAAGAATGTTGAAGCTTGCTTCGACATAAAAGTAAGTTATGCTTAACCATTTCTACTGTATTTTTATATTATGCAATTGGTTCATAGTTATTCTCATTATTGTGGTGGAATACAATCTAGATGAAAGACTTTGAGGATAAGTGGAACACATGGAAGGATGAGTATACAATTCCATCCATTGGCAAAATCGACAATAAGGTGTATTTGCATTTTCCACAATATATGCGATAAAAAACTATTTATAAAATCTTCATCATCATTTTACTATAACTTTTATTGTCTTTATTGCGGCAGGTCAAACGTCTGAAAATTTATTCTATTGGTTGGAGCTCCACTGTGATATCAGATAAAACACAACTTTGGAAAATGGTGAAAAGAGAAATAATAGCTCAAAGGATGGAAAGGTTTTTATTTTATTTATTTATCCGTAATCTTTACTTGGATGAATTTAAATTTTATTATTTGTTAATTTTTTTACTAAAACCATATTACCTGCTACTAAGTCAATTGTTTTCCTTTTTTTTTACTAGGAATCAGCGTAATTCGACAATCAGTCAAGATTGTAGTTCTACCAGATCTGAATTAAAACAAAGTATCACACTTCACCAGGTATAATGTTTTTTATTATGTTTTTATAAACCATATTATACTCTACAATCTAACCTATAAATGTATTTAGTTTGTTGATCTGACATTTCGTGCCTACTTTGTAGTTTTTTAGAACTCAAGATTTTATTGATAAAGTGATGTATGAAGAATTGCTTCGAATATTTACAAGGTAAAAAATACTATATTTTACACTAATTACAGTTAATTTCACTATTCTTCTTTATTTTAAAAACGTTCTTATATGAGAAATTTATATTTTGCTTTACTACATCAATATTACAGGGAAAAAGAAAATTCTTCAGATAAAGATAAAGATTTCATGTTCGGTCTACCTCTTAAAGCACGTCATTGATGACACAGTGTCAATAATATTTTGTATGTTTTAGTTCTTGATTATAATTCAGAATATTATTTACAATTTTCTAAATGCATTGATGCTATTATTTATAGAGAATATTTTTCATGTTGAGTGTGTCGTGGACAATGAATTTAGGTGCTCAGGGGCAGCAATGACATATTTTGTTTAGAGTCAATTTTTGTGTGTTGACAATTCTTTTAAATCCTATAACACAATCATGTATAAATTAAAATATATTATACAATCAAAATATGTTAACAATTCTTTTAGAATCAATTTCTGAGAGTTGAGTAGTATGCAAGTATGTGGACAAGGAGAAGGAAAAACATACCCACGAAAACAATTAATTTCACTATTTTTTTTTAATTCACTATAGTATTTTATGAGTATATAAATTTCATCTTGATTTTAATTCTACTAATTATATCTAGATAATTTTAATTTTAATGCGAATTACAATAAATGTATCTCATAAAAAATATATACGCATAAATACTTCTCTGCTGTGCGCATTAAAAAAGCGGACAGACGGCTGGACGCTAGTAATAAAATAAATAAAAATTGACGAAGGGGGCAGAACTAAACCCTAACCACCTCTCCCTTCCATTTTTTCCTCTTTCACACCTCTATTGTTCGGCTATGGCGTCTCAAACTCGAAAAGGCGGTGTTTCTCTACCCGACAGACCGAACAATCCCCAAGACTCCATCATCACCAAGATCTCCCGCTCCCCCGTCGTCTCCTGGAGCAAACAAGCCTACACCGACACCTCCTTCGTCTTTAAGAAACTCCTCAAAAGCACCGGCAATGCCGCTTGGATCACCGGAACCACCTTCCTTGTCCTCGTCGTTCCTCTTATCATCGAGATGGACCGCGAGCAGCAGCTCAACGATCTTGAACTCCAGCAGGCTAGTATCCTCGGTACTCCTTCTAAGTGATTGTCATCGCGTTGATGAAAATTAGGTTTTGGTATGCGGAGATCTCGATTGTTCGTTGATTGAGAACAGTGTTGATCTGTTTTTAGGGTTTCTAATTGCAATAATTTTATGATCTGATCTGTACCTTTTTAGGAACTTCTCAGTTATGACAAGTTTATGTTAGTAAAATGTTGAATGCTTGATTACTTGATTTGATTCACCTGATACTACTTTGCAAATCGAGAATAATGATCTTCTGCAAATTGCATTGGTGCTATTAAATTCTTACTAATGGGATATTATCTTCTGAGACTCTGTTTCCTGTTAACTTGCACATGCTTCTACTTTTTAATTTAGCTTTGTGAAACTTTGGAGGAACAAAGGCCACTGGGCATGCTTTTGAACTCTGGCTTTTATTTTCTATAGATCAGTTTATTATTGATAGAACTTAAATGTATGGGTTAGGAATGGATAGTATAGACTTAACACAATTCATGGCTAAATGTTTAAAGACAAAATACTATCCTAACAAGGAGTTTATACAATCTATTGTTGGTCACAACTCTAGCTACACTTACGTATAAATCTGGCTAGTTGGATTATTAGAGAAGGCTGTTGTCTGAGGGTCAAAGTTGGTTTAAAGTCCCAATTTAGAAAATTTTTAATTCTAGTGGTAATCAAAATAACTCTCAAGTCCTAAAATATTTAGATTCAAGTGTATTTTAGATTAGGGGGCGTATTTCATGAGGATAATCAAAGTTAGAACAAACACCTAATTTATTCAGGTTTTAAACCTTTGGAAGGTGATCAAATTAAGCAAATTCTCTAAACCGTCAAAGATGAGGATTCCTAACACTAATAAAGATGAAGGACGATCTTTATATATTAGACATGGTTGTCATTTTATATAACAAAGAGGGAAGGGAGATAAGCCTGGTAGAGCTTGCCTTAACAGAGCCAACAAAGGTTGGAAAGAATTGGAAATTAAACAATCCTCTAGGCATCAAACTTTGTTAAGGAGATCCTTAAGAGAATTCACGTCCATTATATTTATTTGAGTTTTTTAAATGAGTTTTACTTAATTTTTTTATATTATTTTAAAATTTTAAATAATTTAAACAACTCAACTTTATTTTTAAACAATCATAGAACTTGTCAAAAAAATTTAAGATGTGTTCTTCCAAATTCGACAATATATTCCACTTTTATATATATATATATTAAACAACACCATACATGATACTAATAATTCATTACAAAATACATTAAAAATAACATAAACATTAAAATAAATTAGTATATTTTTAAAACAAATTTGGATTGTTGTTATTCTCATGCCCAAAACGTTGTCATATATATGTCATATCAAATCTTGTTCAATGTGTAGATGAATTTGTTTATCACAGACGTAAAAATTTTTATGTAAGAATTCTTTAAAATCAATATTAAAATAATTCAACAACTTTGTCGTGTTATTGCTCAAATGATTATAAAAAAAATTAAAATTTATACCATATGTGACACGTTTTTCTTCAATAATCTTGTGTAATATGATGCACGTATTAATTATGTGTTATAGTGCGTCTAAGTGCCAAGATCGTGTTCAGTTATATATGAACACAAATCGGAATTGAAGACTCCAAATGTTTGTTCAATATCATTTCTTGCCTCTTCTTGATGTCGAGCAAACAATTTTATCTTATCATCTTGTGGTAATGAAATACTTTTCACAAACGTGGTTCATTCAAGATAAATTTCATCAGATAAATAATAACCTTATTGTATGTAGTATAGTTGATTATATGCTAAACTTTGGAAGCCCGCCCTTGCAAAACATTGTTGAAGACATTGATTTGGTTCAACACATTATTTTGTTGTTTGGATCCGCTATCCCAAAGAATGCATGTAAAATCCATAAGTCTTGTGAAGTCATTGCTTCAAGTATAACAATTGGTTTTCTGTGATTGCCTCGAACGTGTTACCCATTTTATTGCAACTGGATGATTTTTTCATTCTCAATGCATACAATCAATGCTCCTAACGTACTTGAAAAATTTTGTGCCTCCCTCATTTGCATTAGGTTATTGATGTCTTAAGTGTTTGACCTTCACAAATATTGTTCCTCAGAGATGTTGATTACACCCTTTCTTAAGTTACCAACATACGAATAACATTAGTGTATTTTCATAATGATGAAATACTTGATCAAACTAAAATATTCAAAATAGTTGTCTTATATACATATTTGATGTATCTTTTTTTGAGTATATTCATATCGTTGATCTTTAATCTTTCCTCAACACTCTCAGCCTTTTTAGTATTTACATCAACATTTTTCTCTCTATCTCGACATTTTCATCCTCAATATATGCATAGTCTAGTGTAAACACTACAATCAAATCAATTTTTTAAACTCATATTTCAAAGAATTATATTTGACATTGAGAGTAGTAAATATTTCCACAAGATTTTCTTTCTTCTTTTTTTGACTGCCTTTTGACCCATTGGACGACGTGACAAAGTAGGTGATGGTGGATTATATTCGTTGCCCATTGGTGTTAGTGGATTAGAAGATAAAGAATATTCTCCTGAAGTTGAATTCTTTGTTCTTTTTGTAGAAGCTCCTGATGAACCTGCGAGATATTTAGGTTCATTTATGCAACTTGCGTGATATTTGCTCCGGAACTCCCAATTTGTTGTGTAGACACAACTTATTTGTAACATCCAACAAACTTTTGAATAGATGAATTAATTTTGTGTCATCGACCTTTTCGTATCGTTGATTTCTTTTCTTTGTGATTGATGTCACGATGCTTGTTGTATGCTCCGTCAATCATCTTTTAAAAACTATCTCCTTTTTTATCAACTTCAATAATTGAATGTTTTAAAACCTTGAGTCATGATTGAATGAAAACTTCATCATTTTCGGTTGGAATCATTGTTTAGCGGTGCAAATGCAACTTTTTCACCAATATTATATATTAAGTGAAAAAATTCCGGTGTTTCATGTTCTTGATCATTTGATTGCAAACAACTACTACCTATTTTAGCACCATGAGGCATGGTAGGGTCAGTTGATTGAGATGTAAATTGTTGATATTGATACAGATAAGATGGTGTATGATATGAATAATTTCTAAAGTGTGTGTTATTTTATGGATTTAGTTAAAATGAGAGTTTTGAAAATTTGGATTATGGTGTGGATTTTATATAAGAGGTGCATTTCTAAATTACGAGTTGCTTTGTTAATTTATGTTAGAAGGAGGATTGCCACTATTTTGTATAAAATTAGATCAAGAATTATGTTGATTGAGATTTTTTAACAAATAAATGTGTAGAAGAAAAAAATTCAAATAAAATAAAATAAAAAAATTCAAAATTAAACTAAATGTGGATAAAAATGGTAATAAAACGGGTGATCTGTTTATTGTATTAGAAAATATTGCCATTGTAAATTTTTCTTTTCATTAGAACATAATCGTTGCAAATTTTCTTGTCATTACAACATAGCCTTTGCAGCATTTCATACCTATTGTCATTTAATAAAATAAACACATAAATGCATAAATAATTTATTTATGACACTTAAAGAATAATTCTCTAATTAGAGAAAGTGTGTGCACTTGAAGAAACATTCTTTTTTATCAAATATCAAAGTTGGCTTAAATATCGTGTAGTTTAAAGAGTGTCTATATCCATCATATATACTTAGATTTTTTTAATGAGATCCACTTAATTTTTTACATTATAATACACTTTAAAATTATTTAAACAACTTAGTTATATTTTTCAAACTAGACGTCTACCCGCACGTCGCGCAGATAAGTTTTATTAAAATATTATCGATAAATATTAATTTAGAAAAGTAAATAATATGTTTGTATTAATATTTTTATTGAGTCTATTTTTTATTTAAATAGTTAGTAATAATTTAATAGTTTACATTTTATAAAAGATAATAATATATTATTATCATAATAAAAAAAGTTAAATTTAAATAAAATATTCTCTCAATACAAAATTAGTCGTAATTTATAAATAGATAATTAAAAATGACATGGGCTATATCAAGTAAATGCAAGTAAATGGCTAATAGAGGAAAAAATGTGAAATGGAGGAAATGAATTATTTTCATATTTTTTTCTTTTTCATTTATGTAAGCAAATTAAGAATATCATAAAAATCTAAGTTAAACATAAAATTTATCATCCGTGAATAGTGGAGATTGATTTCAAAGAGTGAAGAGTGGTTACTAAATTCATGGGAGTGGAGAAGTTATAATATTTTTATTTAATTAATTAATTATAAATGTGTGTTATATTTAATTTTTTAGAATAAAGTTAGAAACGTGTTTCATATATAATTTTTTGAAATTTAATTAATTAATTACTAATAAATATTTATTATAATTAATTAATTAATTAATTAATTATTATTTAGATTATTAATATAAATTTTGGTGGAAGTTATTTAATAGTGGTGGAGGTGTTTGGTATAATTATAATTTTAATTCATTATTTAATATTATTATTATTTATCATAATTTATAAATTTGTAAATTTGTAGAAGTTAAAATTCCAATTTTAACCTTAAAATTTTTGGAGGGAAAAATTGATGAAAAAAGTTATAGAATTATAATTTAGTATGATATCCATGTCACCCACCGAAAACTTTAAAATAGGTTCCACTAAATTTCATAACTTACCCCATATTTATATTTTATAAAAATGTAATTGAAACAAATTAATTCAAATATATTAAAAAAATCATATATTTAAAATAAATCAACTTGAAGTAAATATATATATTAAAGAACATGATACATGACACAAATAATTTATTAAAAATCTCATTCTTTTGTATCACACTTTCATGTCAAAAATGCTAGACTAAAATTCTCAGGCTAACAGATGCTCCCCCAAAATGCAAATTTCAATCATGTTCGTAATATGGAAGAAAATTGGTGTTTTTGATAACTTTCGACAATGTTCGTGGATGCATGCATATGTTATTGTCATCATGACTACTTTCACCAAATTGTCATGTCAAGAACTTGCGTGCAAAATGTCATCATCTTTCCAATTTCCCAGGCTATCGTGGGCCACAAGAATTAAACATTTTAAAACAAATCTTAATTAATCTTAATTCAGAAAATCAAACGTTAGTGGTTTTAAATCAAAAAGGGGAAACTAAAAAGCTTTACTGTACAAACTATATATAGACCCTCATTCATTTTTCTCTTTTTTTCCCGCCAGTTTCCTCTTCTGTGGACCATAAGAGCCATTTTATTCCTCTAAACCCAACTTCAACAATATTTTTCTCAAGTTCTAAAACCAATGGCTTCCTCTGATGCGATGAAACAACTTTCAGTTCCATCTACTTTTGATATTAAAGAACATATTTTCATCAACGATCGAAGCTAGGTTCCTGAACCTCCAATGAAGAATGAAAAATCCATTATCTGGGTTTCCCACGTATTAATCCCTTTTTCCATTTATGGAAAAATTCATGTATTCTTGGGTCCACTTCCCAAACTCACTACAAACTTGATAAATTAAAGAAACTTTTCCCTTTTCTTCGTCGTTAAAAACCTCATGCATTTGAAAACACTATCTATGAATTAGGTTTTATGAGTTCACTTCTGCGTGTGTTCCATTTCTCTACAATCATCAACAATGAAACTTATATCAATTGGTTGGATATAGTAGAAAAGAAAAAAAAATAACAAATCTAGAAAATCATGCAATATATTACTTGATTCAGTTGTCCAGAGCTGGTCTTAAATATAACCCCAATAAGCTCATTTCAGCTCTTTACTGTTGGGAGGGTTCTACTAATACCTTTCAAATCCACTGTGGAACGATAACCCCCACTTTTTTCGATGTTGCCACTATCATTGGTCTTTGACTAAACAGGGATATCTTCGACCTATGCTCAAAATTAAAATCAAGCCTAATTTTACTTTTACCCATCCAAGCTTCATCAATTATATCGAAGATCATCACGAGGGCGTTATGGAAAATTCTTATTATAAACACATTACCTTCCTCACCCTCTAGCTATCCTACTTTGTCTTTTCCTATGGTTCTCTACATATAGCCAAAAAGTTCATTACTTTGCTAACTTAGATCCATGAGGGGAAAAACATTTGTCTCGGCAAAACTAATCTTATGTTCCCTTTTATGAATATCCAGGGATTGTTGCCCCCGAACTGAAATCAATAAACCATCCTGATGACAAGCTTTTGATCTCTGGCGTCATATGGCTCCTGCAACTTTGACTTAATTTTGCTTTTGAACCCTATTTGAAGGTCACCATCTCATATGATTTGACAAGAAAAGTTTAAAATAAACAGGTTGAAGGCACTAGGCTCGTTGTACTTTCTATAGAAGATACCATTTGTTCGACTAAAAAAGGCCTTCAAAGATTACTTCTTTTAGTATGCCGATTGTGCTACAGTCATTTTTGTCATGACCTCATTTGTTAGTCAAAGTCATGGATCAGATTGGTTTAAAAGAAAATTTCCCACTTTTTCTCCCGAACACCATTTTGAAGCCATCGACATTTAAGCAGGCTTCCTCACACCATTCATATCAACCAAAATTTTAACTGGGAAAGTTGGCATGTGACTTATTAGATATCAACCAAACCTAATGGCCAGACAACTTGTCTTTAGCCAATTTTTACCAAAGTCACTTTTTGTTTGTAAGGACGAAATCTGTTTGGCCAGCTCTACCCTGTTGGAGGAAAGTTGTCGAGCCTGTTTAGACTATCATTCCAAAGCAACTCTTACTCTAACCCCTTTTAATTTTCAAGCTTCTTATTTGTGCACCCAAGAATTTTAAGAATAATGACTGGCTTATTTTCTTGACGTTTGCGTGGAACACTCTATTCTTCTACAAAGTTTAATAAACATTTTCTCCTCAGTGCATACTAAATGGAAGAACAAAACTCGAGGTAAGCACATCAAGTAAATTCAAGCTTTTCAACTTTACTTTGAAATCATGTATAACCCATGCCAGCTTAGTCAAACTGTTCCGGACTGAACTGATGGCTAGGCATGACCCAATTCACTTCTGCATCCAGAACGGCCCAATAGCCTAGATCCATCCAGTTGAGGACAAAGGGAACTAGTTTTCCCTCTGCCCCTCCACTGAGGAGAGATGGCCATCTGGCCATCTCTGCCCTTCCATCACATTCTTGCCCGTCACGCACAGGGCAGACATCCAGGGATGGCAGTAGTGCTCCTGTTTGGAATCATCTCCTGCCCCTCCATCGAGGAGGCTGCTCAGAATGATCCAGTAGTCTCGAGCCAACCAGTTGAGGACAAAGGAAAGCCTTTTTCCTCCCGACCCTCTACCGAGGAAGACTAGCCAACTGATCTCCAGGGATAGAAGGCCAACTCTGCCCTCCATTTCATCTTTGTCCATCATACACGAGACGGTCATCCAAGACCAACCAAGAATACACTTGCTCGGAAACACTCCCCTGCTCAAAGCAACAGGCTAGTTCTGAGCAGGTCTACCCCTCAGCCGAGGAGAGATGGCCAGTTGACCTCTAGGGGCAGCCGCCCATCTCTGCCCCCCGTCTCACCTCTGCCCGTCATGCACGGGACAATCATCAAGAACCAAGCAAGAATGTACCTGCCCGGAAACACTCCCCTCCTCAAAGCAACAGGCTTGTTCCGAGCAGGTCTGCCTATTCTAACGGCTAGTTTCTGGCAGTTACCTATTCTTTAGGAAACAGTTATTTCACTCCGAAAATAGGGACCGCTGGCCACGCGCTGGGGGCACTATAAAAACCCTCTCATTCGAGAGGGTCAGGTATCGAATAATCATCCTAAGAACACACTTTGTACTTGCCCCTTTCTCTGACCTTTTCTTACTTGAGCGTCGGAGTGCCTTGTAGGTACACCCCCTCCTCCTCCTCCATTCCAGCATCATAGACGAAGTCTCTTGCCCACTTCAAGGTTCTGATCAACCGGTAAGATCAGTGGCGCCGTCTATGGGAACTCTTGTTCTTCCCATCTTTCTTTCCCCGGAAACCAAAGATCAAAGCAGATTTCCAAGATTCTGATCATGGCCATCCGTGACACACCAACGATGCTCGCAACACTCTCTCCTCCCCGTTAGCAAGATGGACAAGGATGAAGCATTTCCTCTTCTCGAGGACCATGTCCCCCTCCAAAGGGACAGAGTCGTTACGTCCCCTTCTCCAAATCACAATGATAAGGAGGATCACCGACCAGACCACAACAAAAAAACAAAGATCCCTGAGGATGCACCCGAGGATCTCCAGCTCATCCCAGTGCCGCCCAACGCCGACCCGGCCATGGCTGCCCTGGTCGGAGCTCTTAACAAAAACTTCCAATTCCTCCACAATACGAGGGTTGGAACAGAATAAGTCCATCGCTTGAGATCTCCCCCTCCCAGGCGCGAGCGCCAGAGGTCCCGGAGCCTTTATCCTCGATGTAACGCCCCAGTTTTTGTCAGTTTTAGTCCGTTTTATTTATTTGAGTCATTTTTTATTATTCTATTATTATTTTATTTTTATCTCTGACTTTTATCTAAAAATATGTTATTTTTTAGTCGAGATTATATTTTATCGGGTTTTGGGAGCGTTTGCGAGATATTTGGGTGTAGGGGTATTTTGGGCGTTTTGATTTATTTTGGTAAGTTAAGAATAGAAAGAAAAAGAGAGAAAAATAGTAAGAAGAGAAAAGAAGAGAAGAGAAGAGAAAAGAAGAAAAGAGAGAAAAACTTGAGAAAGAAGAAATAAATCAACCGATTTTTCTACGCGCTATTTAATCGGTAAGAGTGCGAAACTCGATTATGCTATGTTTGTGTATGATTATGTATGTGTTGCTTGGATGTTTCTTGTCTTTCCATGGCTTTTGAGTTCTAGGTCGAAAATGATAAAATGATTGGGAATCGATGTTTGCGCGGTCGGAAATCGATATAATTTGCGTTGTATGATCACCACGTGTTTATGAGTCATTGCTGATAATTGTTTTGGTGTTGGAATTGATTTGGAATGAAAAATGAGGGTTTTGGAGGTTTTTGGATAGTGTAACCCGTAACAGCATTTTTCTGGTTCTGGTGTGATTCGCCAGGCGAATTTGGGATTTGCCAGGTGAATTGAGTATCGCCACTAGCTCGCCAGGCGAACTGCTGGCGAATGGAATTCGCCAGGCGAATTCGTAAGTCGCCAGGCGAAATAGGAATTACAGAAAGGGGGTAGCTTCTGTAACTCTTGGTTTTTTTTCTAATTGGTGATTCGCTAGGCGAAATCTATGGCGAATGGGAATTCGCCAGGCGAATTCTCAAGTTGCCAGGCGAATTTGGCTGTATCTCAATAAATTCTTTTCTTTGAAAATTCATAACTTTTGATCTGTTGTTCGGTTTGAGGCGTGGTTTGATGCGTTAGAAAGCTCATAAAATGTACTTTATATTGATGATGGTTTTGAGAATTATTGGCCGATTATATTAGGTCAGAAATTAGAAAATGTGTTGTTTTGTTGTCGACTTTTGCCGTTTAATTGTGTGAACTTGATGTGTATGTGCAATATGTTGTTGGTGTGGATATTTTATGACTTGTGTATTGTTGAGTGATGAAATTGCATGAAATACATATTGTAATGATGATTGGTGGCCTTACGGCAAGAAATTACAATGTGTTGTAACTGTTGAGTTATGCATGATTATGGATGAGTAAATGTGTGCATATGAATGTTATGAGTCATTGTATGCCAAGCATCATAATATGCATATTGTGAAGTCGAGTGCCATGAGGGTACGAGCGACGGATAGATTCCAATGGGAATCCGCTATAACATCGTGAGCCTTAAAAATAAGAGGACCTAAAGTGATTTGATATATCGTGAGCCTTAAAAATAAGAGGACCGAAAGCGATGGTTATAGACGACCGTGTGCCCTTGTGGGGTGTGAGCGATCGGATTGTGAGCCTTATACAAAGAGGACCGAAAGCAATCCATAAACATCGTGAGTCTTATACAAAGAGGACCGAAAGCGACGGGGAACATCGTATGCCCGACGGGGAGTTACATTAAGTAACGAGCGATGGTTCCAATGGTTCCTGAGTGAACTGGTTCTGAGATGTGATGAGTCGGTACCGCATGTGCATTGCATGGAGTCGTTGTGTCGGTCTCGGTGCATTTGCATAAATCATGGATTAATTGTGTATGGAATTGTGAATGTGACTGATGAGATAAAATATGTATATTTATGTGGTTGATGAGAGTATTGTATATGATTGATATGCATCGGTGACGTATATATAGAATATGTGTTGTATTTGATTGTGGTGCAATTGTGGTGAAAATATTTTATATGTGCATTTTGGGTAAATATATGATTATATGCAATTGTGCTATGATCTTGTTTCTCACCCTTCTGCTATTTTATAATGCTCTATGAGGCATTGCAGATTAGAGTTGCTGGAGGTCTTTTTGTGAAGCTTTGCGTCTTCATTCTTTTGTCGGTCGGCTCTGATATGTGACGCCGGGTAGTTAGGGTGGCCGTTTGTGATTAGTTTGTATTATGTATATGTATCTTTTGAATTGTACATATATGGTTGTATATGACAAACAAACTTTCATGATATATATATATATATATATATATGAGATTCAGTTGCAGATTTTCCGCTATTATTTTGTTTCTGATTCGTGGGCGTATTACTACCTGAACTATTGCATATCTGTATGAGCAGGTGATATATGTTTGTTTCAAATTGATGTGGCGTCTCCGGTCTATGTCATGCATGTTTTAATTATACTCTGATGAAATTTTGAATTTTCTTTTACCGCTTTAATAGCTTGGGGGGTATAGATTGGGGGTGTTACATTAAGTGGTATCAGAGCCAGTCCGTGTCAGTTTGTGCCAGTCCTTGTTGGTCGTTGTGGTTAGGTGAGCTATTTGTTTAACCATAGTTGCTGTTATTGGAAATGAACAGAATATGGCTGGAAGGAACGACGCTGCTTTAGCTGCTGCGATGCAGGCTATGGCTCGGGTTGTGCAGGGTGCACTGAATGCTGCTGGGAATGATGAGTTTCGGAAGAATAAACCACCTGTCTTCAAAGGAAGATATGATCATGATGTGCACAGATTTGGTTGAAAGAGATTGAAAGGATTTTTCGAGTGATGGATTGTGACGAGGATCAGAAGGTGAGACTAGGTACTCACATGTTGCTGGAAAAAGCTGATGATTGGTGGGTTGGTACTCGTCATGTGTTGGAAGCTGCAGCGGAGGAGGAGGAGGAAGAGATCACTTGGGAGTTGTTTAGCCGGGAGTTCTTGAGGAAGTATTTTCCCGAAGATGTCAGAGAGAAGAAAGAGATAGAATTCTTGGAATTGAAACAAGGTAGTATGTCTATTGTAGACTATACTGCTAAGTTTGTTGAGCTGGTGCAGTTTTATCCACATTATGCGGAGGCGACTGCGGAATTCTCTAAGTGTGTTAAGTTTGAAAGTGGTTTGCGTCCTGAGATTAAACAGGCTATTGGTTATCAGAGGATTCGAAGGTTTGCAGACTTGGTGGATTGTTGTAGGATTTATGAGGAGGACAGTAAGGCTCGTTCTACTCACTATAAGAGTATGACCGACCGGAAAGGGAAGCAACAGGTTCATGGTGGTCCTTATGTGACACCAGCTGATAAAGGTAGGCAAAGGGGTGCTTTTGATCGAAGGTCAAGTGGGGGAGGAATGTCTAGTCCTCTGAGGTGTTTTAGATGTGGTGATGTGGGACATCATCAGTCTGAGTGTAGGAAGGATTTGAGGAAGTGTTCTAATTGCGGCGGTGTAGGACATGTGGTTGCTGATTGTACAAGGAAGAATGTGTTTGTATGTTTCAACTGTGGTGAACCTGGTCACATTAGTACCAAGTGTCCGAAACCGAAGAAGGCTTCAGTTAGTGGGAAAGTCTTTGCGTTATCAGGGGCTCAGACTTCAAGTGCAGATCATCTGATTCGAGGTACTTGTTTTATTAATAGTATGCCCTTAATTGCTATTATTGATACTGGAGCGACTCATTCGTTTATTTCGTCTGAGTGCGCGAAGCATTTGAACCTTGTGTTGTCTTTAATGGATGGTGAGATGGTTATTGATACGCCAGCAATGGGTTCAGTAACTACTTCGTTGGTTTGTTTGAGTTGTATTTTGACCATTTATGGTAAAGATTTTAAGATGGATTTAGTGTGTTTGTCGTTGGAGGGTTTAGATGTGGTTTTGGGAATGAATTGGTTACAATTTAATCGGGTTCATATTGATTGTTATCATAAGCTAGTAAGGTTTCCTTCTCTTGAGGAAGACGAAGACTCGAGTTTCTTATCTACCAAAGAGTTGAAGAAACTTTTGGCGGAGGAAGCTCAGTTGTTCGGGTTGTTTGCATCTTTGACCGTGGCTAGTCAAGTGTCGCTGGATGTGTTTCCTGTTGTGTGTGAATTTCCTGAAGTGTTTCCTGAGGATATTTCAGATGTGCCGCCAGAGAGAGAGGTGGAGTTTTCTATAGATCTAGTTCCTGGTACTAGACCTGTGTCTATGGCACCTAATAGAATGTCGACATCTGAGTTGGTGGAGTTGAAAAAGCAATTGAATGAGTTGTTGGAGAAGAGGTTTGTGAGGCCAAGTGTTTCTCCTTGGGGTGCTCCAGTTTTGTTGGTGAAAAAGAAAGATGGAAGTATGCGATTGTGTATTGATTATCGTCAGTTGAATAAGGTGACGATTAAGAATAAGTATCCTCTTCCAAGGATTGATGATCTGATGGATCAGTTAGTTGGTGCTTGTGTGTTTAGTAAGATTGATTTACGACCGGGGTATCATCAGATAAGGGTGAAAGAGGAAGATATTCAGAAGACAGCTTTTAGGACATGATACGGTCATTATGAATATTCGGTGATGCCGTTCGGGGTTTCTAATGCGCCAGGTGTGTTTATGGAATACATGAATCGTATTTTTCATGAGCATTTGGATCGTTTTGTTGTTGTGTTTATTGATGATATTTTAATCTATTCTAAGTCTCGGGTGGAGCACGCGGAGCATTTGCGTATTGTTTTGCAGGTTTTGAAGGAAAGGAAACTTTTTGCAAAATTGTCCAAGTGTGAGTTCTGGTTGTCGGAAGTGAGTTTTCTTGGACATGTAATTTCAGGTAATGGTATTTCTGTGGATCCATCTAAAGTAGAAGCAGTTCTACAATGGGAGGCTCCGAGATCTGTTACTAAAATTCGAAGCTTTTTGGGTTTGGCTGGTTATTATCAGAGGTTTATTGAAGGTTTTTTTAAGTTGGCACTTCCATTGACCCAGTTGACTTGTAAAGGGCAATCGTTCATTTGGGATATTCGGTGTGAGGAGAGTTTTAATGAGTTGAAAAGAAGATTGACGACAGCTCCGATTTTGATTTTACCAGATCCTAATGAACCGTTCGTGGTTTATTGTGATGCGTCTTTGATTGGCCTAGGTGGTGTGCTGATGCAGGAAGGTAAGGTTGTGGCTTACACTTCAAGGCAATTGAGAGTGCATGAGAAAAATTATCCTACTCATGATCTTGAGTTAGCGGCTGTGGTTTTTGTGTTAAATATTTGGAGGCATTATCTCTACGGTGCAAGGTTCGAAGTCTTTAGTGATCATAAAAGCTTGAAATATTTGTTTGATCAGAAGGAGTTAAATATGAGGCAGCGTAGATGGTTGGAATTCTTGAAGGACTACGACTTTGGCTTGAATTACCATCCTAGTAAAGCTAATGTGGTAGCTGATGCGTTGAGTCGGAAAACATTGCATATGTCGGCTTTAATGGTTAAGGAGTGAGAACTTTTGGAATCATTTAGAGACTTGAGTTTGGTATGTGAAGTGACTTCGGATAGTGTGAGGCTGGGTATGCTGAAGGTTACTAATGATTTTCTGATGACGGTAAGTGAGAAACATAAGTTGGATGTGATATTCGTGGATTTGATGTTGGTTGGCGAAAAAGATGCGAGTAGTGATTTTGAAGTGGATGTTAATGGTGTTTTGAGGTTCTGTGGCTGAATTTGTATTCCTGATGATTCGGAGTTAAAAAGGATGATTTTGGAGGAAAGACGCCGGAGTAATTTGAGTACACATCTGGGAGCGAATAAGATGTACCAAGATTTGAAGAAGATTTTCTGGTGGTCTGGATTGAAAAGAGATGTGGCTCAGTTTGTGTATGCGTGTTTGACTTGTCAGAAGTCGAAAGTTGAACATTTGAGGCCTAGTGGTTTGTTGCAACCGTTGGATATTCTGGAGTCGAAATGGGATAGCATTTTGATGGATTTTGTAACGGGATTGCCAAACACTCAGAGAGGGCATAATGCTATTTGGGTGGTTGTAGATAGACTGACTAAATCGGCTCATTTCATTCCGATTGATATCAGTTTTTCTTTGGAGAGGTTAGCTGAGATTTACATCAGTGTGATTGTGAAGTTGCATGGGGTTCCGTTAAGTATTGTTTCTGATCGAGATCCAAGGTTTACCTCGAGATTTCGGGAAAGTTTGCATAAGGCTTTGGGTTCTAAATTAAGATTGAGTTCGGCTTATCATCCGCAGACGGATGGTCAGACGGAGAGGACGATTCAGTCGTTGGAAGATTTGTTGCGAGCGTGTGTTCTTGAACAAGGTGGTATGTGGGATAGTTATCTTGCATTGATCGAATTCACGTATAACATCAGTTTTCATTCTAGTATTGGAATGGCACCGTTTGAAGCATTATATGGACGAAGGTGTCGAACACCGTTGTGTTGGCACGAATCTGGTGAGAGAACGGTGGTAGGACCAGAGTTGGTGCAGCAGACTACGGATAAGGTGAAGTTTATTCGTGAGTAGATGAAAGCTTCTCAGAGTAGACAAAAGAGTCATCATGATCGGAGACGGAAAGATCTTGAGTTTCAAGAGGGCGATCATGTATTTTTGAGGGTTACACCGGTAACGGGTGTTGGTCGTGCATTGAAATCGAAGAAACTTACTTCTCGGTTTATTGGTCCTTACCAGATATCCGCGAGAGTTGGTATTGTGCCGTATCGGGTGGCGTTGTCGCCGAATCTGTCGAATTCGCATGATGTGTTTCATGTTTCACAGTTGCGGAGGTATGTTCCGGATCCGGCACATGTGATTCCGATGGATGAGGTTGAGGTAAGGGAGAACCTTACGGTTGAGGCTTTACCAGTTAGGATTTTGGATCGCGAAGTGAAGCGGTTGAGGGGCAAGGATATTGCACTGGTGAAGGTAGCGTGGGGAGGCGCTGCTGAGGGCAATTTGACTTGGGAGTTGGAGAGTCGGATGCAGGAGTCGTATCCAGAGTTGTTCGTCTCAGGTATATTTTCGAGGATGAAAATTTCTAAGTGGGGGAGAGTTGTAACGCCCCAGTTTTTGTCAGTTTTAGTCCGTTTTATTTATTTGAGTCGTTTTTGATTATTCTATTATTATTTTATTTTTATCTCTGACTTTTATCTAAAAATATGTTATTTTTTAGTCGAGATTATATTTTATCGGGTTTTGGGAGCGTTTGCGAGATATTTGGGTGTAGGGGTATTTTGGCCGTTTTGATTTATTTGGTTAAGTTAAGAATAGAAAGAAAAAGAGAGAAAAATAGTAAGAAGAGAAAAGAAGAGAAGAGAAGAGAAAAGAAGAAAAGAGAGAAAAACTTGAGAAAAAAGAAATCAATCAACCGATTTTTCTATGCGCTATTTAATCGGGTAAGGGTGCGAAACTCGATTATGCTATGTTTGTGTATGATTATGTATGTGTTGCATGGATGTTTCTTGTCTTTCCATGGCTTTTGAGTTCTAGGTCGAAAATGATAAAATGATTGGGAATCGATGTTTGCACGGTCGAAAATCGATATAATTTGCGTTGTATGATCACCACGTGTTTATGAGTCATTGCTGATAATTGTTTTGGTGTTGGAATTGATTTGGAATGAAAAATGAGGTTTTTGGAGGTTTTTGGATAGTGTAACCCGTAACAGCATTTTTCTGGTTCTGGTGTGATTCGCCAGGAGAATTTGGGATTCGCCAGGCGAATTGAGTATCGCCACTAGCTCGCCAGGCGAACTGCTGGCAAATGGGATTCGCCAGGCGAATTCGTAAGTCGCCAGGCGAAATAGGAATTACAGAAAGGGGGTAGCTTCTGTAACTCTTGGTTTTTTTCTAATTGGTGATTCGCTACTGGCTCGCCAGGCGAACTACTGGCGAATGGGATTCGCTAGGCGAAATCCATAGCGAATGGGAATTCGCCAGGCGAATTCTCAAGTTGCCAGGCGAATTTGGCTGTATCTCAATAAATTCTTTTCTTTGAAAATTCATAACTTTTGATCTGTGGTTCAGTTTGAGGCGTGGTTTGATGCGTTAGAAAGCTCATAAAATGTACTTTATATTGATGATGGTTTTGAGAATTATTGGCCGATTATATTATGTCGGAAATTAGAAAATGTGTTGTTTTGTTGTCGACTTTTGCCGTTTAATTGTGTGAACTTGATGTGTATGTGCAATATGTTGTTGGTGTGGATATTTTATGACTTGTGTATTGTTGAGTGATGAAATTGCATGAAATACATATTGTAATGATGATTGGTGGCCTTACGGCAAGAAATTGCAATGTGTTATAACTGTTGAGTTATGCATGATCATGGATGAGTAAATGTGTGCATATGAATGTTATGAGTCATTGTATGCCAAGCATCATAATATGCATATTGTGAAGTCGAGTGCCATGAGGGTACGAGCGATGGATAGATTCCAATGGGAATCCGCTATAACATTGTGAGCCTTAAAAATAAGAGGACCTAAAGTGATTTGATATATCGCGAGCCTTAAAAATAAGAGGACCGAAAGCGATGGTTATAGACGATCGTGTGCCCTTGTGGGGTGTGAGCGATCGGATTGTGAGCCTTATACAAAAAGGACCGAAAGCAATCCATAAACGTCGTGAGCCTTATACAAAGAGGACCGAAAGCGACGGGGAACATCGTATGCCCGACGGGGAGTTACACTAAGTAACGAGCGATGGTTCCAATAGTTCCTGAGTGAACTGGTTCTGAGATGTGATGAGTCGGTACCGCATGTGCATTGCATGGAGTCGTTGTGTCGGTCTCGGTGCATTTGCATAAATCATGGATTAATTGTGTATGGAATTGTGAATGTGACTGATGAGATGAAATATGTATATTTATGTGGTTGATGAGAGTATTGTATATGATTGATATGCATCAGCGATGTATATATAGAATATGTGTTGTATTTGATTGTGGTGCAATTGTGGTGAAAATATTTTATATGTGCATTTTGGGTAAATATATGATTATATGCAACTATGCTATGATTGTGTTTCTCACCCTTCTGCTGTTTTATAATGCTCTATGAGGCATTGCAGATTAGAGTTGCTGGAGGTCTTTTTGTGAAGCTTTGCGTCTTCATTCTTTTGTCGGTCGGCTCTGATATGTGACGCTGGGTAGTTAGGGTGGCCGTTTGTGATTAGTTTGTATTATGTATATGTATCTTTTGAATTGTACATATATGGTTGTATATGACAAACAAACTTTCATGATATATATATATATATATATATGAGATTCAGTTGCAGATTTTCCTCTATTATTCTGTTTCTGGTTCGTGGGTGTATTACTACCTGAACTGTTGCATATCTGTATGAGTAGGTGATGTATGTTTGTTTCAAATTGATGTGGCATCTCCGGTCTATGCCGTGCATGTTTTAATTATACTCTGATGAAATTTTGAATTTTCTTTTACCGCTTTAATAGCTTGGGGGTATAGATTGGGGGTGTTACACTCGACGAAGGAGGAACTACCAGGAACCAGGGAGGCCAGAATCCCTGACCATCAGAAAACGTGACCGCATACCTCCTAGGAGCCAAAAAGATCAGAATAGAATTACGGGCAGAAACCCAACGCTCTCCACCACTAAGGACCAGAGGATGAACGAGAACCCCTTATCCCCGTCGAGGTTACAACCCTCGGCACGAAAGGAATGACCACTCGCGCTTGAGGTCGAGAAGCTATAGTGATGATGGTGAGCCCCGCAACCCGATATCTCAGGAAATCATGGACACCCGCCTACCCAGAGAGCTAGAGAAGCCTCCTCCTTTGGGCACCTATGACGGTACCACCGACCAAGATGAGCACATCGAGAATATCGATGCCCTGCTCGATTACCGCGGGGTCCAAGGAGCCATTAAATGCAGGTTGTTCCCAACAACCCTAAGGAAGGGCGCGATGTCCTGGTATAAAAGTATGCCCGACGAATCCATCACATCATGGAGACAATTGGGGAGATGTCCTTCAGACACTTCACCGCGTCCTGTCGTCACCCAAAGACAGAAGCCTCGCTCGAGGCCATCATCCAAGGGAAAGATGAATCTCTCCGAGCGTACATCGAGAGATTTAATAAAGAAGTCATTCAGGTCTCCACGACCAACGACATGAAGAAATACTTGCTCAAACGAGGACTACGTCCCCGCAGCGATTTTGCCAAAGCAGTTGGCATGGAAACACCGGCAACACTAGATGCCCTCCTTCTCAAGGTCTGGGCATACATCTAGTACGAGGAGAAGGAGGCATCCAGTAATGCTCGGAATTCGAGGCATCAAGAAAATGCCAAGGCTTCTAGGCATGATGACCAACCAACGCCCCGCCAAGGAGCAGAGGAAGAAATGAGGAGAAGCCCGACTAACAGGGGAGGGCTCCTCGACATCAACTGACAGCGCGGAGCCTTCCGGTCATCTGCCCCTCATTCCATACGAATAATTCGAGGTTATCTTCCTCAGAAATGACCCGAACAAAGCATAGATGACCTCACCAGCCTCCCCAACGAGTAAAGTGCATAAACAAACAGTTCCCTACGAATACATAAGTCGAGCAGGAATATGTTCCCCGCGAACACCTCAAACGAGGAAAGCATTCTTCCTTCTTCCCCTCAACCGAGGAAGGCTGGTCAGCTGACACCAAATATCAGCAGAACCACCACTGCCCTCCTTCATATTTCTGCCTGTCACGCATGGGTAACCACTCAGGAACGATAAAAATGCTCCTGCCCGTAACTACGCCCCTGCCTGACGCAACGACCAGTTACGAGCGGGTCTGCCCATTACAACGACTAGTTCCTGGCAATTGAGGACAAAGGAAAACATTTTTCCTTCTACCCCTCAGCCGAGGAAGGCCGGTCAGCTGACACCCAAGATCAGCAGGACCACTGCTGCCCTCCTTTACATCTCTGGCCGTTACACATGGGCAGCCAAAGTCATACGACAAAACATCAAAGTCAGCAGTCTCGTCCTGAGGAGAAATCACAGATTCTCACGAAGGCAAACTCGCCGCAAACTGGAAGGATCCTTATCTTGTCCTAGCAAAAACGGAAAATAGGGCCCACTACCTAGAACACCTTAATGGGGAACTACTTGCTCGATATATTACGGCTAAAGCCACTACAGCCGGCGTGCCTGTTTAAGTGACGAAGTGCAACGTACCGACTATAAATGCCTGCTTAGGTACAAGCATTGCATACCTAAAATTTTAACAAGGCATACCTCTACTCTTAAACGAGAAGATCATGTCACACGTCGGATACTCGACCGAGTCCGACGTCGTCATTATACCATGATTGGCAGAACACCCAGCTCGCGATGGGATGTTCACTCCACGGAGCTCGGGCCACAATCATGACCTGAGCACCGTTCTCGTGCCTGGAAATAACCCAGACCTCTTTAAACCACTTCCCCAAACTGGTCGAACAAATAAAATAACTACCAAGCAAACCCCAAAACACTATGAATAATCCATACAAAACTGCTCATACAAACGAGCATTTACGATGAGAATCGTGCAATACTTAGCGATAACAACCGAGTGAAAATGTCTCCAGAAGATAAGGCGACATTTTCGTTCCTCGGGCACGTCCACATACAGGCACCACGGAACGTCGTCATCTCCACAAACACGCATCAACCGTGCGCAGTTCTCCCCGGGATCGCGAGCTACTCTTAAGTCATCACTCCTGTGCCCATGAGCAACGACTTTGGGGGCTACTGTTCCGGACTAGACCGATGGCTAGGCATGGCCCAATTCACTTCTGCATCCAGAACGGCCCAATAGCCTAGATCCATCCAGTTGAGGACAAAGGGAACCAGTTTTCCCTCTGCCCCTCCACCGAGGAGAGATGGCCAGCCAGCCATCTCTGCCCATCCACCACATTCTTGCCCATCACGCACAGGGCAGACATCCAGAGATGGTCGTAGTGCTCCTGCCCGAAATCATCTCCCGCCCCTCCGCCGAGGAGGCTGCCCAGAATGACCCATTAGTCTCGAGCCAGCCAATTGAGGACAAAGGAAAGCCTTTTTCCTCCCGACCCTCTACTAAGGAAGACTGGCCAACTGATCTCCAAGGACAGAAGGCCAACTCTTCCCTCCATTCCATCTCTACCCGTCATACAGGGGACGGTCATCCAAGACCAACCAAGAATACACTTGCTCGGAAACACTCCTCTGCTCAAAGCAACAGGCTAGTTCTGAGCAGGTATACCCCTCAGCCGAGGAGAGATGGTCAGTTGACCTCTAGGGGCAGCCGCCCATCTCTGCCCTCCGTCTCACTTTTGCCCGTCATGCACGGGACAGTTATCCAGAACTAAGCAGGAATGCACCTGCCAAGAAACATTCACCTGCTCAAAGCAACTGGCTAGTTCCGAGCAGGTCTGCCCATTCAAACGGCTAGTTTCTGGCAGTTACCTATTCTTCAGGAAACGGTTATTTTGCCCCGAAAATAGGGACCGTTGGCCACGCGCTGGGGGCACTATAAAAACCCTCTCTTTTGAGAGGGTCAGGTATCGAATAATCATCCTAAGAACACACTCTGTACTTGCCCCTTTCTCTGACATTTTCTTACTTGACCTTCGGAGTGCCTTGTAGGTACACCCTCTCCTCCTCCTCCATTCCAGCATCGTAGACGAAGTCTTTGGCCCACTTCAAGGTATTGATCAACCGATAAGATCACGAACTATCTATGATACAACCTTTTCTTTAAATCTTAAAGTTACTGAAAAAATCCCATAACTGAATTTTCCCCTTATGTAAAAGATAGATATGATTTTGATTTGAAATTTTATTTTTCCAAACTTCCACCATTGCCAACCTGTGAATTTGGCTAGGTTTTTTGTCCTTCAATTCCATATTGGTTTATTTGTGGGTTTTTGTCATCTTTAAACAATGAATTACAAAAAACCTTCCCAAAGAGTAGTTTCGACTAAGTGCAATATACACAATTTTCCACCGCCCTTAAGAATTGACCTTGATTATACTCAAGTCCTTGACACCATCCAAGAAGATGAAATAAAAAAAACTATTAGAATTCACTAATTCCACCTTATGTTTTCACCTTATTTACTTGTGTCGAAACCTTGCAGTTGTGTCTCTTCCAAAAGGGTCAAAGAAAAATAAGGAAGCTGAAGCAGTCGATCTAACACCCCATTTTATTTTAATTAATTGAAATTATCTGGTGTTGTGTGTATGTATGTGTTCATGTGTGTTTCGTTATATTGGGGTACCCTGCGGTAAGGGGTAGTGACCTTAGTGTTAATGACCTTAAGGGTGAGGGATGTGTGGCTAATTTTGTAGAATTTGGTGGTGTGATTAAAAAGATTAATAAATTAATATTAGTAATATTTGATTAATATTATTAATTTAAATTATTAGAATATATTGGTATTATTATTTAAGTTGTAAAAATTTATAATAATAATAATAAAATTGTAGAAAATGAGGAGTTAAGGAAATAATGGTCAGATCGTGAAAACAGAAGAACGTGAGAAAATAGGAGAAAAGGCTAGGGTTGAAGAAGAAGAAGAAGAGGGAACCACCATTTATGAAGGTTTAGAAAGCTCAATTACAAGGTAAGGGTGGGGTTGTGATTCTCTAGGGGATAGTATGATGAATATTGGGTAAGAGTTTAGGTTTTTGCATTGTAGTATTGTTGTGTTTTCTTATTATATGAACTTTAATCTCTCCATGTTGATAAATTGTGTGTTTTTCCAATAATGTTATGAATGTTGTGAAGGAATTGATGAATAATATGTGTTTAATTCTCTTGAATGATGCTCTATATGTTATATTGTGTCTTGGGGTTGTTGGAGGTCAAAACATGGGGTTTGGGTTCTGTTGAAAGGCTGAAAAATAAGATAAATCGCACAAAAAAAGGGTTTTCTCGCCCCTGCTACGAGCTATAGCATCTACTACAGGTGCCCGTAGCAGCCTCCTGGACTATGGAACCACGGGCGTGCCCAAAATGCGAATTTTTGCTTAGGAGTGCTACGGGTCATAGCCCATGTTACGGGCAGCCGTAGTAGCTCTCTAGAATTGTACCCCGAAATCGTTTCGATCATAACTTTTGATCTGTAAGTCTGTTTGAGGCACCGTTCGAAGCGTTAGAAAGCTAACACGCAGGGATATAACATGAAAATGATTGGTGAAATGTTTTATTAATATGCATGTGTCTATTATATGGATGTTTGTAAAGGTTTGTATGCTTGATTATCGAATCGTTGAGTTATAATGAAGTAACATGATTGAGCGTATATAGTTGTGCAAATGTAAATTTATTGCTATTGATGTCGTTTCTTGATTATTGTGAATGATGAGTAATATTATATATTATGATGAAGTTTGATTATGTTATTATATTGATATGGTTACGATGATATTGTTAAGTGTCGCGGTGAGAATCGGACGCCAAGCTATTGGATTAACTTGAATCACAATTTTTGAAATTCACCACTGGTCTTTATTTTATCCAAAGGAAAGGGTTAAAGATCAAAAAACCTAATAAGAGATCTAAGGTTCGGGGGTTGGTTACGTCTAGGAAAGGTATTAGCATCCTAAACGTCCGTAGTACTCTACAGGAACCTCTTGTTATTATCTATGTTATTTATTGCTTGCTAAGGGTATGTGTTAAGGGAAAGGACCTAGAGATTGGTGGCGATACTTAAAAAAGCAATCGACTTACAAAGGAAAAAAATGGCTAATTAATTTAAATAACTATAACCAAATATATAAAAAAAAAGTAGAAATATTAGTTAAGAGTTTTTCTAAATTTATAACAACATGTAGAATAAATGACATTTAAAGAAATCCTAAAAATTAATTTTAAAAAAGAAATCTCAAATAAAAATTTAAAAGGAAACATCTAAAAACATAAATTAAACAAAATAAAAAACAAGAGAAAAAAAAGAAGAAAAAAAAACTGATGGAAGGAAATCGTGGGAAAGGCACCTATGTCTTCCTTTCATTTTGTAATTCATAAATAAGCAAATCATAAAAAAAGGACTAAATCAAAGCAAAATAAAAGCCTAAATGAGATGATGACACATGGCATATGAATTTAAAATAATAATAAATAAAAAAACTACAAAATAGATGGTATGCTAGAAACAGAACATTATCCTTCTCCACTATTCAATTCGATCTCTTTCTACGTTAAAGTAATAACAACAACAACGGTTCCCCTCCGCCACGGGTTCCTGCGACGGTGGCCAGAAATAAGAAGTGACTATTCCAATTTAACCGCCTCTTCTCACTCATTATAAATCCGGTCTTCAAATTCTCACAATCTACCTCATCACCAATTAATTTTAGAAAATACTATGAACCCTAAACTACCACAAATTTTTAAATTAAATTGCGAAGAAGCATAATTTTAATCAATAGATGGAGGGCTTTGCATCAGTTCACCATAAGGAACAATATGGCATAAAAAATTTAGAGAAAAGTTAAAAAAAAACTCACATAACCGGAGCTAGTCCGCCGAGTTCCGACGGAAAATAAATCTGGTACGTATCGAACACTGCTTTCTTCACTGCTTCTTATTTTCTTCTCTTTCTGGTTTTAAAACTTTGGCCAACCAGATTGTTCACTGTGAAGTATGTTTTTGATGTTGCTACTACGTTGCTCTTACTTCGCTTTTTCCGTGCGTGTTGTGTTGATGTCGTTGTTGACGTTCTTTGTGATTTTGTTATTCGCTTCAATGTGACACTGCGTGTAAATTCGGTTCAGAATTTTGTGAATTGCTTCAGATGATTTTCTCTCTTATCTGCCAATGCGTGTGTGTGAATGATATTGTGGTAGTGTTTCTTTTTTTCCCCGAGTATGAATATCTCTCTATTTTTCTTGTGAAACTGTGTGTATCCGTATGATTTTTCTCTCAATTGTTTCTGTATGTTGTTGCTTCCCCTTTCTGTGTATGTTTGTGTCACTTATATAGACAAATATGAATTGATTATGCTTTGAATGTGACAATTCATTTGTCAGTTTCGGTTTTGGAAAAGGGATATCAGTTATGATTTGTGATTCAAAAGTTTCCATTCTAATTCAGACATGTTTGAACCTGTTCCGATTTCTTGCTATTTCCGGTTCGACATGTTCCGACTTCTTTTGGAAAGGGCTTCAATGGTTTTGATTATTTTGTGATTTTGTCATGACTGTTGATTTCTTCGTGACACCTTTTTTAATCCTTTCCTTTTTAGCAGTTTTTTGAGCGGTTAGAATCATTGCATCTGTTAAAGACTATGCAGCCTTATTAAACTCAACCTCATGTTGCTTCACCTGCGAGAATCTGCCTCCACGGAGAAATATTGTGCAACCATCAATTGTATTTATGCTGCCAATACATTCCTCATTTGTTTTTCTTGTAAAGACCGTAATAACCATGGTTGTCCAGTTTGGGAGAAAAAAAATTTCATCCTAATGATCACTTTGAACCTCTTGGAGACAAATAATGTTGGCACGGTAACCAATTACTTCTCGTAACAAACTTTGTCTGTGATGCGGCCAGGAAAGAGCCCACGGAGGGCAGTAGCCGTATAGGTCATTGGAGGCATATGAATCCATCCAAATTTCTTATATTATTTAGATGCTATAATGAGCATGAGTATGTATATGCAGTAGCCATAATGTTTGTATGTCTTTGCAATTAACGATGCTATTTATGGTGTGTTGAACCTTTTGTAGCATGAACTTTAATTCTTGAGCTAGTAAGTCTTGGCATATATTGTGAATCTTAATCATTTTCCTTTATCTCGTATGCTTTCAAATCTGGATCCTTGAAGAAATGATTATGGAACCTTAAACCAAACCCAAAGTTTCCTTGAATTTTTAATCTCATGAGTTCATGACTTTGACATAAACATGTAATCACACAAAAAATCTTTGAATTTTGTATTTGATAAAACAATTCCCTTTTAAAAGTCTCTTTGAATTAGTAACTTGAATATGGATCTTGAACAATGACTTGAGCTTGACTTTGATACTTTCAATTTGAAATTTATGACTCGTTTCATCAATCTTTGAGTTTGAACTTTGTATGCAACAATAAATCAATTGGAGTATAAGTCTCGAGTTTCACTTTGATAATTTCTAGTATAAACTTGATTCGAGACCTTTATCCAAACTCTACCACGTCAAAACATATTGATCACAAATCACCGCATGTCTAAATCCAACCTCGCGAATAAGACCAAACCGTGTTATGAGAAATCCTTTGAAATTGAGGATACCACTTGTAATACAAAACACCATGAAATTCCAACCAAATTTCAAATAACCATGCCCAACAGAACATAAACCATGATCCTTCCTGAATCTTTGCGAAATCTTGAGACATAATTTCGTTTGCATTGACCAAAGGACCATAAGAATGAGGGTATATTCTTCCTTTATCTCCACAGGAATCCAACACAATTTGCACGGACCAAAATTACAATGAGCACACACACAGCTTCCATGGCTTCTGAACCCTCCGCAGCCACACCTAATTGGACAAACGAAACCCAATAAACACAGTCTGATAAATTGGTTAGCTATGCATAATAAAATTCGTGGTATGCTATGCAGGATGATGCACAAAGATGTGGATCTTATGGTCAAAAATTAGGGTATGACAGATGCCCCTATTTAAGTTTCTTCTATCCGGAGATATGAAGATTGAAATCTTCGTCTCGACGAGATAGGAGGGACTTAAATACAAACATGCACAATTTTTGGCCCTAAGATGCCACAAATGCACATGATATGACATGATATGATATGAGATGAAATGAATGCAAGGACAAAGAGAATCCTGTGGGGGATGGTGCCACAGGGGAAAAGTATAGCTGGGAAAAAGGCAATGTCATTCTGGGAAAACATCAGAATAAACAAAGCGAAATATCTAGAAAACATCATCCAAGAATGGCATTGGATGAAAAAGACACCGAACATCCAATAATGGCTTTGAATGAAAGGTATGACTCACAATATCTGAGAAGGCAACATATGAGAATAAGACAAAATAATGTAATCCGAGAAGGCATCAGACACAAAGAAACCAATCATCCAATAATGGCTTTGAACGAAAGGTACACTCACAATATCTGATAATGGCTTCAGATGAAAGTGAACAAGGTAAAGAAAACTGACATCCAATAATGGCTTTGAATGAAAGGTAAACTCACAATATCTAATAATGGCTTTAGACAAAGTGAACAAGGTAGAGAAACCAGACATCCAATAATGGCTTTGAATGAGAGGTATAATCACAGTATCTAATAATGGCTTTAGATGACTGTGAACAAAGTAGGGATCCAAGAAAGCATTGGGCGCAAAGAAACCAATCATCCAATAATGGCTTTGAATGAAAGGTATAATCACAATATCTAATAATGGCTTTAGATAAAGTGAACAAAGACTCGATCTGGAAGAACATCAGAAAGAGGGACACATCTGGAAGAGCATCAGATGGTTAAAGAAACCAGACATCCAATAATGGCTTTGAATGAAAGGTAAAATCACAATATCTAATAATGGCTTTAGATGACTGTGAACAAAGACTACATTAAAGAATGGAATTGAATGCAAAAGGAACCAATCATCCAATAATGGCTTTAAATGGAAGGTACAATCACAATATCTAATAATGGCTTTAGATAACTGTGAACAAAGACTCGATCTGGAAGAACATCAGAAAGAGGGTCTCATCCGGAAAAGCATCAGATGGTAAAGAAACCAAACATCCAATAATGGCTTTGAATGAAGGGTATAATCATAGTATTTGATAATGGCTTCAGATGAATGTGAGATAAAGTAACCAGTCATCCAATAATGGCTTTGAATGAAAGGTGCACTCACAATATCTGATAATGGCTTCAGATGAAAGTGAACAAGGTAAAGAAACCATACATCCAATAATGGCTTTGAATGAAAGGTGTAATCACAATATCTAATAATGGCTTTAGATGACTGTGAACAAGGTGAGATCCAAGAAGGCATTGGATGTAAAGAGACCAGTCATCCAATAATGGCTTTTGATGAAAGGTATAATCACAATATCTAATAATGGCTTTAGATGATTGTGAACAAAGACTACATTCAAGAATAGCATTGAATGCAAAGAAACCAATCATCCAATAATGGCTTTGAATGAAAGGTACGACTCAAAATCTAAGAAGGCATCAGACGCAAATGAGACAAAAGCACAATCCAAGAAGGCATTAGATGTAAAGAAATCATAACGTCCAAGAAAGCATTGAATGAATATGAACAAGGAGATACCCAAGAAAGCATTGGATAGAAGGAATCACAGTGAACAAGGAGATACCCAAGAAAGCATTAGATACACACGACAATATCTGTTTGGTAGGTGCCAAGTGAGTTGGACTTTGGCCACAAGGTAAGACGTGGATAACGACACAACCTATGCAGAATGCAAATTAGCGCAAATAAGGGTGACACTCTTGCTATGCATATGTATATGAATTATGCAGATGATATATGATCAAATGCAAATGTAAATGCAATGTAGACGTTGAAGACACGACTCGACTCTTTTGTGGAGAAGACAAAACTAGAATACTGATTCCTCAACACAGAGATCACTGTCATTCTGCTTTGGAACTAAAGATGCTACTGAGCACAAATCTGCCACACTGGTAAACTGTATTAAGTTGATGATCCTTGTAGGAAGAATGGAAAGCTGCATGGGGATTCTTCAAGTAAACTGCCCCAGATTAGTTGACTGTTGTATATGAACTGATAATTGCTTCAGCTTGAATTGATGCTGAAAATGACTGAATTACTGTGCACTTGGAAAACTTGCCCCAGTATGAGTCTTGAAAAAGTCTTCTGTATAAACCAATTCTGAGAAGGAGTTACACTGAACAAATCTTGAACTGATTCTCAATAGGATCTGGAAGGAACTTGCCCATGATTGGATCAATGACCAAGTTTCTCAAATGTTTGAAAATTCCTTAAGCGTAAGCCAGATTGCAAACAAAAGTGTTCATACAAACATAGTAAATGCAAAGTTCATGCAACTTTTGAAATCAAAATCATTTTTGGAAAAAGGTAAAACAATAGGGTCACTGGTCAGAACACGGTGGTTCAAGACGTTTAAAAGTGAAAGATAAAGAAAAAAGGCCTGATGCCAAAAAAAATGATCTGCAAATATCTTTAGGAGTCAGTTTACGCAACCTCGTTGTAGTATGCTTTCAAAATAACCTTGCTTCAATTAGGTCTTTTGAGGGTTATAACGTGGCCTGGTTCACGGTTTAAGAAACAAAGGATAAAGGCTCAAAGTTTATTTATACCCACCCAATCTTCGTGATGATCTCCAGTCCTACACTCAGTTAACTCAGACTTTGCACTCAGGTTCCTATAGGTTAGGGATTGCATTGATGATAGTGATGATGGTTCAGAAGTTAAGGGACTTTTGAGGTGACAGTCACTACTTCCTTATAACTCTTGGTTGTTTTTTTTTTTCATTGAGGATTTCATGGTAAGGATTTAAAGATTTCTCCTTTTTATTATCCCTAACTTTTGCCTGAACTATTTCTCGTGAATCTTACAGTCAGCGGGATTCCCCAGTTTTTTGTCTGCCTAAGTCTCCTTCACAGGTTTCGACTTAGCGGGCTTTTTCCTTTTTTGATTTTTTTTATCCCTTTTTTTTAAAGAAAGTGACTGCTTGGCTTAATGATTACGGCGAACCATCATCGACTTTTGACTTGAAGGACATCTTCGACACTTGCTTGTTGCGTGCGAAGGAAAAATTGAGAATGCAATCTTCATGTGAAAGGTGTCTTGCACGAAACTCTCGTATTTGAATGTACAATCAATTTAACTGAGAACTACCCTGCCCCAGGTTAAGATTGCGGGCTTTTATTTGTAAAGAAAAGAAACTCCTACTTCAAGGCTCAAAGGGGTTGACGAAGGGTTATCTTCCTTATTTCTCCACTGTTTGGGAATTGAAACAATGCCTTACATCCTCAGCAAAATTTTGATTTGAAAGCATACCGACAACAATTATGAGTATTTTGTATTCATCATCCTTGTCATACCCCAAATTTTAACCACTAAGATTCCCATCATTGTGTCAATCATCATCACAATATGGATGAACCATCATGCCTCATCAAATGCCTCAAGGATTATTGAGCATTCACTACAATCAAAATTAGGGTTTTAAGCCCTCTCAGAGCCTTAGAAAAAGGATCAATCAAGGATTGACATGATCTTCAACTTGTCTAACGTCTCAAGTAACTACAAAGGATCAAAAGGACTCCCACTTCAAGGATTAAGCACAAGGTTGCTCCCTTCTAGGTGGATCAAGCCTCAAGATCGTCAGTGTCACCAAATTAGGGTTTTGGTCGACCAGGGCCTCCAGATGGAAAATTTCATCTGGGCACAAGCCAGTGATCCAAAACATAACCTAATATACTCCATGGAACCTCATGGACCCAATCATCAAGTTAATTTTTCCTCTGGGGATGCATTCACTAAAAATCAGGAATTAGGGTTTCTTGACCTAATTCACCCCTAAGTTGACTTTTAGGGAAAATCATGAACCAAGACCTCAAGACATGATTTGAGGGTCTTTAATATACTATATTGATCCATTTGGAACAATGGATTAATCCAAGAAGCTTGAGCAACAAGTCTCAATTTCATCTGCACCACAATTAGGGTTTTAAGGGAAAAGTCAACTGTAACTTTGACTTTTGACCAAGACATGCTCCCAAGCCCTAGGACATGCCTCAATACACCCTACGACATCCATGGAACATGTCCATCAAGTTTGATTTAGGTCAAGGACGTGATTTCATGAAGAATGACACAGTTTGGAATTCATCTGATAAAAAGTCAACTGTGCACAAAAGTCAACTTTGACTTTTTGAGATTTTTCACCAAAATGGATTTTTAACCCTAAAATGATGTTAATGTATGATTTGAATCATCATTCATCAAGAAAAATCAAGAAAAGTTGGATAACTTGTAAAAGGGGTAAACATAAAAACTTAGAAAATTTTCTAAGTTAAAAATAAAGTGACAAGGGTACCAACTTTGGAGGATCATAACTCCTAAACCACAAGGCCATTTTTTCTAATCCAAAGATGGATTTGTAGCCCTCATTACCCTCTACAAAAACTTCAACTAGACCTAAGTCCAATTCATTAAGGATTTTGAGTTATGGAGTGATCAAAATCAAGAAATCACACTTTGTTCCAACACTTAGTGAAAATTTCACTAAGTCAGATTTTGCTTCACTTTTTGCCAAATGTAGAGGGATTTTTCACTTGGAATCAGAAGAGATCAAAATCAAACATGTTCAAACAGTTGTTGTATCATGTAAGGGCTTTCCAAAATGGCCAAGAACATTGCCAAATTCAACTTACACCATGAGATATGACATTGTCAAGTTGCCTTGCTGAAATCTGTCAAAGGCAAGGCAGATTTTGCATTTTGGCTCAATTTGCCAAAATCAGCCAAATTCAAATGCTCCTATCCACTTGGACACATCTGAGGATTGAATCTAAAGGGGACAATCACTGAGTCAAGCCTCCAAAGTTCATGGAACAAGAAATAGCATGTTGAACCTAGAATGGCCAAAATAGGGACAAGACTCCAAATTTGGATTGAGGCATTCAATGGAAGCATCAAGGTGGCATGGACTGAGCTATTCTCATCTGAAATCAGTCAAAACTTATCCAAGACCAAGGGAACCAAAGCTCTGTGCCCTAACCTCTAGTCAATGGCTAGAGGAGACTTGTATTTCCATTGGACAACATTGGCCAAACCTACTTACCAGCTGCCATTCACTATTCCTTGCAAAACAAACTTACTCTACTATAAATAGAGCTCAATTGTGTTCATTTTGAGTACACCAAAGCCATCTAACAGATACTTTCCTCAAAATCTCTTTCTCTTGGCAAAAATGCCTTTCTTAGCAAGGTAACTATCGGGTTTTGAGTTTGAGAGCTTTTCCAATCAAACCAATCACTCACACACCTCACATACATTATATAGAAGTGATCCAAACACTTAGATCACTTCTGAAACATCAATTTCACAAAATCACCAGCTAGTTGCTCAAATTTTCAATCAAGTTGCAGCTGAGATGCCACGAATTGATCCAGCCAATTTCAATCAAGTCTAAGCATTCAAACACACTCCATAGGGTGTAGGGAAGCTGTTCAGATCATCACCACTCATCTGTAACACCTCCAAATCAAAAATCACATTGTACTTGCTGTCACGGTTTAGAGGTAAGCATATACTTGGTCATCTCTCAATCTATGCATATTTCCTTGCACAATAATTTGGCCATATGCTCATAATCATGCATGGAATGTTTTCCCTCAATTAATTGCATTGTTTGAATCGTGTATCAAAAATCCTAGCCTTCATGCAGAAATTAGGGTTCTTGAGGTTTCTTCGTGATTTCATGTTTTATGTTTAATTTAAATGAAATTAAGTGTTATAGACATGATCGTGAGGTTGAGACGAGCATAATGATATGTGGATTGCATGATATGATTACGTATTCAGTGAGATTGGATGGAAAACGCAAATCAACCAAACCCAGAAAAACGCGCGTGTTCTTGCTTGTGTTCTTGGCGCCTTTTTCACAAATTCAAATATTTGAATTTTGTGATTTTGTTTAATTGATTCAAAAATTAATTTCTCTCTGAGTTTTAATGATTTTGAGTTGATTCTTTTTTGGCTTAAATAAAGTTTTCGTCCCTGTAAGTTTGTGAGTTTTTGATTTTCGTCCCTGTAATTTTTTTTTTGGTTTTAGTCCTTATATCTTACTTTTTGCTTGCTGTTTAGTCCTTAAAGCCAAAATCCGCAGGAAAATACGAAGGTTTCCTGCGGGTTTTCCTGCAGATTTTCCTGCGGATTTTGGTTTTAAGGACTAAAACGAACGCGAATGTGAAATATAGGGACTAAAACCAAGAAAAATAAATTACAGGGACAAAAACCAAAAACACGCTGACTTACTGGGACGAAAATACTATTTAAGCCTTCTTTTTTTAATAATTCACAAAAATGTTAAAATATTTTATTTTAACAAAAAATCCCAAAAATATTATTTATTTCATATAATTGATATTTTTGCAAAGAATTAATATTTTAATTGTTTTTGACATTTTAAATATTTTTTCTACATTGATTTTGCAACTTTTAATGCCTTCTAATTATTTTGTAGGTCAATACTTAATTTTTGAAGCATTAATCCAAGATCACAATTTGTTTTCCATGTGTTAAACAATTTTGATCATTTTTAATTGAATTTTTATTCAATTAAATACATTTTTGAAAACAAATTAGGGTTTTTGGATTAATTCAACCCTCATAAATCATTTTCAAAACACTTTGGGCCTCTAATAGAGTGTAAGACCCAATCTTTTTTTGACCAAATCATTTTGGGCCTCAGTGTATTGTATAAGTCCCGATACCGTCAAAAACAAACGGCGCGATCGTCGCCCTTTTGAAAAATAACCTTGGGCCTCTCCTTGAGCTATAAGACCCATTCAAAACTTTTGGGTCTCTATTAGAGTGTAAGACCCAACCCCCTTTTAACCAAAATCATTTGGGCCTCACTTATTGTATAAGTCCCTCTGCGTTAAAAGGAAAATCTCGGCGCGATCGCCATTTTTAACGAAAAATCAACTGGGCCTACCCTCGTGTTATAAGCCCCACTCTTTTTCTTTAAAACTTTTTGGGCCTCTTGAGAGAGTGTAAGACCCATCCCTTTGTACAGAAAACCTTTTTGGGCCTCAGTCACTTGTATAAGTCCCTCTGTACAAATTCAACAGTGCGCTCACTGATAAAACCCTGGGTCTCTCCTTGAGCTGTAAGCCCCAAATCTTTCTTTTTCAAAGCACTTTCTCCTTTGATTTTGAATATATTGTTGTTTTCAATCTTTCTTTGTTGAACAACTAACCAAACAGCATGGAAGCTCTACAACCGAGTAAGTGGTTATTGCTTTCATTTACCGCTTTCATATACATATAACTGTATTGTGGGGTTGTTTCACTGTAAGTCTTCTTTCATAAACTCATATCAACTGTGTAATAGTAGTATAGATATTCAGAGTTTCCCCGGCAACTACGTCTAGAACTAGGTGACGCCATTTCGTTTATTCGTAGAAATAGACAAGCTAGATCCCCAATAGGATCACCAGATACAGTCTTCTCTTCGGTTGTCCGCATTAGGAATCACCAAGAAACTCTACTCCCAAAGATGAATGTATTCTCTGTGAATGGCATCTTTGAGTTTCTTCCAAATTCTCGAACTTTCCTGACTTTGATCTATTCTCGGTGAATAGCATTGCCTTGAATTTCTCGGGGTTTAGGGACCCATCGGCTTCTTAAAAGCAACCGGCCTCCTCTTGGGCATCGTACAAGGACCCACAGGCTTCCTAAAAGTAACCCCGCCTCCTCTTGGGCTTAGTACAAGGACCCTACGGCTTCTTAGAAGCATTCACGACCTCCTCTTAGGCTTCGTATAATGATATCTTCCTTCGGGAATGATAGCCTCCTCTTGGGCTTAGTACAAGGACCCGTCGACTTCTTAAAAGTTTCCAGCTTCCTCTTGGGCTTCGTACAAATTGTCCCGACGACCTCCTAGAGGTATAGGAACAGAACTTAGTCATCTTAATAGAACAGTCCTTTCATAGAGTCTACTACCGCTCCTCAAAGCATAGTATAAAAGATAAAACTCTAGATTTGGACAGTCTAACTTCCTTGAGTCTCAAAGACATTCTCAAGTGACCCCTTCGTTAAATAGGAAGGAAACCCACAGACTCGGATAGTCTCAATACCCTTCGGATTTCCCGCTTTCTTAAAGAACAGGAATAACCCGGATCCTTAAATCAAATCCATGAGTACAGTGTTTCTCATATAAGAACTGATTTTCTCTTTCAAAATCAGTATACTGGACCTGTCACTTAACTGAAACAGTCACCATAGCCTCCTCTTGGGCTTTGTACAATGATTCTCCCCAGCGGAGTCAAACAACGTTTAGCCTCTCTCTCGGGCTTTGTACGAGACACATAAGAGACTCCCTCGTTGAGTCAATCACCCCTTTCGCCTCCATCTCGGGCTTTATACGAGATACTAAAAGGTTCTTATTGAGCCAAACAAGCAAATAGCCTCCATCTCGGGCTTTATACGAGATACCAAAAGATTCCATCGTTGAGTCAAAACCTTTTAGCCTCCCTCTCGGGCTTTGTACGAGACACATAAATAGCCTCCTCTTAGGCTTTGTATAAGAAAACCACTAGTTAATCCAATTAACCTTTTAGCATCAAAGATGTGCCTCGTTCACAGTACACAAACATCAACAACTCCTTCCCCTTCATCTAATCGCTGTAAGCGGCAAGCTTCTGGATCATCTACATCCATGCCACTATCCCTCTTTTAGCATGAGAAATTCCTAAGGAAAGATAGCATTGCTCTACACTGAGTTAAAGTCTTCTCCTTCAGGTTAAAATCCCCTTTAAAGGAAATTATGGCATTGCTAGGATCCGCGTATCCCGGTTAAAGTGATTCTCCTTTATAAACAATTGTGACATACAACCCCCTCTTTAGAGATGACAAATTCTCTCTAAAGACGAAACCTTTAGCTTCATATCTTAGGCTTTGAACAAGATACAAATAGACTGTTCAGCTTCACGTCTTGGGCTTTGAACAAGACACCAAAACACCCATTTCCTCCCATAGAATAGGAGGAACTACGAACGCTCTGATTTCCCTGTTTCGATAAACGGGAATACGTAGGCATAAGATTGAAAGAAAAGATCTTAGCGAGCACACTAAACAAAAAACCCAAATCCCATCAATCAAAAGCAGTAATTCAAAAAAGTCAGCCCTAACATCCTAATCCTTGTTCCCTGCCAGAAACCTTCTATCTAGATAAAAACCAGTATTGGCGAAAATACAAATAACCAGTACAAAGGCCCCCCCACATTGATAGCATCCATAACCTAACAGACGCTGTTTAAACTCAGTATGCAAAGCAGGGTTAATTGGAGACATCTATTTCCCTTCCTTATTCAGCTCACAATAGGATAAAAAATGAATCGACATGTAGTTTAAGCTCAACCGCAGAGAGCGACCAGCGCTTAAGAACCGCATCCAAAATTGCTCGCTACAGAAAATTGGCGCCCACCGTGGGGCCAATGTAAAAGTTAGATCTAGGCACGGTCTTCCTTCTCTTCACTTATACGAAAACCACAGATTGGGGCTTCCGTCGGGGAACCCATTTTCTGTCAGGAACTTAGGATCCTTAGCTTTAAAGGTCTAGGATGTTTAGGACAAATATATATACTGCTTTTCCTAATTGTTATACGTGTTTATTTTTCTGCTAATGGGAATGCGGGTGATGCCGTATGTGGAAAGATTGAGTATACACTTAAGATAAGTGATGGCGACGGGGTCGACCATCAACCTCAGTGGAGGCTGACCAACGCAACCCATTCTCTCACCTAGACAATGGGCCGGTTGTTAAGTCTGAGAAGCTGAGGAGCCAAACCCTTTTGTAGTGCGGAAACTATCGAAAATAGTTGTTACGCGATACTACCCTCATTTGAGGCTGGTGATCTATTCTCGGTGAATGGCACTTACTCTAAGATTGCTTTACAACTCGCTGGCGATCCGCTTGTTGTTTTGCTTTCCTGGGAGGAGCTGATGATAATGAGTACAGGTACAAAATATCACCCTAGTATAAACCTTTGGGGATGGGTAGAGCCTTGACTTCATGACAACGACCTTTTGACCCCATGTTTTTCCTATGTTTTTGTGTGCTGCATTCATGCATTCATTTAATAAAACATTAAAACATTCAAAAAATTCTTCTCTTCTAGTCTCTCTGTTTTTTTCAAAATAAACTAAGACTGTGATTGCAAATATCAGAGAAGAGGATTACGCTAATGGATTTCGGTAGAAGGAGAACTCACCATTATACCTTTAAGGTTCCAAAAATAGGGGATTTGAGAAGGTTAGCAAGGATGGTCACTAACCCTGAGGCTTTTAGAGCCAAGCACGGAGGTCTGCTACCACTGTTAAGAGTCCATGTGATTGAGGGAATCATGGATGCGCTCATTCAGTTTTATGATCTGGTTTATCACTGTTTCACATTCCCAGATTACCAGCTAGCACCAACGCTAGAGGAGTATTCTCATTTGATCGATCTACACATTACGGATCGAGCTCCATTTTTTGGACTGGAAGAAATTCCAAATAATCATATCATTGCAAGAGCAATTCATTTGGACGAGTCTGAGGTCAGGACTCACATGACCACTAAGGGTGGCATACAAGGTTTGCCAGCCCAGTTCTTGACAAAGAAGGCCCTGTATTTCGCCAGTATCTGGAACGTGACTACTTTTGAAAGCATCTTTGTCTTGCTCACCTACGGGTTATTTTTGTTTCCCAATATCAATAACTTCGTTGATATCAATTCTATTAAGGTTTTTCTCATTGGAAACCCTGTGCCGACTTTGCTCGCAGATGCGTATTATTCTGTACACTTGGGGAATTTGTACAGTGGAGGGGAGATCACATGCTGTGTACCTCTGCTTTACAAATGGTTTATCTCTCACTTGCCCAAGTCTGCTGCGTTTTGGGATTGTAAGAGTACCTTACGCTGGTCACAGAAGATCATGTCTCTTACCAACTCTGATATAGATTGGTGCAAATATCATCCTTGAACTGTCCCAAATGGTTCCCACCATCTGGAACACCATTTGAGGGAGTTGCTATTTTGGTCACTTTTAACCCCTTTTGCAAGAAAGGGACAGTTTGTGTTTTTGCAGGTACCAGCTGATTCTAATCATCCTAAAAGCATCCAAGGGATCATTTGAGGTGGTTCAAAGCATAAAATCATATCTGGAGCAAGAGGGTTGGCAGATTGCAGAGAAACCTCCAAAATCTCAAAGAAGGGTAAGCCTCTCAACTTGCACTCACCAAAGCATGTGTCCATTTGAAGTCCATTGATCATAAACATCTCATACATGTCATATATGTTGTGTTTGAGCTAATTCACCATGTAATCCATGCTTGTACCAAGTTGTAGCATAGAAAATGCATTTATAGGTCATTTTCAAAACCACTATCGGGTTTTGAGGAGGGAGTGTGATATGAAAAAACTACCACCACCATTGGATTCCTTATGAAATTCTGGCCCAGATGCATATAAATTTTGTCTCAAACCATTAAGAATTGAGAAAGTTATGACCTTCACGTTTTTGAGCCAAAACTTGCCTTGGGCAAGCCAAAACCAAGGCATGACTTGTGTATTTGTTGGTTTGTTTCAAACAATGGATGTATCACCACCCCAGTGGTAAGGCGCGCACCTTGTATGCTTGAGGTCATGGGTTCAAACCCCACCCATGCCATTTTGTGATTTTTTCACATTTTGCTATTTTTCCAACTATTTTCATGTTTTGTTAATTATTTGGAAAATTAATAACTCTTTCAATTTTAATTATTTTTTATTGGTTCTTTTTGCAAAAAATCACAAAAATGTTGAAATATTTTATTCCACAAAAAAATTGAGTTTGTATTATTTATTTAATATAATTAGTATTTTTGTGAATAAATTCATTTTTATTTGTTTTTAAGCATTTTAAAATGAATATTCATCTTGAAAAATCAAGACCAAATGAGTTTTAATATCTCTTGTGATTTATACCTCATTTTTCAAACCTTAAACAAAAATCACAAGTGGTTTATTCAAACCTACTTGGTATTTTTCATTGATTTTCTTTAAATATTTACTTTTAAAGAATAAAATTAGGGTTTCTTTGATTTTCACTCTAAACAAATAATTGTCAAACACTCATGGGCCTCTAATAGAGTGTAAGACCTAACCCCCTTTTGACCAAAACAATTTTGGGCCTCACTTATTGTATAAGTCCCTTTGCGTTAAAAGAAAACCTCGGCGCGATCGCTTTTTTTAACGAAAAAATCAATTGGGCCTACCCTCGTGTTATAAGCCCCACTCTTTTTCTTTAAACCATTTGGGCCTCTTGAAAGAGTGTAAGACCCATCCCTTTGTACAGAAATCAATTTTTGGGCCACAGTCACTTGTATAAGTCCCCCTGTACAAATTCAAACAGTGCGCTCACTGATAAAACCCTGGGCCTCTCCTTGAGCTGTAAGTCCCAAATCTTTCTTTTTCAAAGCACTTTCTCCTTTGATTTTGAATATACTGTTGTTTTCAATCTTTCTTTGTTGAACAACTAACCAAACAGTATGGAAGCTCTACAACCGAGTAAGTGGTTATTGCTTTCATTTACCGCTTTCATATACATATAACTGTATTGTGGGGCTGTTTCACTGTAAGTCTTCTTTCATAAACTCATATCAACTGTGTAATAATAGTATAGATATTTAGAGTTTCCCCGGCAACTACGTCTAGAACTAGGTGACGTCGTTTCGTTTATTCGTAGAAATAGACAACTAGATCCCCAATAGGATCACCAGATATAGTCTTCTCTTCGGCTGTCCTCATTAGGAATTGTCAAGAAACTCTACTACCAGAGATGAATGTATTCTCCGTGAATGGCATCTTTGAGTTTCTTCCAAATTCTCAGACTTTCCTGACTTGATCTATTCCTCGTGAATGGCTTGCCTTGAATTTCTCGGGGCTTGGGGACCCACGGGCTTCTTAAAAGCATCGGCCTCCTCTTGGGCATCGTACAAGGACCCACGGGCTTCCTAAAAGCAACCCCGCCTCCTCTTGGCCTTAGTACAAGGACCCTACGGCTTCTTAGAAGTATTCACAGCCTCCTCTTAGGCTTCGTATAATGATTTCTTCCTCCGAGAATGATAGCCTTCTCTTGGGCTTAGTACAAGGACCGATCGACTTCTTAAATGTTTCCAGCCTCCTCTTGGGCTTCGTACAAATTGTCCCGACGACCTCCTAGAGGTATAGGAACAGAACCTAGTCATCCTCATAGAACAGTCCTTTCATAGAGTCTACTACTGTTTCTCAAAGCATAGTACAAAAGATGAAACTCTAGACTTGGACAGTCTAATTTCCTTGAGTCTCCAAGACATTCTCAAGTGACCCCTTCGTTAAATAGGAAGAAAACCCTGCAGACTCGGACAGTCTCAATACCCTTCGGATTTCCCGCTTCCTTAAAGAACAGGAATATCCCGGATCCCTGAATCAAATCCCTGAGTACAGTGTTACTCATATAAGAACTGATTTTCTCTTTTAAAATCAGTATATTGGATCTATCACTCAACTGAAACAGTTACCTTAGCCTCCTCTTGGGCTTTGTACAATGATTCTCCCCAGCGGAGCTAACGATTTTAGCCTCCATCTCGGGCTTCGTACGAGATACAAAAGACTCCCTCGTTGAGTCAAACAACGTTTAGCCTCTCTCTCGGGCTTTGTACGAGACACATAAGAGACTCCCTTGTTGAGTCAATCACCCCTTTAGCCTTCATCTTGGGCTTTATACGGGATATAAAAAGGTTCTTGTTGAGCCAAATAAACAACAGCCTCCATCTCGGGCTTTGTACGAGGTACAAAAAACTCTCTTGTTGAGTCAAATAGCCTCCATCTCGGGCTTTATACGAGATACCAAAAGATTCCCTCGTTGAGTCAAAACCTTTTAGCCTTTCTCTCGGGCTTTGTACGAGACACATAATAGCCTCCTCTTAGGCTTTGTATAAGAAAATCACTGGTTGATCCAATCAACCTTTTAGCATCTAAGTTGTGCCTCATTCATAGTACACAAACATCAACAACTCCTTCCCCTTCATCTAATCACTGTAAGCGGCAAGCCTCTGGATCATCTACATCCATGCCACTGTCCCTCTTTTAGCATGAGAAATTCCTAAGGAAAGATAGCATTGCTCTACACTGAGTTAAAGCCTTCTCCTCCAGGTTAAAATCCCCTATAAAGGAAATTATGGCATTTCTAGGATCCGCGTATCCCGGTTAAAGTAATTCTCCTTTATAACCAGTCACCCAACAGTTGTGACAGATAAACCCCCTCTTTAGAGATGACAAATTCTCTCTAAAGTTGAGACCTTTTTAGCTTCACGTCTTGGGCTTTAAACAAGACACAAATAGACTTTTCAGCTTCATATCTTGGGCTTTAAACAAGATACAAATCACCTTTTGCTTCACGTCTTGGGCTTTGAACAAGACACCAAAACACCCATTTCTTCCCATAGAATAGGAGGAACTATGAACGCTCTGATTTCCCTATTTCGGTAAACGGGAATACGTAGGCATAAGATTAAAAGAATAATCTTAGCGAGCACAATCAACAAAAAACCAAAGTCCCATACTCTCACATACCTATCAAAAAGCATCAGTCCTAACATCCTAATCCTTGTTCCCCGCCAGAAATATTCTGTCAAGTCCTAGAAAAAAAACAGTATTGGCGAAAATACAAATAACCAGTACAAAGGCCCCCCCACATTGATAGCATTCGTAACCTAACAGACCGCTGTTTAAACTCAGTATGCAAAGCAGGGTTAATTGGAGACATCTATTTCCCTTCCTTCATCAGCTCACAATAGGATAAAAAATGAATCGACCTATAGTTTAAGCTCAAACCGCAGAGAGCGACCAGCGCTTAAGAACCGCGTCCAAAATCGCTCGCTACAATCCTCTCTCCAATCTTTGTATAATCAGAAGAAAGTGGAAAAGAGATAAAATATATTTTTTGTTTTTGTTTTTTTTTTGGATAAAGTGTAAAGATGTAAATAACAAAAGCAAATGAATTGAATCCAAAAGTTGCAATGCTGATTTTATTAATTATGAAAGTACAAACATAGGTCGAAAGCAAACAGCTAATACAAAGAAGGAAAATGCAAACAATAAGAAACATGGCTTAGTGACTAATCAGAAACAAAGATGATTTGTCCTGTCTGAAACACTGAGGTCTGCTGAAGTCAACTGAAGCTTCACTTGGTGTGATCTGGCAGCAATATGCTCATAGAGAGGATTCTCAAATAGAGGTCAAGTAGTCTGGGCAACAGTATGAACCGCAGGTTTGGGCTCGGCGAAAACTGGAGCTTGAAACAGTAGTCTGGCAGTCTGACCAATCATAGCAGTAGATGCAAGAGGTGGAGAATAGTTGGGTGGTAGACCAAACTCTGGCCAAGTTGAAGGTGGCACCTGAACAGGCTGAGGATCAGCAGTTGAAACTTCTTGGATGACATTCTTTTGAGGTGGTTCTCCTCTAGCAATCAAGACTTGAAGCATTTCAGCGAGCTTTGTCATGCTTGACTTAAGATCATCGATCTCCATTCGGATCTCAGCGTTGTGTGCTTCTTGCTCTGCCATTATGCATCTGTAGTTAGCTCTAGTCTAGTATCGATGTCGAGGAATCAGCTTGACAACTCACAGGTGACACTGGAAGATAGAGACAGCTGGGAATGAGTTGCTGGACAAACGGATGTATGCAATGAATCCTGCAAAGATGCAAATGATATGCAATGCAATGTAATGGTTTCAAGGAACTCAAGAGTAGGTTGCAAACATTTCGGAAAGGCTGAAAAAAAGTTTCATTTTATAATCCATGATTTTTATTGATTTTGCAAATGACAGAACAATTGAGTTTCTTGAAACCGAATGGTTATGCATGAATGCATGAATGGATGCATAGACATAGGTATACACATATACACATATACAGGTAAACAAACCAAGGGCCTAGGTTTGAAGATCACGAGCATGAAGCCAAGGTCTAACCATCCCAATAGGTGTGTACTATGGTTTCAAATGTACCTGCCGAACGGGTTCTACAAAGTTCCCAGAGTCTACAATCCATCTTTCGGATATTATCGATTTCCCAAATCACTTGGTAGTCAATAATATTCTCAAGAGAATCTCGTCTGAGTGTAGTATCGTGTAGCGACTATTGCAGAAATAGACTCCCGCATAGTCCCCGCACTACGCCCTAATAGGCCAAGTTGGTTTAAAGGTAACTACGGTCCCCAGTCCCGACGAACTTTAGATCGAAACCATATCGTCTTCACGAATGAACTCGTTGGACAAATATATTATTCGAGAGGGCCTAGACTGAGGGGTGAAGTCTCAATTCACTTTTTCAGGAATCGACTCCCTCAAAGTATCCTTGAATTCTCACTGTTTTCCTATCTTAATCTTACTCTAGTCCGGGTGTAGGACTTTGTCTCACCACACTAAGTGTCAAACCTGCACAAAAAAGAAAACCAAGCAAGCAAATAATATATATAATAACATAAATAAACAAGTTAGGGGAAACCCTCAATAAAAATAAAATGTCCCCAGTGAAGTCGCCATTTCTGTCGCGGTGAGAATCGGACGCCAAGCTATTGGATTAACTTGAATCACAATTTTTGAAATTCACCACTGGTCTTTATTTTATCCAAAGGAAAGGGTTAAAGATAAAAAAACCTAATAAGAGATCTAAGGTTCGGGGGTTGGTTACGTCTAGGGAAGATATTAACATCCTAAACGTCTGTAGTACTCTACGGGAGCCTCTTGTTATTATCTATGTTATTTATTGCTTGCTAAGGGGATGTGTTAAGGGAAAAGACCTAGAGGTTGGTGGCGATACTTAAAAAAGCAATCGACTTACAAAGGCAAAAAAATGGCTAATTAATTTAAATAACTATAACCAAATATATAAAAAAAAGTAGAAATATTAGTTAAGAGTTTTTCTAAATTTATAACAACATGTAGAATAAATGACATTTAAAGAAATCCTAAAAATTAATTTAAAAAAAGAAATCTCAAATAAAAATTTAAAAGGAAACATCTAAAAACATAAATTAAACAAAATAAAAAACAAGAGAAAAAAAAACTGATGGAAGGAAATTGTGGGAAAGGCACCTATGTCTTCCTTTCATTTTGTAATTCATAAATAAGCAAATCATAAAAAAAAGGACTAAATCAAAGCAAAATAAAAGCCTAAATGAGATGATGACACATGGCATATGAATTTAAAATAATAAAAAAAAAACTACAAAATAAATGGTATGCTAGAAACAGAACATTATCCTTCTCCACTATTCAATTCGATCTCTCTCTACGTTAAAGTAATAGCAACAACAACGGTTCCCCTCCGCCACGGGTTCCTGCGACGGTGGCCAGAAATAAGAAGTGACCATACCAATTTAACCGCCTCTTCTCACTCATTATAAATCTGGTCTTCAAATTCTCACAATCTACCTCATCACCAATTAATTTTAGAAAATACTATGAACCCTAAACTACCACAAATTTTTAAATTAAATTGCGAAGAAGCATAATTTCAACCAATAGATGGAGGGCTTTGCATCAGTGCACCACAAGGAACAATATGGCATCAAAAATTTAGAGAAAAGTTAAAAAAAACTCACATAACCGGAGCTAGTCCGGCGAGTTTCGACGGAAAATAAATCTGGTACGTATCGAACACTGCTTTCTGCACTGCTTCTTATTTTCTTCTCTTTCTGGTTTTAAAACTTTGGCCAACCAGATTGTTCACTGTGAAGTATGTTTTTGATGTTGCTACTACGTTGCTCTTACTTCGCTTTTTCTGTGCGTGATGTGTTGATGTCGTTGTTGACGTTCTTTGTGATTTTGTTATTCGCTTCAATGTGACACTGCGTGTAAATTCGGTTCAGAATTTTGTGAATTGCTTCAGATGATTTTCTCTCTTATCTGCCAATGCGTGTGTGTGAATGATATTGTGGTAGTGTTTCTTTTTTTCCCCGAGTGTGAATATCTCTCTATTTTTCCTATGAAACTGTGTGTATCCGTATGATTTTTCTCTCAATTGTTTCTGTATGTTGTTGCTTCCCCTTTCTGTGTATGTTTGTGTCACTTATATAGACAAATATGAATTGATTATGCTTTGAATGTGACGATTCATTTGTCAGTTTCGGTTTTGGAAAAAGGATATCAGCTATGATTTGTGATTCAAAAGTTTCCATTCTAATTCAGACATGTTTGAACCTGTTCCGATTTCTTGCTATTTCCGGTTCGACATGTTCCGACTTATTTTGGAAAGGGCTTCAATGGTTTTGATTATTTTGTGATTTTGTCATGACTGTTGATTTCTTTGTGACATCTTTTTTAATCCTTTCCTTTTTAGCAGGTTTTTTGAGCGGTTATAATCATTGCATCTGTTAAAGATTATGCAGCCTTATTAAACTCAACCTTATGTTGCTTCACCTGCGAGAATCTGCCTCCACGGAGAAATATTGTGCAACCATCAATTGTATTTATGCTGCCAATACATTCCTCATTTGTTTTTCTTGTAAAGACCGTAATAACCATGGTTGTCCAGTTTGGGAGAAAAAAAAATCATCCTAATGATCACTTTGGACCTCTTGGAGACAAATAATGTTGGCACGATAACCAATTACTTCTCGTAACAAACTTTGTCTGTGATGCGGCCAGGAAAGAGCCCACGAAGGGCAGTAGCCGTATAGGTCAATTTGAAATTTATGACTCGTTTCATCAATCTTTGAGTTTGAACTTTGTATGCAACAATAAATCAATTGGAGTATAAGTCTCGAGTTTCACTTTGATAATTTCTAGTATAAACTTGATTCGAGACCTTTATCCAAACTCTACCTCGTCAAAACATATTGATCACAAATCACCGCAAGTCTAAATCCAACCTTGCGAATAAGACCAAACCGTGTTATGAGAAATCCTTTGAAATTGAAGATACCACTTTTAATACAAAACACCATGAAATTCCAACCAAATTTCAAATAACCATGCCCAACAGAACATAAACCATGATCCTCCTTGAATCTTTGCGAAATCTTGAGACATAATGTCGTTTGCATTGACCAAAGGACCATAAAAATGAGGGTATATTCTTCCTTTATCTCCACAGGAATCCAACACAATTTGCACGGACCAAAATCACAATGAGCACACACACAGCTTCCATGGCCTCTGAACCCTCCTCAGCCACACCTAATTGCACAAACGAAACCCAATAAACACAGTCTGATATTTTGGTTAGCTATGCATGATAAAATGCGTGGTATACTATGCAGGATGATGCACAAAGATGTGGATCTTATGGTCAAAAATTAGGGTATGACACTAAGATGTTGATGTTGGTGATGTTGCTATGATGATTGAACTTGATGTTGTGCATGTTTAATGTGTATACATGCTAGGTGATGTTGATATAATGCATTACTTCAAATGTGATTATTTTGACTTGTTGTGATTGTATAAAAGATATGTATGTTGTATGAACTATATTTTATACTTGTTTGCCACTTTGGGAGGGTTAAAATAACCATGGTGCTGGGTTATTGTGCATGGTGATGTAGTCGTTGTGGTATGCATAAATAGTCACATTGCATACTTTTGTACACAATGGTCCATTGTTGGTGAGCCTAAAATCCCATTGTGTGGATTGGGCCGGTAGCTGGTTTCGGAGGTGATGGATCAGTGAGTGGTTCTGATCCTAGGAGGTGGGGATCAGAACGGTGAACCTGAGTGTTCACAAAAATTATTATCCCATGCATAAGTATTGAGTCAGGTTGTGAGTCACATTGCATTATATATTAATTATGTCACTATGTTGCTAATATGTGGTATTGTTGTGATTAATTGGATTTGTTATCATGTGATTCCATGTCGGCTGGTGGATAAATAACGATGATGTTGTTGGTTGATTAATATGAGATATTTAGTTAAATTGTTGTTGTGTTATCCTTATGCTTGGATAATCTGGGGCTGATGTTGGGTGATATTGCATGTGTTAACCTAATGCATAATATTTATTATGCTTTCCTTTATATTATCATGATATCTCACCCTTTTGTTTGAATGTTGCCTCCACGTGGGTAACGCGCAGGTGATCCGCAATAAAGGTGTGGATGTTAGTAAAAGAGGTTACTCTCCTTTATGCTTTTATCGAGTCGGTGTCTGCTCTGATATGTAACACCGGGGGCCGACGCTTGTTTTGTTTGTGTTGGGAGGAAACTATATGTATACCTCCATTGTTGGATAATTTTATGTTGATGGAGATTGTTATGTGAATATCTCTTGTTGATAACTTCCTTATAACTACATTTATTATAATTATGTTGGAAGAGTTTAACTATTCAGTTCCGATGTTTTCCGCTGCTTAACAAAATGTTGAAGTTCAGACTTATGTTGTGTTCTTGAATTACTATATGTGTTGCATGTCAAAATATATGAGCAGGTTGTTGTTGGATGTGGCATCCTAATTGCATAATTTGATTTTATTTTACTCTGATTTTAATTTTAATTACGTGGGGGGAAATTAGGGTGTTACATAGTGGTATCAGAGCAGGTTGGTCCTTTTGGTCAGGTTGTTTAATTATGTTTGTTCCCTAGATTGTGACATATGTGTGAAAACATTGTCGATGCTTGTTTTGTTTTCCATTTGCAGGTTGAGAATGAAATAAGTGGGGGAGAAGCTTGAGCTTTTCCAAGATGCTTCAGTGTGGAGTGATGGCTGAGTGTGTCATTGAACACTATTTGTAACACCCTTCTACCCTAAAGAACATTCACGATGAATATAATTAAGCATATCAGAGTACATCACCAAAAGAGTGTCACAATTCGACATAAAACCACAATAACGTCTTACTCTGTAACACGAGTTTTATTCATCAGAATTTCAATCAATTACTATGCAGTGGAAGGATTCAAAATCATCAGCATAATTTGTAATCCAAAGAGTTTTTAAAAAAATAATGAATCATAACTTCATAATGTCAACAATAAAAGAACACAACGGTTCAACTCAAACGTCCCGACCCGGTGTTACATATCAGAGCAAGACCCTCTAATCAACAGAAATGACCAAAATACTCCAAGTCAGTTCTTCACGCATCAAGGGATAATCCTGATCACCTGCACGTTACCCACGTGGAGGCAACATTCATCATACGACATATTAAGATAGTATTCATCATACGACAACAACATCATCATGAAATCCATGCATCATTATTTACCAAGTATTATATTCACACCTTCATATCATAGTATCATATATACATCATCATTCATAAAAGTCAATAACTCAACAATTCCGTACCAAAGCATCACTTAAGTCACATTATCATCAAACATCATTTTAAAATCACCTCATCAATAACAACAGTCATTCACATAGATGCAATGCCACATAACATGAAATGCAACAACATAGACTCATGCCCTTGGTACCAAATCAACATGTTGATGGACATTGGGCCATCACCCTCTAAAGATCCCCGCCAAAAGGATCGATTACACACAAGAACTGGAGCACAACATAAACACCCCAATCCACACAATAGGATTGAAGCCAACACTGGACTGAAGTCCTATCAACAACACTGGACCGAAGTCCTATCATCAACACTGGGTCGAAGTCATATCATCAACACTGGACCGAAGTCCTAATATGCTATGAATGCATGATGCAAAACGTCATAATCACCATCATCACAGGATCATCAAATTGCATCATCATTCATAAACTTTCATCATAAACATCATAGTATTACAGCATTATCATGCATCAAAATTCTTCATGTTACATCACAAATCATCACGTTTTAATCATCAAAATACAACACATCAATTGCTCAAGGCATACGAACAACAAGGCATAAGGCATCATAACAAAAGAAAGAAGAAAATAAATAAATAAAGTTATTGCTCATACTCGCCTGGTGCTCGCCCGGCGAAGCAACTCGCTCGTATGGGTTTCGCCCGGCGAATCCCCTCCTTCATACAAAAATCAGGAACACCCACTTTCCACCCTCTCTTCGCTCCCACTTTCTCCTGGCGAGGCTGGGGGCGAAATTGCTTTGCCCAACGAAACGGGGAGTTCGCCTGACGAAAATGCAGGAACCTGCAACTTCTCAGTTTCGATTCTGCACCAGTTCAAACCCAAAATGGCTTGCGATTTCAACACAATTCAGTCCAAAAATACTCATAAATCACAATGCAATTAATAAACACAATAACAACAACACATCATAATAAGTTTCACTAGACATTGCAAAATAACTCATACCCGCGGGTACCCGCCCGAACCCGCCCCGAATTTGACAGGGAAAACCCGCTTTGACTGAGTTTGGGTTTGGGTTTTTCCCGATTTCAAAATATGGGGACTGGGCGGATAATAGGGAGTGTAGTACCCACCCCAAACCCGTCACCAAACCCGCCCCATTTATTATTATTATTATTATTGTTATTAATATTATTATTATTGTTATAATAATAATAATTATTATTATTATTATTATTATTATTATTATTATTATTATTATTATTATTTAAGAAAATCATATTTATTTTTAAAGACTCATACATTATATTTTTTACCTTTCCACTTTCTCATTGCATTTATGGTTGGTTATATCAATTAAAAAACTTTTAATATTCCAAAAACAACTTTAATGATTCAATAATGTCTCTTGCACTTCCAAATTTTTCACTATCATTTAGGAGCCATTGAATTTTTCTTTTCATATTTCAATTAGAAGCAGGCTACTCCAAAAGTCTCTTGCACTATTGCAGTCTACTATCATTGAATTTTTATTTTCCCATTTCAATTAGAAGCCATTGTCTACATCACCAATTCACAATCTTGAAATCCTCATCAATATTATTTTACTGTAAGTTTTATTCTTCTTATTTTCTTACTTTTAATTCTAAAACTTAAATCTTTATTGTGGTTGTAGAAGAATTTGATAGTTGTAAGCACTATATTCTTCATGGTTTTTTTAATAGAGTGTTTAAAAGTTTAAATCTGGATTAGAAATATATGTATGAATTTTTCATATTAAGTGTAGTTCAGCAAAATTATTCATACTGTAGTGATTTGGTTTAGCTTTATGCAATTAACTGATTTTATGTAATTACGTTTGTTTAGCTTTATGCCAAGCCTTCTAATGATTTGGTACTTTCTCATCTGAAAAGTTGAGACCAACTTTCTTTGTTATTATGGTTGAGTTCTCAATGGTGTTTGTTGTTTCAGCAATGAGTTGAAGCCCCTGAAATGCATTAGTGAAATATGTCACATTTGGCTAGGAGGTTGAGCACAACTTAATTGAAAGACATTAGACAGAGAAGACAAAACCTTAGGGCCTTTCTCGTCAAGTGTCATTGTAAGTTTTGTAACTCCTTGTTGATAATACCCATAAAAACAAGGCTTGGTATTAGCATAAGAAAAATTAGAAATTTCCATGATAATCTAGAGGAGTATTATTTACAATATATGTATTTCAACATAGAATAAGAAAACCTTTCTTAAAAATGAAAGCCTGCTAATGATTTGGTACCTTCAACCATGCTGCCATGAATACAACAAGCCTACACCACAAGAGTAATATCATATGACATTCTCTATTGTAGATTGTTTGTTTAATTATTGGTTTTATTTAACTAAAAGCTTAATTTGTAGTTTAAAATCGTAGATTGTTTGTTTAATGAGTTAGTGTTGATATACATTGTGTTTAATTGGTTTTGTAATTTGAACAACTCAACAGGAGATAAACATGGAAAATGTTGGTAACGTTGATCCACTTGTTTCACAAGATAGTGCACACCAACTAACTCCCGGTATGGAAGAAAGTTTCAACTCTTCGCTTAATGTCCAGACACCATCGAAGGAAACAGTTGAAATACCTAATGATGAGACAACTGTTAAAATGGATACATGTGATAATGTAAAGGCATTGGCAGAAACAAAGAAAGGAAAACTTAGAAGTAAGGCTTGGGGTCATTTTATAAAGGTGAAAGTTAATGGCGAGGATAAGGCTCAATGTAAATATTGCAAGAAATTTCTTGGTGGAAAATCGAGCAATGGAACGAAACACTTGCTTTAACATATGGAGACATGCATTCGTTGCAAAATTCACAAGAACAAACCTACAAAAGGACAAACATTTATCATCCAAAGAGCTTACAAGGAAAGCAAGAATTAGGAGTTGGTACTTATAATGTTGAAAAATCAAGGAAGGAGCTTGCATGTGCAATGATTATGCATGAGTATCCACTTTTAATTATAGATCATATTGGTTTTCGATGATTAGTTGCTTCTCTACAACCATTGTTTCATGTTCCTTGTAGAAATACTATTAGGAAGGAGATATTTAAAGTGTATGAATTTGAGAAGATAATGACTCCAAATTTATTAGATAGTATTCAAGCAAGAGTGGCGATTACTTCAGACATGTGGACTTCTAGTAATCAAAAAAAGGGGTATATGGCTATTATTGCGCATTATATTGATGGAGCTTGGAATTTGCAGAGTTGCATCTTGAGGTAATTACAATTTTTATGTCTACTTTAAGCATAAATATAATATGTTAGCTTCATTTATATCATATTTTGAATTTTATCATGTGTTAGGTTCATTTATATTCCTGCTCCTCATTCAAGTGATAGACTTTGTGCTGCTTTAGTTAAGTGTTTAATGGCCTGGAATATCGATACAAAATTGTCAACTATCACTTTAGATAATTGTAGCACAAATGATGTTGTGATGGAAAAAATTAAGGAGAAGTTGCATTTAAGTACTTTGTTGAGGGATGGATCTTTACTTCATATGCGTTGTTGCACACACATATTAAATTTGATAATAAATGATGGTTTAGAAGTAGTGAAAGATGGATTAGAAAAGATTCAGGATAGTGTAGCTTATTGGACTGCAGCTCCTGAAAGAAAAGAAAAATTTGAGGAGACAGCTAAACACTTGCGAATTTCTTGAACTAAAACTTTAAGTTTAGATTTTCCAACTAGATGGACCTCCACTTATAAAATGCTTGACACTGCTATTTTGTATGAGGATGTATTTAGTCGGTTAAGGCTACGTGACACTTGATACACTTGTGTTCCAACTAGTTCAAAATGTAAATTTGCAAAAGATGTTTGTGAAAGATTGGAGTTGTTCAATAAAATCACTGAAATCATTTCCGGCACTAAGTATCCCACTGCCAACATGTTTTTTCCTGAGATTTGTAAGATTAAATTGGAAATATCTTATTGGATTAACTCATCCAATTTATCGATCAAAGAAATGGCTAACAAGATGTTGTGAAAATTTGATAAATATTGGAGTGTCACCCATAATATAATGGGGATTGCTAGTGTTTTGGATCCTAGATACAAAATGGAGTTACTTGAATACTATTATGAAAAATTGTATGAACAAAACTCTTTTGAGCAAGTTAAGAGGATTAAACAACTATGTTATGACTTAATTGCTGAATGTCAATTGAAGTTGAACCAAGAGAATTGTGGTGACTCACCAATGTTGGAATCTAGTCGTGTGGCTAATGATGGTTTAGATGATTGTGATGCATATGTTCGGAAGAAAAAAAAGCTAGAACTTCATTTGTTAAAACATAATTGGATCATTATTTGGAAGAGGAAGTTTTACCACGAAGTCCTGATTTTGATATTCTATTGTGGTGGAAGTTAAATGGCATCAAATATCCAATACTCCAAGCAATTGCAAAAGATATTTTAGCAATTCCTATTTCTAACGTAGCTTCAGAATCCGCATTCAGTACTAGCGGTCATATTTTAATCCCGCATCGAAGTCGACTTCATTGGACAACTTTAGAGGCTTTGATGTGTGCTAGAAGTTGGTTATCGAGTGAAAATGGTGGTATGTTTTTATATTATTCTGTCAATTTTTATATATTATAAAATGAGATATAATTATGTAAAGTTTATTCACTCATTTTCTATCAGATTGCACTACGGTGCTTTAAAGTTTATTCACTTATTTATTTACTGGTGAGGATTATTTAATCAACCATTCAACAACATTCAGAGTAATTAGAAAATAAACATCAAAGTCCTAATTGTATATCTATTGGTCAGAATTGTGACAAGGTTAAGGTGATACAAATATTCAAAGTCATGGAAAAAAATAAAGCATATTCCCAATTTTAGCAACAAAGTGCTGTCAATTACGGATTGTTATAACGGCGATTTGATAATATTTTACTAAATAGCACATTGCAGAATTCCATTAGGCTATAGTGATATATAGTTGTTTGTCTGAATTCTACTAGCAAGAAAGTCATACTAAGTAACTTATTTGGGCTTATCTTATGACATAAACCCTTGTGTAGGTGTTTGAGATTTTGTAGTTATATCAATTCTTGGTTGAATCTTGAGAGTATTAGAATATATATTAGGTATTCAGTTCACTTTTTTTTCTATTATTTGTGATGCACTAAGACCTGAATGTTAAAAGATGGTTGAGTTGAGAGAGACTAATCAAGTTTTTTATAGCACATGACAAATATTTTATATTAACCATATTATATTTTTTCTATTATATTGTAATGATATATGGCAATGTTAATTTTGTCAAGTTTGGACATTAGACTTTAACGATATAATTTTGTATTTGTTAATTGATTACTATTTATATTATATTGTCTTTCATATTTTTAGATGGTATGAGTTCTAAGTTAAGCAATGACTGCACTACTTTACTCAATGAAATAGAGCCTGATGAAGAAGGTAAAAATTTCATTTGAGTAAGTAAGTTTTGATTTGTATTCTTATTTATTATTAATGTTTGTATTTTAATTTGTATTTTTTATATAGGTGAAATATTAATTTGTATTTTTTATATAGGTGAAATATTAACTAGTGGTATTATATCCCTCTTTGAAGATGGAGAATAGCATTTAGAGAAAGAAAGAAGACAATATTGGTGTTGGCCACTTGTCAATTTTTGTTAGCAATTTCCATAGAGAATGATTTTGAATATTTTTAGTTATTTGGTTGTTTTGTTGGTATTTTAGAATGTAGAATATTTCTTCACTATGGATTTGTTTGGATGGTAGTTTGGAATATCTATTTGTATTTTATTATTTAGTTTTTATATTTTGGATTATTTGGTTTTGTTAATTTGAAATATTAATTGTATGGTTGATGAATTAATACTTTTGTTTGTATTTTATTATTCAAAATATATATTTAAAATTCTTCGAGATTGTATTTTATATTTTTAATATAAGTTAATATTTGTTAGGATTGGGGCAGGTTTTGGATTCGTGACGAATTTTGGGTTTGGGAAAGCTTTTGAGTTTGAGGCAGATTTTGGGTTTGGGGGCGGGGCGGGGATCCCCGAACCCATTTGGGATGGGTTTGGGATTCAATTATCCTTCCCCGACGGGGATCGGGGCGGGGAACGAAGATTTATCTGGAATTCTGGTTTGGGTTAGGGGAATACAAAAACCGTCTCCGCCCCGCCCCGTTGCCATGCCTAAGTTTCACACATATCATCTTATACGACTCAAAACCCTAAATTCATCATAATCTCACCATTCTCAAAAATCCCAAAACTAACTACCTACATATACACTCTATATCCATTACAATGAAAAGTAATACTCCTCATACCTTAGAATTTGATTCTGATTCCTCCTCTTGTGTCCTTATGAAATTCCTATGAGCCCTAACTACCTAAACCATTAACCTTTTTGTGTGTTCTATTCTTCAGATTTTTCCATATTCAATGACTTTACAATAATGTTGCACCTGATGTAGATGTTATTGGTGTACTCCACCGAGTAATGAAGACTCGGGTTGCAGGTGTCGGATGAAAGGCGTGTGTCAACATTGTTTTATCAGATGAGATGTTGGCATCTAACCATTCACTTATTTTGCCCAAAATTTTTCTTATTTATAATCATACTTTACTAAGTATTAATGTTTGTTTGTTTGTTTACAGTGGAAGTGAAATTGATCTTACGCTATGGGAAACATACGTCAATCAATTCATGACAGACACAGCTGAAGATACAACATCTGGCCCAAAATTATCATACTCACTCATGCAATGTGTCAGCATAGTTCAAGTATCCTTCCTATCATGTTGCTTACACATTATTATATTAATGTTGTCCCACTTAGTTTTGATTATTTTTTAATTGTATTTTCCTTTTTTATAGCCACTGTAAAGCTCTACATCTCGAACGCTTGGAATGGATCAAAATTGTTTATTGATTATGATCATCCACAAGTGATATCATTCAAAGCTAAGTATGTTAATCTAACTAACTTCTATTGTTATATGCATGTGTTTGGCCTTTCATTTTATAGCATACTTCATTTTTTTCTAGATTGGGAGACATTGGTAGCTCCAATGTTCTTTCACAACAAATGTCCCAAAGTTCTGCATCTCAAGGGTCATTTGAAGACAGGTCTTTCTCGTATACCAATGATGTCAAAACTATTGGCGACATCAATTCTCTCCAAAATGTAATTTGCTTTATCCATTACTTTTTAGTTTATCCATTCATGTACATGACTCAACATTAGAGCTTTATATATATAATTTAATTATGTTACTTCACAGACCATGTTTTGCAACACTTTTGGGACAACAAAGAGGTTCAAGTCGAGTCGTTTTGGTTGGTACTATGAGCAGTGTCCAACTTGTAAGAAGACTATAATAAGACTCCTGGGGTGCCTTTTATATGTAGTTGTTGCAAGAACAATGTTGCACCCATCACAAAGTATGACTGTCATTCTATGGTTAACAAATAATTCGATTCTAGATTATTACTTTCTTATCTAACTTTACTTCTAAACATATATTTTAAATTAGGTATAAAATTGAAATAGAGGTTGAATATGAAGGCAAGATCGGTTGTTTCGTTTTTTGGGATAAGGAGTGTATTACTTATGTTGGTTTGTCTACCCATGATTTAAGAAAAGTTATGAAAAAGGTATGTGCCTCATGATTAATGAGAATCTTGCACCCTTAAACAACTATATAACTCATCAGAAATTATATTATTCAATATATACTGGCTAATTATTTTGACAACATTACACTGATTTGTTTGAACATGATTTGCAATGATGGTATAATCATAACTCCCATATAATATGAAATGCCATGTTGTATTAGTTATTCTGTTACCATAAAATATCCCTCATAAAAGTGTGTGACAGCAAGCTGCAATTGTATTTTCATGGAGGTAATGTCTATACAGTGATTCACATTACAATGAATTATATGCACACTGATACTCACTAAATATATGCCTCATTCATAGCACAATAATGCACTGATTTGTACCTCATTATTCAAGAGTAACATGCACCCTTAAATAACTAAATAACTCATTAATCTTATATTAGTTATTTAACTGGCCAATTTTAAATTCACATATCACTCTTTTGTATGCACATGATGGTACAATCATAACTCCTATATATCTTATATTAGTATATTAAATTTTAATAACAGTCTCACATTTAAGTAATACCAAATAAGATATTCACATTATTCACTATTATTATTATCAAAATAATTCTAATAAATCATATACTTCTAAATATCCTCAACACCCTCTTAACATCAACAATACCCCCCCCCCCCAACACAAATCATCAGACATCAAAATATTTCACCAAAATTTACCAAAAATCACGAATATTTATAATAAATAAATTAAATAAATATTCCAATTATTTTGGGGCGTTACACAATTATAGTTTGGTAAAGATGGTTTATGCCCTGTCATGATTGTCGGTTGTCTATTGACAAATTGAGGAACTGATCACCCTTAATCTCTTGTTGATAATAGACGGGATCATGTTGGATGGAATGGACGCGTCTTGCCAGCTTAGATGGTGTGTACAATGAATTGTTAGGTGTTAAGACAAGTGCTTGCAAATTATTTTGATGAGTCGATGCAGATTCTTATATCTGAAGATGAGGCGAAGTTGAGTTTCTTATCAGTCGATCAAGTTGGGATGTCTCTGAGGGAGAACGATCAGGTATTGTTTATGGTTGCTTCTCAGGGAGTAGAGAGCAATATGACGGCTATAGATATGAAAGTGGTGTGTACTTCCCGATGTCTTCTTGAAGATATTTATGACTGGCCTCCAGAGTGTGGATCTGAGTTTGGTGATAGTAGAGAGCTGATGTTGTTGTCTGCTAAGGAAGTCGATGACCTTCTATAAGATGAAGCCTTGATGTTTGCAATGTTTGCATTGTTGCAAGTTGATCGTGAAGTTACAAGTGTTGAATTACCTATTTTCTGTGAATGTCCAGATGTATTTCCAGACAACATAACTGATTTGCCGCCGTAGCGTGAAGTGGAATTTGCTATCGACCTAGTACTTGATATGAGTTTGGTGTCAATGTCTCCATACAGAATGTGTGCTTCAGAGTCGTGTGAATTGAAGAAATATTTGAAAGAATTACTTGAGAAGAGGTTTGTTCGACCAAGTGTTTCTCTGTGGGATGCACCTGTGTTGTTGATTAAGAAGAAGGATGGAAGTATGAGGTTGTGTGTTGACCACAGGCAGTTAACTAAGGTGACTATCAAGAATAAATATCCACTTCCTAGAATTGACGATTTGATGGATCAGTTAGTAGGTGCTCGTGTGTTCAACAGGATTGATTTGAGGTCTAGTTATTGTCAGATTCTTGTTAAACCATATGATATTCCAAAGGCAACTTTCAGAACGAGGTATGGTCACTATGAATACACTGTGACGCCGATTGGCGTATCCAATGCACCCGGTGTGTTCATGGAGTATATGAATCAGATTTTTCATGAGTATTTGGATAAGTTTGTCGTGGTCTTCACTGATTATATTATGATCTATTCTAAACCAGAAGGAGAGCATGCTAAGCATTGGTGAACTGTGTTACAAGTGTTGAAAAAGAATAAGCTGTATGCAAAATTGTCAAAATGTGAGTTCTGGTTGAAGGAAGTGAGTTTCCTTGGCCATGTGATGTCGAGTGGCGGAATTGTTGTTGATCCTTCTAAGATTGATGTTGTGTTACAATGGGAGACTCCGAAGTCGGCTACCGAAATTCGAAGTTTTCTTGGGCTAGCAGGTTATTATCGCAAGTTTATGGAAGGTTTTTCTAAGTTGGCATTACCTTTGACTCAATTGACTCGAAAGGGGTCAGGCTTATGGGTGGGAAGTTGTGTGTGAAGAGAGTTTTGTGGAATTGAAGAAGTTGACGACTACTCTTGTATTGGTTTTGCCTAATCCGAGTGAGTCTTTTATAGTATATTATGATGCGTCGAAGATGAATCTTGGTGGAGTAGTGATGCATAATGGTCAGGTCGTTGCTTATGCTTCTAGACAACTGAAAATTCATGAAAGGAATTATCCTACGCATGACTTAGAATTAGCATATGTAGTGTTTATGTTGAAAATTTGGAAACATTACCTTTTTGGCTCTAAATTTTAGGTGTTCAGTGATTATAAGAGTCAAAAGTATTTGTTCGATCAGAAAGAGTTAAATATGAGGCAGATGAGGCAGCTTGAACTTCTGAAAGATTATGATTTTGATTTGTGTTACCATCCTGGTAAAGCTAATATGGTAGATGATGCTTGAGTATGAAGTCCTTACATATGTCGATGCTTATGGTGAGAGAGTTGGAATTGATCGAGCAATTCAGAAACATGAGTTTGGTGTGTGAAGCGACTTCAAACGGTGTAAAGTTAGGGATGTTGAAACTGACTAGTGATATTCTTGAAGAAATCAAAGGAGGTCAAAAAATTTGAATTGGGATTGGTTGATCCGTTGACCTTTATTAACCAAGGTAACAGAGGTGAGTTTCGAGTTAATGAGAATGGTTTGATGAGGTTCAGAGATAGAGTGTGTTTTTCAGATGTTTTAGAAATTAAGAAGAGTATTCTTGAAGAAGGACATCAAAGTAGGTTGAGTATTCATTATGGTGCTACAAAGATATATTAAGAATTGAAGGAATTATTTTGGTGGCCTGTTATGAAAAAGGAAATTGTTGAATTTATTTACGCGTGTTTGACTTGTCAGAAGTCAAAGATTAAACATCAGAAGCCTTGTGGGTCTGATGCAATTGTTGAATATCCCAGGATGGAAGTGGGATATTTCCATGGATTTTGTGTCGTGTTTGCCAAAGAATACGAAGGGGAATGATTCAATTTAGGTGATTGTGGATAGGTTGACTAGGTCGGCTCATTTCTTGCCGATGAAGATTAATCATTCTATGAAAATGTTAGCTGAGATGTACATTGAGGAAATTGTGAAGTTGCATGGGATACCTTTGAGCATCGTGTCAGATAGAGATCCGAGATTTACGTCGAGGTTTTGGGGAAGTTTTTAGAATTCCTTGGGTACTAAGTTGAGGTTGAATTCTACATATCATCCGCAGACAGACGATCAGACAGAGAGGACTATCCAGTCTTTGGAGGATTTATTGAGGGCTTGTGTGTTAGACCAAGGACAATCTTAGGATAGACACTTGTCGTTGATTGGGTTTACGTACAACAACAATATTCATACTAGTATTGAAATGACACCATATGAAGCATTGTATGGTACGAGGTGTAGAACTCCATTGTGTTGGTATGAGCCAGGCGAGAGTGTTGTACTCGGACCTGAGATTGTGCAGGAGACGACTGAGAAGATCAAGATGATCTAAGATAGGATGAGAGTTTTGCAGAGTCGTCAGAAGTGTTATCATGATAAGAGGAGGAAAGCACTTGAGTTCCAATAGGGAGATCATGTGTTTTTGCGGGTTACTTCGATAACTGGTGTTGGTCGAGCTTCAAAGTCTAGAAAGCTCACACCGTGTTTTGTTGGTCCGTATAAGATTTTGAAGAGGATAAGAGAGGTGACCAATCAGATTACCTTGCCACCGTCGCTTGCGAATCTTCATGATGTGTTTCATGTGTCTCAGTTGAAGAGGTACATTCCAGATCCGTCGCATGTGTTTCCAATGGACGATGTGCAAGTAAGGAATAACCTTATTGTGGAGGCTTTACTTGTGAGAATTGATGGTCATGAGGTGAAACAGTTTCGAGGCAAGGAGATTGTTCTCATGAAGGTAGTGTGGGGAGGCGCTGCTAAAGGAAATATAACTTGGGAATTTGCGAGCAGGATGCGAGAGTCGTATCTTGAGTTATTTGCGTTAGATAATTTTCGAGGACGAAAATATTCTAAGTGGGGGAGAGTTGTAACTTGTAACGCCCCATTTTATTTTAATAAAATGAAATTATCTGGTGTTGTGTGTATGTGTATGTGTGTGTGTTTATGTGTGTTTCGTTATGTTGGGTACCCTGCAGTCGGGGGTAGTGACCTTAGTGTTAATGACCTTAAGGGTGAGGGGTGTGTGACTAATTTTATAGAATTTGGTGGTGTGGTGAGAATGATTAATAAATTGATATTAGTAATATTTGATTAATATTATTGATTTAAATTATTAGAAGATATTGTTATTATTATTTAAGTTGTAAAAATTAATAATAATAATAATAATAATAATAATAATAATAATATTGGAATAATAATAATAATAATAATAATAATAATAATAAAATAGTAGGAAAAAAAAGAGTTGAGGAAATAGTGGTCAGATCGTGAAAACAGAAGAACGTGAGAAAAGGCTAGGGTTGAAGAAGAAGAAGTGGAAACCACCATTTGTGAAGGTTTAGAAAGCTCAATTACAAGGTAAGGGTGGGGTTTTGATTTTCTAAGGGGTCGTATGATGAATAGTGGGTAAGGGTTTAGGTTTTTGCATTGTTAAATTGTTGTGTTTTCCTATGATATGAACTTTAATCTCTCCATGTTGATAAATTGTGTGTTTTTCCAACAATGCTATGAATGTTGTGAAGGAATTGATGAATAATATGTGTTTAATCCCCTTGAATGATGCTTTATATGTTATGTTGTATTTTGGGATTGTTGGAGGTCAAAACATGGGGTTTGGGGTCTGTTGGAAGGCTGAAAAATAAGAAAAATAAGAAAAATTTCACAAAATTGCACAAAAAAAAGGGGTTTCTTGGCCTGGCTACGAGCCGTAGCAGCTACTACGGGTGCTCGTAGCAGCCCCCTGGACTATGGCACCACGGGCATGCCCAAATGCAAATTTTTGCTTAGGAGTGTTACGGGTCGTAGTCCATGCTACGGGTGACCATAATAGCTCTATGGAGTTGTACCCCGAAATCGTTTCGATCATAACTCCTCCTAATGAAATCTTGGAAAGTCCAAGTTTGAGTCATAACTTTAAGGCAAATGAGGTATTTCAAGTTTCTTTACACTTTCTATTTGATCCACATCCCACAATGTTATAATCTAAATCAACTTTTCTCTTCTTCATAGGAATAACATATTTCTATCATGTTCCCCTTACCCAATAATGAAGTCCATGTGAACTCACCATCACCACAAACAACACATGATAATTCGGTCGAGGAAAACATTTCTAACCCAATCAATGAAGAAGGTGAAGACCAACATCTTCAAGATCCATCTGATAGCCCAGAAAATCAACATCCTGAACACCGATCAACTGATTATGAGGCTCATAACTCTGACCATCAATAGAATGGTCCATACAAAGGTGTTGCAACACCAAAAAACCCAGATCATGTTGATTAACCTCAGAGGGATCCAAATGCTTGCCAAACAAAATAAAGTTCAGATGTTGGTCGAAGCCAAAAAAATCAAGGCCCAAAAGAAACTTTGTATGTTATGGTTGAAAAAGAACGACCACAAGTGTCTCATATTCCAACAACTTTTCCAGCAGCCAATGAGCATCCATTCTCGACCACATTAATTATTGTTCATTCTCTCATTTGAGATTCCCCATCTAACGCTTTTATGGTTCCTCTTAGTCAAGAAGAATTAAAGGTTTTTAAAGAGAATGACTATGTTGAGGCTTTAAATAAGTTTATGAGTAGTCAGGGTATTTTAATCGAAAAATTCCTAAGTTCTTCAAGTGCTTCGGGGAGTGAGTCTTCTTGCAATCCTTTTGTTGCGCTGATTCAATAATTAAAAAGAATATTGTCGACGTGGATCTATTTTAGACCATCAAGGACAATCATGTTTATGTCTACGAGATTAAGGATTTGTTGAAAGAATTGAATAGTCTAGACTCAACTGACTCCGTTGTCGGCTTTGTCATTGAATTCGAGCCATTTCTTGAGCAAATTGCTTAAAACATCCAGGGAAAGGAAAATCTGCTGATAAACTCAAACAACGGACTAACACTATGTCTCAGCAATGAATTGGAAACACTCGATCTTGAGGTCAGATCAATGAATTGGAAACAAATATTAAAGAAGACAATGATCAGATGGCGACTCACAATGCAAACATTTTAAGTTGGACGAAACAAATGGATGAATTGTAACAAAGAACTGAAGAAGTGGATCGACATAAGGTTGAGATCAAAACTTCAAGATTGGCCTCTATTGAAGAAAAACTGGTTCAGAACGCTAAAATCGGTATTAAATATGCTGAGGCTATTTGTTCGCTGGATGGGGAAATTCAAAAACTGAAGACACTATGATGACACCAAGATCAGATTGGCTAAGAAGCGTTTTGAGAAACTTAAGGATGAATTTCCATTTTTGAATTTTATACCTTTTTATTTTCTGTTATTTGAATGTATTAATTACAATGTGTCATTTGACATCTTTTAAATTCAACGCCATTTTGACATCTCTATTACCTAAGTATTAATCTTTCATTATTCGAATTTTCTGCAGCATAGACTTATACCTTTTCAAGTACTTACCATTTATTCTCAGAATTCGACTTTTAGAGGTCAATTATTCAATTTCATAAAATACTTGGCTAATTTGAAATGGACCTTCCCAATTTGATGACCATTTACCTAAAATTCTATATTTTTTATCCATAGGTATAATAACTTTCCAAACATAATCACTAACTGCAAAAAAAAACTTAACTTTCTTATTTTAGGCCTAAACTATTAGTTTTTTTTTATCTTATGAGAATGTTCAAGAAAGTTAACCTTTCTTCATCTAAATCAACTAATTCTTCCAAAATCATGTTCCTAGAATGGTTGGAAGGAATTTCATATTGTCTTTGAATTCTAGTTTATTGTAAATAAATTTCGACAGGCAAAACTGCATCATGACCAAATGTCAGTCGAAATCGATTAGAGTTAGTTGCCTCTTTAGAGGAATTTTGACAAGCCCAAAATACTTGGTCTAAAGTTTTATGCCAAATTCTTGTCTTTTGAACTACGTGTCTGTCATACCCCAAAATTTACCCCTAGATTCATAGATCATTTACATATCATTATAGGTCAATCATTCATGCATGGCTAACCAATTATAAAGACATTTTTTTGTTTGTTTATTTGTAAAATAGGGTTGCGCATCAAGAAGTTCAAGCAAATGATCAAATCAAGGATTTGTATGATTCTACACTTCTCAAGAACCTCCACTCATTCATGGTGATCAAGAGTTTCCCTTCATTAATAATCAAGTTTGAGTGTGCATCAATTCAAGTTCACCAGGATCTCATGGCTTAGAACGTGATTCAAAGGTTTCAAATGCATCTTTGTGGCCCATTCATGTGTTTAAGATGGCTCGAGAAGTTTGATCTATTAATAGTCGAAGAATTTTGATTCAATTGTTAAAAAGTCAATAGGTGCTCAAAGTCAAAGTTTGACTTTTAACTTTTTTTTTTGTCGACTACGGACTTTTCGAGTCAATAATCGAGAAAGTGTGGGAAAAATTTGAGTTTGGTCAAGTTGAGTCGAGAAAATCGAAGAAATAAAATCACATGTTTGAAAGAAACACAAAAAGGATCAAAAAATAATGCAATGGCAAAGCTGTAATAATGTGTGAGGATCAAGAAGGAAGATAATGACACAATTGTAATTACCAATGGCAAAGTTGTAATTATCAAAAAGAAGTTGAGGATCAGCGTGAGGATCAGCATCATTCAATGGCAAAATGGTAATATTTGTGCATGCTTGGGGATCAAGGAAGGAATATGCCAAACGTGGACTCCAAGCAATGGCAAAGTTGGAATTATCAAAAAGCAGCATGAGGATCAGCATGAGGATCAACATCGCTCAATAGCAATTCTGTAAATAGTGATCCTTTCATTTACACTACTAATGGCAGTTTTATAATTACTGGTGGCAAACTTGTAATTAGAAATTGATACTCAGGGCAGCCTTGGTACTCAAAGATAAAGAGGATCAAAAACTCTATATATAGCTATTTTGTTTTCTTCATTAGGGAGGATTCATTCAAGATTAATTCAAGAAAGATTCAAGGGAAATGGTTGTGAAATTCTTCCAAACATCATATTCTTACTAAAATCCATTGTCGTATAAAAGTCAAAACTTCGAATCTCCCGATTTTTCCACTTTCTTTACATTAAATATAACTCATCCAATGCATTGAAACCCAACATTCCAACACACTCCTAGAGGCTCAATGAAGTTGTAGACATCATTATATCTCATCTGGGAGAACTCTAGAAGGTGCATTGGACACACTCCAATAGGTAAACTTTCTTGATTTCAAACCCTCATTAAGGCTTCATTTTCATCCATTCAAGTAGCTATTGTGTTGCCTTGAGACGTTGAGTGAAAACCCCATGAAAATGGGTATTGGTTGAGCATATATGGTATTAAATTTTGTTTATTTCATTTTCATTTGTTTTAACTTTCATTAATTTTATTTTAAAAAAATAAATAAATAAAATAACATTTTATTCTTTCTTGCTATTTATTTCATTCTCATACAAAAAAAAAACTAAAAATATCTGTAATCTTTCATTTATTTAGCCTTAGGTTTCTATTTATCTATTTTTAAAATGTGCTTTGATATTTTCTAAATATTTTGATTAACTTGTACATTTTTGTTGATTTTGTTTTGGACCTAATTTTTGATGAATCCATGATTGTTTCAAATGCTCAATGTTTGATATCTTGATGATTAATGATGGATCCATGTCCATACTCATATGATGTTACTTATATGTCCATGTATCATATTCACATGTTTTTGCTATGAACTTCCTTGAATGTACCATGTTTAAATATTGTTATGACTTATCCATGCTTGTTTGAACTTTCTCTATGTTTAAGTATTGTTATGACTTGTCCATTTTTGTTTTATATTCATGATTAAGTGGTGTTACTTTATGTGATTCTTTGATTAACATCATAATTAGATGTTATATTTTGTTACCCTTGTCATTGATATCATATTTGAATATCATCCATGTTTATCTCACCCATATTCACTCATCTTATTCATGTTTACTTTGGCTTTGTCAATTTATCTCCTTAAGTGATGTCAGCTTGTTGGCCTTCATCCTTCTTTGATAATCTTTTGATTCCAATTCCAAAGAAAAGTTATCAGGTCGACTCATAAGTCATTTTTAAGATAGCTTAGACCTTTCCCTTTTCACCTCCTTGACCTTTTTAGGATCATCTCCCTTGGCCTTATTAGAGCCATTTTGCTTTATAACTTAGAGTTAGGTTTGGAGTTTTTTTTAAACTCTATGTGGGTACCATTATGATGTGTACCCATTTTCCCCTTTGACTTTGTTAAAAGTCAACTTCTAGTTAGTTTTCAACTTAGACTTAGAGAGTTTGTTAACTCTATGTGAGTGCCATAATTATGAGTACTCATTTCCCCTTGGAACCTTGACCACAGTCAAGAGTTCCTTACCCTTAGTGAGGTGAACTACGAATGCTCTAATTCCATCCTAGTCAGGATACGTAGGCACGAGATGCGATGTCTTGGCGAGCATACTTAGAAATAAACCCCTAGGTCTTTACCTTAGCACCTTTTATCCTTAGCAAGAAAACAATAACATAACACAAATACTAACAAGAGGTTCCTGTAGAGTACTACAGATACTTAGGATGCTAACACCTTCCCTAGGTATAACCAACCCCCTAACCTTAGATCTCTTAGCTTTGTTGTTACATAGCGCAATTAGGGTTTTCTTCGATCTTTACCCTTTCCTTTGGATAAATCAAAGCTCATTGGTGAACTTCATGATTTGCGATTCAAGTTAATTAATAGCTTGATATCTGATTCTCATCGCAAGAGAAATGGCGACTTCACTGGGGAATGGATCCAAGAGGGTTAAGCCTACCTTGTTTGTGTCTGTGTTTCTTATATGTTTGCTTGCTTGTATATCTGTACATATTCATATATGTATATATACCTGTTGTGCTTGGGTTTTTGTGCATGCAGGGTTGCTACTTTTGTGTGGTGAGAAAAGTCCTAACCCGGACTTGAGAGCACACATATGATAGGATTGTGGTGTAATCAATACTCAGCTGCTGCGAGCCGTCCTAACATGTTTGGCATATGATGACCACGCTCAGTGGAGGCCACTTTGGGATTATTGATGTCTGATGTAAGTAGTCGTACTGATGTCACTCTTTCTGACCTGGGAGTCCGTGATACTGAGAACTTTTAGTTACCCTTTACCCCCACTTGGCCTTTTTAGGACGTAGTACAGTGATTATCCAGGTGTAGACCTGTGATGGTTGTCATGCGATACTACACTCAGACGAGTTTATCTTAAGAATATTATTAACCCGCACGAGTAGTCATGTAGGCTGATAATATCCGAAAGATTTATCGATGACTCTGGGAACTTTTTAGAACCCTGTTCTACAGACGATAAACCCATTATACATACCTTTTGGGATGGGTATACCATGGCTCCATGCTCGTGATCTCCAAACCTAGGCCCTTGTTGTTTGCCTGTATATACCTGTATATTTGTGAATACTTGTATACGTGTGTTTGTGCATCCATACATTTATCCATTCATGATAACCCTTTGGTTTCAAGGAATTTAGGCGTTCTTTCCTTTGCAATAATCAATAGAGATCATGGATTTTGAAACGAACCTCTTCAATTTTTCCAAAATGTTTGCAACTTGTTTTTGAGTTCCTTGAAACCATTTGACTTGCATTTGCATTACATGCGCATGTCGTTACATTTGTATTTGCATTTCCTAGCCTTGAGTCTCATCCATCCTTTGTCCGTAACCCAGTCGACTTCCCGAAACCAGCATTAGACTTGAGGTAGCTTTTGAGGAATCATGAACACAGGAGAGCAGAGCCAGTTTGTGACCAGAGAGGATTTTGACTTGTTGAAAGATTAGTTTTGTCAGATTGTGGAAGATATGACAGCCTTGAAAAAGAGAGATGACAACATTCAAAGGACTTCTGTGACCAATGTTGCCCAAGCTCAACCTGTGCAGATTCCTATTGAAAACCAGGTTATACAAGAACGTGCCATTGTCCGAGATGGACGTTCCTCTTCAGGTGATGCCGTGGAATACCGCAGTTTCGCATTCTCTGAACCAAATTCCCAAGAGGTAGTCCTTGTGATGAAAACCAAGGATCCACGATACGTTGAGATAATGGAAAAATGTCGTGTCTTGGAAAAGAAGCTTAATGCCATTAAGGGTCATGGCACTGCTGACCTAAATGCTTTGAACATGTGTTTGGTACCCGACCTCGTGATACCTCCTAAGTTCAAAACACCAAAGTTTGAGAAATATAAAGGGGATAGCTGTCCAAAGCAGCATTTGGTGATGTTTGGCAAAAAAAATGACTTCACATGTCCGCAATGATAAGCTCATGATCCACTGTTTCCAAGACAGTCTAAGTGGGGCATCACTGAATTGGCATATGCAGCTAAAGAGCAGTCATATCTAATCATGGTCAGACCTAGCCAATGCCTTTGTGAAGCAATACAACTACAATCTTGACTTGGCTCTCAGCCGCCTGCATTTGCTAGACTTATCTCAAAAAGACAATGAATCCTTCAGAAGGTATGCTCAAAGGTGGAGAGAAGTAGCTTCTCACGTTCAACCACCACTCTTGGATAAGGAATTGGTTGACTGGTTCATGGATACTTTGCAAGGCCCGTACTGAGAAAAGTTGTTTAGCATTGTGACATCAAATTTCTCTGACTTGGTAATAGCTGGAGAGCGCATAGAGAGTGGTCTCAAGAATGGAAAAATCTGAGGTGCCTCGAACATCCCAGCTGGTGAAAGTGAATCAATTGTTAGTTCTCAAGAAGAATGGGAGAAAAAAAGTAATTCGACTTGGGAATCTCCAATACCTCAGCAATCATGTATCTCAATTGATCAGAGTCAGCAATCTTTTGGGTCTCCAAGTCAGATATCATGCTACCCACAGGGGCAATATTCTTCTCCAAATCAAAGACCTCATCAGAATCAATGGTCATACCGCTGTCAGCCGCGTCAGTTCGCCCGACAAAGGCCAAGGAAGCCAGATAGGCATTTCACTTTGTTGCCGATGTTATACAGTCAGATATTTCCAGATTTGATCAAAGGTGGATTGATAGTACCAAAGGAGATAGATCTAGTGATCCCTCCATATCCACCAGGCTTTGATGTCAACGCCCGATGTGACTACTATGTTGGGGCACTGGGGCATTCAACTGAAGAGTGCAAGGTGCTCAGGAGCAAGGTGCAGACTCTGCTTGACTCCGAGATGTTCTCATTCACGCCTCAGGGTATTCAAATCAACAATCCTTCACCCAATCAGGCGGGTCCATTAGTTCCGATTATGGAAGAAATTACCGAGGATATACATGAAGATGATTTTCAGACTGATCTCGATAATCAACTCTGAAGATGGTTATTTGAGTTTGGAAAGTCAAGAAAGGAAATCCCAGTTCTCGAGGTCGGCAATCTTTCGTCTGTTTGAGCATTTCCTGTTGTATTTTCTTTGCATGTTGAATTTGTATTTGCTTGTAAGCTGTTGTTTTTTTAAATTGGAAAGATTAATGAAACGTTTGTGCATCTTTTGATTAAGTCATTCGTATTTACTGTTTCTCATTTCCTTTTATTCCACTTATCCTTACTGTTCTGGACTGGACCAATGGATAGAATTGGCCCAATAAGCCTCTGCTACAGAGTGGCCCAAATCGCCTAAGCCCAACCCACAGAAGGGCAAAAGTTACCTTTCTGCCCCTCCTACCGGGCAAGGAACATAACGTTCCTCCCCGGACATTCTGCCTAACGTGCACAGCTTCAGTGCTCCCCGACAGCCATGGGCAGATGCCCGAAACTAAGCATATGCCCGACATAACGGCTAGTTTTGGACACCCTGCCCGTCGTAACGGCTAGTTTGGGCAGCGACCTATTCTTTAGGGAAAACGGTTATTTTGCCCCGAAAATAGGACCGTTAGCCAGCGCTTAGAGCCCTATATAAACCCTCTCACTTGAGAGGGTCAGGTATCAAATATTCACCCTTCGAACTAATACTTTGTACTCGCCCCTTTTCTCTGACCCTTTCTTACTTGAGCGTCGGAGTGCCTTGCAGGTACACCACCACCTCTCCTCAATTACTTACCGGACAGCGAGTACGACCAGCACCCATCCGGGCACCTCTATAACGACCAGCCCGCGTGGATCAGTTCGCGTACATCGGATCACTTACCAAACTGTTGTTTTAGCAAAGATTGGGGAGGATGATGAAAACAAAATACTCATGATTACTGTCGGTATGCTTTCGAATCAAAACTTTGCTGACGATGTAAGGCATTATTTCAAATCCCCAAACACTAGAGATATAAGGGAGATAGACACCCGCTAACCCCTTTGAGCCTTTAAGTAGGAGTTTTCTTATCCATATAACAAAAACCCTTAATTTTAAACTTGGGGCAGGGTAGTGGGTTCGATTAATTTTACTATACGTTCGATCTTCAAAAGGTTCGTTCATCTGTACACTTTCCATAGAGGATTAACCACGTGTTATCCTTCAAATATCCCAAAAGGGACGATGAAATTGAAGAATTCCAGGAAATTTATTGAATCCTCATTCACCAATAATGTGGAAATCACAACCTGTTATGCAAAAATTAGGACATCCCGGTGGACCAAAAGCTTCAGAGATGCGGTCCAGGCAAAAGTTAGGGATTAAAACGAAAGACAAGAAGGGGTCTCAAAACCTCAGCAAAGACAAGAAGAGGTCATAAAATCCTCAACAAAACAAAGACGAAGTATCATGCCTGTCATTGCAAGGAAATCTTGAATCCTCATCGTTACTATCACACTATCAAAGTATTTTGGGGTTAGAATGTGTGTGTCAATTAACTGAACGTAGGATTGGAGTTCATCACGAAGAAGTGGTGGGTACAAATAAACTTTGAGCCGTTATCCTTTGTTTAAAAAAATGTGAACCAAGCAACGTTACAACCCTTAAAAGACCTAATTGAGGTAAGGTTGTTTTAAAAGCATACTACAACAAGGTTGGATAACCTGACTCCTAATGATCTTTGCTATTTACGTGTGTTGATCATTTCACCTATCATTCTGTAAATATCAAGATCCACTTCAATTTTGATAATATAATTACTCCACTCTGTGCTTTATCAATAAACTTCGTTTTCAAAAGCTTGCATAAATGTTGCATTGAAATTGCCAATTTTTAATGAACAATATTGTTTGCAAGACAACTCAATATCAAAGGAATCCCAGCAAATACAACCAGCTGGGGAATTTGACTTGGTAAAGGAAGCTCAGGTTGGGGCAACCAATTTGGAGGATTTATTAATCAACCATTCAAGGAGTCAGTGAATCAGGGGCAGAACTCTTCAAAATTCAGAACATTGGGGCAAGCCGCTACAAGATTCAATTAATCAGAGGCAATCAGGTCGAGATTTGACAAATCTCTCGAAGGTCAGTTAGTCTGGGGCAACTCCTTCATAGATCAACCAACTAGCAGGGGTAAGTTTGTTTCCCAGTTGTCACTCTCATAATTTGAAGGACAAGTTTGAGGACTTTGTTGTGCAAATGTAGTTAAACTAGGTAGTTACGTCGAGATTTGTGAATCTCTCCAAGAGCTTGAAGACACTAAAGCATCTTGGATGCCAATTCTTCTGTAAAATCCTCTTGGTAATTTCTTCTCACAGGCCATGTAATTTGGAGCATATCATTATGCAATTAAAGTGCAGAACTATATTGTTCTTGTAATATCTTTTGCCAGCTCCCCAGTAAGTTGTTACTTCAGTTGATCTTGGCAAATTCCCACAGATATTTCTCTTCCAACAAGGAAATCAGGCTCATGATGGTAATCCACAGTGAAGTCATGATGTTATGCCTCCAAGTGGAGTACTCTTTTCCCCATAGAAGGTTGTAACCTTGAAGTAGAACCGCTGATTCTACATGTTCATCCCTAGTGATGTTCCAATTTGGTGAAGTTGGTTGGGTACCTTTGTCGAGATATTTATTTCATATCCAGTTTGCTTCCATTTGTCTGTTATGTTAGCATAAGCATAAACATGTCATACATGCATTCATACATATGCATGGCATCTGAGCATTTTTGCTACCATTCAGATGTTTATGTATTTCGTTCACTTTGGCATTTATCTCCCCAAGTGACTGGGTTTGACTTTCTCTCCATCAGAGTCGTTAACCTTAAGCATAAAGTGCCCGTCATTTCTAAGTTCCCCACAGAGCTTGATTCTCGTGGATGATGGTTGCTTCAATTATCCTTTCCATGTTTGGATAATATAAATCCCTATTCGAGTTCATTCCTCAATGGGTAGAGTCTTGTCTGACCGTTTCTTTCTAGCTTGTTCCTAGATTGAATTTTGGTCCCTGGCAGGTGTTGCTTTTAAACCTAATTAGGTCGCCGAACCTAGTTTAAATGTGCAGTTATTTTGCATTGTGTCTTGCATGAAGAATCTTTTACAGATCCTCATTGAAGACATAATCCTTTCTCCAGCAGGGTTGTTATAACATCTCCTTGAAGTTTGTACCCATACAACAAGTGGAAGTCTCTTTTGAGAAACTTATCCTTTTCAAACGATAAGTGGCAGTCTCTCCTGAGAAGTTTATCCGTCTTTGGTGTTTTCCTCAATCTTTTGTATACAACAAGTGGCAATCTCTTTAAGAAGCTTGTTTTTTATGGCGATAAGTGGCAGTCTCCCCTGAGAAGCTTATCCGTCCTATGTGTTATTCCACCTTTTGTAGTTACAATTATTGTTACCCTCGATCAGTCATTTCCATCAACCCTTTTTTATGACGATTTTCAAATACATTTCTTGTCCATCAACCTCTTGATGAGATTCCTATTTGAGGTGTTCCTTTCGTCAACCCTTTTGACGATGTAGTCCGAGATCAGGTTTTTATTATGTTAATCCTTAGACGATGTGTTCCTTCGGATAGGTGTTCTTTCTGTCAACCCTTCGATGATGTTAATTGTTTCATTGTTGTCAACCCTTTGACGATAATAATTTGTTGAATTGTTCTTTCTGTCAACCTTTTTGACGATATAGTCTGAGATCAATTTTTTCTTGCTGTCAATCCTTTGACGATGTGTTCCTTTGGACAAGTGTTCTTTCTGTCATCCCTTTGACGATGTCAATTATTCCGTTGTTGTCAACCCTTTGACGATGATAATGTTTGGTGAATTGTTCTTTCTCTCAACCCTTCGAGGATGTCAATTATTTCGTTGGTGTCAACCCTTTGACGATAATAATGTTTGGTGAATTGTTCTTTTCGTCAACCCTTTTGACGATATAGTCTGAGATCAGGTTTTTCTTGCTGTCAATCCTTTGACGATGTGTTCCTTCAGACAAGTGTTTTTCCGTCAAACCTTTTGATGATGTAGTCTGAGATCAGGTTTTTCTTGTTGTTAATCCTTTGACGATGTGTTCCTTCAGACAGGTGTTCTTTCCGTCAACCCTTTTGACGATGCAGTCTGAGACCAGGTTTTCATTCTGTCAATTCTTTGATGATGTGTCTCTTTGGACAGGTTTTCATTCTATCAACCTTTTGACGATAATAATGTTTGGTGATTTGCTACCTTACCATCGACCCTTTAATGATTACTCTCAAGTTTAGGTATCTTTTCGTCAACCTTTGACGATGCCACTCATTTGTGAAGCTTTTCTTTCCCTAGTGGAAACCGTTTTTCGATTCAATCTTCATTAAGGATCTTTTCTTTCTAGAATGTCATCCGGTCATACTTGAACTTGATGATCAATCATTCTAGATACCTTTATTGGAGCACATCTTTTGGTTCTACTTCCGATAAGGTTGTTTTTATTTTGTTCAGCGTGTCAGTCAGTCATTGTTTGAACTTGTTGATCCACTACTCTTCATATTTCCCATTGGAGACAGTTTTTCCAGTTCTACCTCCAGTGAGGATGTTTTCTTCTAAAGTTCTAACCGATCATGATTTGAGCTTGTTGTTCCATCACTTTGGATGTCTTGTTTTATTTTCTTTCCCCAGTGGAGACCGTCTTTCCGGTTCAACCTTCATTGAGGATCTTTTTTTTTGTTCTAGAATGTCATCATGTCATACTTGAACCTGATGATTAATCATTCTAGATACCTCCATTGGAGACCATCTTTTGGTTCTACATCTAATGAGGATGTTACTTTTACCTTTTCTTTTGTCAAATCCTAAAGCTTTGAGGATTGTGTCATGTTCATGCATATTCTTTTCAGAGTGTTAGATAGTCATTGCTTGAGCTTGTTGAGCAACTATTCTGGATATTCCCCAGTGGAGACCATCTCTTGGTTCTACCTCCAGTGAAGACCCCTTCCTTCTAAAGTATTACATGGTCATGCTCAGACCTGTTGCTCAATCACTTTATGTTTCCCAAGTTTGTTTCAACATCCCTAGTGTTGTTGTCATCCCCATTGAGTTATTACTAATTATGTTAACTGTATCCCTATTTTGCTTTCGTTTTCGTTTGCATTTAGCATTCAATCATAGTCATCATATTAGAGTTCATGGCATGTCAGCACCGTCTGCATATTTCATTTTTGTCCAAAGCATAACATGTCATTGCATCTAAGGGCAAAATTTTCGGTCATCTAAATTTAAATACCTTTCACCATGATTTTATGAGGACTATCATCACTCATGTCATCTGGTGAAGATATTTAAATAGGGGCAACTGTCATACCCCAAAATTTACCCCTAGGTTCATGGATCATTTACATATCTATAGGTCAATCATTCATGCATGGCAAACTAATTATAAAGACATTTTTTGTTTAGTCATTTGTAGAATAGTGTTGCACATCAAGAAGTTCAAGAAAATGATCAAATTAGGGATTTGTATGATTCTCCACTTCTCAAGAACCTCAACTCATTCATGGTGATCAAGAGTTTCCCTCCATCAATAATCAAGTTTGAGTGTGCATCAATTCAAGTTTACCAGGATCTCATGGCTTAGAATGTGATTCAAAGGTTTCAAATGCATCTTTGTGGCCCATTCATGTGTTTAAGATGGCTCGAGAAGTTTAATTTATTAATAGTCGAAGAATTTTAATTCAATTGTTAAAAAACCAATAGATGCTCAAAGTCAAAGTTTGACTTTTGACATTTTTTTGATCGACTACGGACTTTTCGAGTCAATAATCGAGAAAATGGGGGAAATAATTGAGTTTGGTCAAGTTGAGTCAATAAAATCGAAGAAATAAAATCACATATTTGAAAGAAACACAAAACGGATCAAAAAACAATGCAATGGCAAAGTTGTAATAATGTGTGAGGATCAAGAAGGGAGGCAATGGCAAAATTGTAATTACCAACGACAAAGTTGTAATTATCAAAAAACAGTTGAGGATCAGTGTGAGGATCAGCATCACTCAATGGCAAAATGGTAATATTTGTGCATGCTTAGGGATCAGGGAAGAAATATGTCAAACGTGGACTCCAAGCAATGGCAAAGTTGTAATTATCAAAAAGCAGTTGAGGATCAGCGTGAGGATCAGCATCGCTCAATGGCAATTTGTAAATAGTGATTATTTCATTTACACTACTAATGACAGTTTTGTAATTACTGATGGCAAACTTGTAATTATAACCTGATACTCAGGGCAGTCTTGGTACTCAAAGATAAAGAGGATAAAAAACTCTATATATAGTCATTTTGTTTTCTTCATTAGGGAGGATTCATTCAAGATTAATTCAAGAAAGATTCAAGGGAAATGGTCATGAAATTCTTCCAAACATCATATTCTCACTAAAATTCATTGTCGCATAAAAGTTGAAACTTCGAATCTCCCGATTTTCCACTTCCTTTACATTAAATATAACTCATCCAATGCATTGAAACCCAACATTCCAACACACTCCTAGAGGCTCAGTGAAGTTGTAGACATCATTATATCTCATATGAGAGAACTCTAGAAGGTGCATTGGACACACTCCAATAGGTAAACTTTCTTGATTTCAAACCCTCATTAAGGCTTCATTTTCATCCATTCAAGTTGCTATTGTGTTGCCTTGAGATGTTGAGTGAAAACCCCATGAAAATGGGTATTGGTTGAACATATATGGTATTAAAATTTATTTATTTCATTTTCATTTGTTTTAACTTTCATTTATTTATTTATTTTATTTTTAAAAAATTAAAAAAAAACATTTTATTCTTTCTTTCCATTTATTTCATTCTCATACCAAAAAAAAAACTAAAAATATTCGTACTCTTTCATTTATTTAGCTTTAGGTTTCTTTTTATCTATTTTTAAAATGTGCTTTGATATTCTTTAAATATTTTGATTAACTTGTACATTTTTGTTGATTTTGTTTTGGACCTAATTTTTTATGAATCCATGATTGTTTCAAACGCTCAATGTTTGATATCTTGATGATTAATGATGGATCCATGTCCATACTCATATGATGTTACTTATATGTCCAGGTATCATATTCACATGTTTTTGCTATGAACCTACTTGAATGTACTATGTTTAAATATTGTTATGAATTATCCATGCTTGTTTGAACTTTCTCTATGTTTAAGTATTGTTATGACTTATCCATTTTTGTTTTATATTCATGATTAAGTGGCGTTACTTTATGTGATTCTTTGATTAACATCATATTTGAATGTTATCCTTTGTTACCCTTGTCATTGATATCATATTTGAATATCATCCTTGTTCATCTCACCCATATTCACTCATCTTATTCATGTTTACTTTGGCTTTGTCAATTTATCTCCTTAAGTGATGTCAGCTTGTTGGCCTTCATCCTTCTTTGATAATCTTTTGATTCCAATTCCAAAGGAAAGTTATCAGGTCGACTCATAAGTCATTTTAAGATAGCTTAAACCTTTCCCTTTTCACCTCCTTAGCCTTTTTAGGATCATCTCCCTTGGCCTTATTAGAGCCATTTTGCTTTATAACTTAGAGTTACATTTGGAGTTTTTTTTTAACTCTATGTGGGTACCATTATGATGTGTACCCATTTTCCCCTTTGACTTTGTTAAAAGTCAACTTCTAGTTAGTTTTCAACTTAGACTTAGAGAGTTTGTTAACCCTATGTGAGTGCCATAATTATGAGTACTCATTTCCCCTTGGAACCTTGACCACAGTCAAGAGTTCCTTACCCTTAGTGAAGTGAACTACGAATGCTCTGATTTCATCCTAGTCAGGATACGTAGGCACGAGATGTGATGTCTTGGTGAGCATACTTAGAAATAAACTCCTAGGTCTTTACCTTAGCACCTTTTATCCTTAGCAAGCAAACAATAACATAACACAAATACTAACAAGAGGTTCCTGTAGAGTACTACAGATACTTAGGATGCTAACACCTTCCCTAGGTATAACCAACCCCCGAACCTTAGATCTCTTAGCTTTGTTGTTACATAGCGTAATTAGGGTTTTCTTCTATCTTTACCCTTTCCTTTGGATAAATCAAAGCTCAGTGGTGAACTTCATGATTTGCGATTCAAGTTAATTAATATCTTGATATCCGATTCTCACCGTAATAGTGTCTTTTAATCAAACCTATTATAATTTTGTTATCTGCTTCGACTTAGCCATTTACTTTAGCATAATAGGAGGTGAATGTCAAGATTTTGATCCCTGGGTCTAAAGGAAACTCAACCATCTTTCGACTAGTAAAAACTGTACCTTGGCCAGTAGTTAAGGTTTTAGGAATTCCAAACTTGTAAATAATATGACTTTGAATGGAGTTGATTATTGCTTCCTGATCAACATTGATCAAAGGAGCAACTTCGATCCACTTGTTAAAATAATCAATACCTATCAAAGGCTTAACAATCACATGTAACTCACTTGCAGGAACATGTTGAGTGCCTGCATGTTTCTCGCATTTCTAGAAACCTTTGACAAATTGAGTACAATTCTTCAACATGGTCGGCCCATACAACCCTTGTCGATATAAGAGATATTTCTTGTGGTATGCTTGACGTGCACCACATGATAGGCATAAAAAATTGTTAGATAAGTTTCACTCTCACTAAGGAACTTCACCAAGATTCCCTCAGGAGTATTTTAAAACAACTCATTTCCATTAATAACATAACTTAATGCCTTGTATTTTGTTCTTCGATATGTCGTTCTTGTAGGAGTTTCAAAAAACTTAGTTATTGATTTTCGCCAATCATAATTCAGCAGATTATGAACGGAAAAAGTTTCAAAATTTACTCCAGAGTTTTTTAATTCTTCAAACCCTTCTGTAACACCCCATTTTAATTATTTAGACGTCTCGTGTTATTTTATTTGTGTGACCTTGTTTGGGGGAGCGTTTTGAGTGCGTTTAAGGGTTGCCCATAATTAGGAGGGTGAGTTGGTGAGATAAAGCCTTTAGATTAATATTAATAGTGGTATAGTTAATAATAATAATAATTTAATTAATAATAGTAATATTATTATTTTATTATTATTATTGTTATTATTGCTATTATTATTAATTTATTTAATTAAAATAGGATTAAGAGAATTAGAAGAGTTTTAAGGAAAATATAAAGGTTTTGGCACGTGAAACGAGGAATAGAGAATCAAGAGGAGAGAAAGAACAAGGTTTGCTAGGGCTTGATCTTCTTCCCCAATTGTCCAGATTTTCTATAAAGATTTGAGGTAAGGGGGAGAAACGGGTTTAATATTGGTGATTCATTCATGATAGGGTAGTGGGGAGTCCTTAACCCCGTCGGAATTTGTATGCAACTGTTGTGTTGTTGATCTGTTGTATATGCCTGTTATGATTATGAAATCGTGCATGAATTAATGTGTGTTTCCATGAATTTTTGTTCTTGCTGCTGTTGTATGAACATCTGTTACAGATCTGTTGTTTTGATTCAAATTGGGAGAACGATTTGAGATTATAGACCTGTAATACATGTAGTAATTCTAGGTACAAGAGGAAAGATGAAAATTGGACCAAAAATTCATGTAGAAATGATTATAGGACTGGTTGGAAGTGAAGAAGTGTAGAAATCGTAGCAGAGTGCAGAATGGTGAGGTCTCTTGTGATTTGCGTAATGGATCTGGCCATACGCGTATGGGGCTAGGCCATACGCGTATGGGAGTAAAGGAAAGGGAGCCTTACGCGTAAGGGGAGCTTGAGGGGAAGGTTTGGCACGGCCCTCTGCCCATACGCGTATGGTACGCGTATGGTGGCATGGCAATATGCGTATGGAGTAGCCTTACGCGTATGTAGATCTGAGAGTTGGAAATTGAAGGAAAATGGGTCTCTGCCCATACCCGTATGAAGTCGGGCAATACGCGTATGGCAGGGCGAGGCAGGAGGCCTTACGCGTATCAGATGGGGGCATACGCGTAAGGAAGGGCGAGGGAGCAAGTCATACGCTTATGACTCAGGTCAATACGCGTATGGACAGCAGTGGTGCAGAATTTCATATTTTTGCGATTTCTTTTCCGTCTTCACATCGAAATCGTTTTCTCTTGGTTTGAGAGGTTGAGAATAGGTGCCAGGTGCTGAGAAATAAATCATGGGTGATGAAAGTATTAATTTTAATAATTTTAATTAATTAATTAGTTAATTGGGTGTTTGGTGTGTATGAAGCAAATTACATGACGATGGTGTTGATGATATGTATGATGTGATCAGGAGGATCGTATGCATGTATTTACGCTTGTATACATGTTTTGTTGTGCATAGTTGAGTCGTGCATATTCATGGTGATTGGTGGGATAAATCATTGCTCAGGAGGAGTGTATGTGATTCATCCGTACTCCTATATGGAGAATGGTGGGGGATAGATCATTGCCAAGTAGAGGTGTATGTGATCTATCCGGGGTTCGATTGAATGAACCAATGAGTCGGTACCGCATGCATGGTGTCGTGTTGCATTACATTATTACTTGATGTTGTTGATGATATTGGACAGTAGGTCGTGTTGGTGTGTTGTTGACTTATATATGTGAATGCTACCTTGTTATCATGCATTTATTCACCAATAATATTGAATGTGATTTCTCACCCCTTTGTTGTTGTTGTGTCTGTGCTTCTTCGGAAGTACAGATAATCCAGGTACTTAGATAGCTTGGATATTGGTGTTGCTGATCGAGCTCATAGGAGTGCTCTGATACGTAACACGGGATTTTGGGGATTTCATTCATTTTGTTATTTGTTATTCTTTTTGTTACGTATCTTTATTTTTGATGAACATTATGGTGAACCACGATTTTATGTGGAGTTTTAGTGTTATTGGCAGATGGTCGTAAATCGAATAATTGAATAAATTTTCCGCTGTTTGATTTTTGGCTAAATTACCTACAGGGTCCTTTAAGTTATTTAATTGTAACACTTTGGTCCTTTATGTTTGTTTTGCTTCAAGTAGGTCCTTTATGTTACATAACTGTTGCAACGTTACCCTTTTAATGAACTTCCGTTAAAAAAAACTTGATGTGGCACAAACGTTGCTTATGTGGCATTTAACAGTGCTGAGGTGTAATTTTAGCCATTTATTATTTATTTATGTTATTACCAGGTGAGGAAAATAAAAGGTTAAATATGAAATCCCCAAATTCGAACCCTAGTCTTCATCATCTCCATCTATGGCATCTCTCTGTAGCAGTGGTACAAATCAAAAAATTGAAAGCGGAAGTACATTCATTTCGAGATCATCTCCACTTGCAATCGGACCAACCTGTTCTTGTGGTGCCAAAGCAGTGATAGGGAAGGTTAAGAAGCAAGGCAGAAATGTGGGGAAGCTATTTTGGGGATGTAGATATTTTCAGGTATGTGGGGAAGCTATTTTGGGGAAGAAAAGTGGTATTTTATCTCATTTTTCTGTGTGTTAGCGAATAGTATGTTTAACTCCATCAATGATTTTTTTTTTTTTGACAGAGTAAAGATGATAATGTTGGGTGTAATTTTTTTGAGTGGTACGTAAACCAACAAAGTGATGAAGGCAAACCAGAGATACAAGACACATACAATTCAAAATGTTCCAAGTGTGGTGAAAAGGATGTACAAATCGACATGCTTAGAAGGGATGACAACTACAATAAGGAGATGTTGAAGAACATGTTGAAGATGTTGAAGATATTAGTTTATGGCATAATTTGTTTAGTTTTCATTTTAGTAGTCTTGATGTGTATGTTGGTTAAGAAGTGGTGATGACAATTGATAATATGTGTAATTTGTTTTGCATCTCTGTTATCTGTGTTACACTTGTATACCAGTCCAGCCACTGCAATATGTGTAAGCAGTTTTGCATTTAATGTTATTGTTGTTACGACTAATACAACTTAAAGGACCAATTTGTTACAACTTAAAAATTTATAGGACCTGGTTGTTACAATTTAAAAATAAAGAGGACCTTTTTGTTACAAATTAATCATTGTTATAAAACAACTCATAATAATGCATAGCCACAACAGAATTATAACACAACACATAATAACGAAGGTCACCAATACATTGTTATAACATCCAAAATATTGTTATAAGATCCAAAATATTGTTATAAGATCCAAAGTAGGTCACCAATACATTGTTATAACATCCAAAATATTGTTATAAGATCCAAAACACCTAGTTATACAAGACTACATATTTAGTTCCAAAACACATTGAGTTCCAAAATACAGACTACATATTTAGTTCCAAAACACATTGAGTTCCAAAATACAGACTACATATTTTATTTGGCTTTTCTCTTAATAGGTAGCTTTGGTCTCTGACTTGTTGGTTGCTGGATTGATGTTGGTCCTGGTCTGGCCATTCTCATGGCAAGTAGCTGAGAGACTGTGATGGAGTGTCTTGTTTGAACTCTCTCTGAGGCTGCTGATCTCCTAGTTTGAACTCCTTGGGACTGTTGGGACTGGACTGTTGGAGATGAAGTGGTGGCACTTTGGGATTGCCTAGTCTGAACTCTTTTAGTTGGTTGGGATTGGACTGTTGGAATTGTAGCAGTGGCTGTTTGAGATTGCCTTGTTTGAACTCTTTTTGTTGGCTGAGATATGACTGTTGGAATTGTAGTAGTGGCTGGTACCACATTGATAGGTTGAGATTGTGTTGGTGCAGATGGACATGATGATTTGTTGTGTCCAGAAGTACCGCATCTTGAGCACTTATTTGGCAATCCCTTTCTAGAAACATTTCTTAAATCCTTCCTCTTTTCATCAGAATCCTTGTTTCTTCTTCTTTTTGGCCTCCCTGGTGCCCTTCTGGATGGGGGTGGAAGTATATCAGGATATGGTGTCAATTCCCACATATTTTCCCCATTTGTTGGATAGATTAGTGGTTGGTAGCAAGCCTGATAATTTTTCTTCCTGTAATATGAAGGAATGTACTCAGCTAGGTCTTCAGATCTACCTTGGATGCAACAAATTGCATGACAACATGGAATTCCAGTTAGCATCCAATGCCTGCATGAGCACTCAAACCTCTTAAGGTCAACAGTGTATTTCTCTCCAGGCACACGTGTATGCCTTACTTCATAAATTTTGTCACCTGATAACCTATAAACAAATGAAAAAGGAAAGGAAACTTTAATATTTGAATTACTAAATAGACTGAATTTATACATAAATAATTAATGAAGTACCTTGCCATAAAGAATCTTGATATTTCTTGCCTTCTTTCAAGCACCTTCTTAATCCTTGGAAGTACAGACTCAGCATAATCTTCAATTTTAGCTCTATTAGTTGCCTATCTGTCCATGAGGTAGACTCTAATCTCTTCTAACATTGTTACAATTGGCTTTTGTCTTGCTCCAATTATGACACTGTTAAAAGTTTCAGACATGTTGTTCACCAACACATCACTTTTTGTACTATACTTAAACTGTGACTTACTCCAGAATCTAGGAGGAATCTTCCATAAATGTTTGAATGCCTCTTCATTTACTTTCCTAATCTCCTTCATTTCCCTTTCCCATGCTTGGGGATATGTAGCTTTGGCAGCCCTCCACATTAATTCCTTCAACTGTTTTCCTGGAAACCTTTTTCTGAAATTGCTATACAAGTGTCTAACACAAAATCTTTGATCAACTCCAGGTAACAATTCCTCTATTGCAGGTAACAGACCCTGATCAGTTTATAAACACACAATGCTACAACAATAAGGGTCTACTTGTTACAATTTAAAAACATTAAGGACCTATTAGTTGCAACTTAAAAACATTAAGGACCTACTAGTTATAATTTAAAAACACTAAGGATCTACTTGTTACAATTTAAAAACATTAAAAACATTTTAGTTACCTTCTGCTGGTCTGAAATAAACGTAATGTTCTTGCACACTTCTGGTCCTCCCAAATCTTGAACTAGCAGATCAAAAAACCATGCCCAAGAATCTTTGGTCTCGGCTTCAACTACAGCCACTGCAATTGGTAACATTTGTTCATTGGGGTCTCTACCAACTGCAGCAAGAATCTGACCTCCATAATTGCCTTTGAGAAAACAGCCATCAATACCAATTATTGGTCTACAAAAAGTAAAACTTTTCTTGCAGGCTTCAAGGCACATATATAATCTGTGGAAACTTTGAAGTAATGGCCTGCTCACATAATTTTCAGGTTGTTCTTCAATTTCATGTGGTTGTTGTTGAGTTGCTTGGACATTCATCTTGATGGTGTTGTTTGGGTTAGACCTCAGAAGTTCATGTGTGTAGTCATACAATCTACGATATTGTTCTTTAAATGACCCTTCCACAATTGCAAGTGCTGCCTTCCTTGCCCTATAAGCTTTCATCCTATTCATACCAGCATTCCATTTCTCATGTACTTTTTCACAAATAGCAGTCAGTTTCACATCAGGATTGAGTCTAACTGTGGAGTATAGTTTCTTACCAAGCCACTTAGTATTAAGCATCCTAACATTGTACTCTCTATTACAAGTATGGTTGTCATTAAGTGTTCTTAATTGGCAAGTATCCTCATTAGGCAATTTAGAACACAAAGCCACCCATTCACACCCATCCTTGCATCCCACTCTAACCCTAGTTTTGCCATTCTTCAAAAACCTCAAATCCCTACCATTATGAAGATCATAACTTGCAATAGCTTCCTTGAACTCATCCTTTGTTGAAAACAAGCTTCCCAATTCCCACTTATAGTCATTAAACTTCTTAGGCATGACAAATGGTGGGTGTTTTACCTTGTTATCCTCATCTGAATAATCACTAGTCATGTCATCCTCACTCTCTAATTCTTCAGTCACATAGTCAGAATCAGAAAAACCAAGACATACTTTTTTACCTCTCCTTCCTCTTATTTCAAAATCAAGCACATCTTCATCACTTGGTGTTTCATCCACAACAACTTCACTTCCTTTATCCACCTTCTTTTTCATGTTGAAACCTGCTTTTTCTTCTTTGGTCTTCCACCCTTCCTTTTTCTTTTTTTAGGTGTCTCATCTGCTAGTAACTCATCAACAAGTTGATCATTTTGGCCAGCACTGACACCTCCTTCTCCTAACAGCACTGCATCAAAACCATCATTTAAAATCTCATCATCTAAGTCATCAAACATGTCTCCTAATGGACTGTCATCACTATCATGTTAGGGCTCATTTACATTATCATGTTGGGGCTCATTTACATCCTCATGTTGGGGCTCATTTACATCCTCATGTTGGGCTCATTTACATCCTCATGTTGGGGCTCTCTTACATTCTCATGTTGGGGCTCACTTACATTGTCTTGTTGGGGCTCATTTACATCCTCGGATTAGGCTTGAGTAACATTCTCAGGATGGGGCTCGAAAACATCCTCAGATTGGGCCTCAGTAACATCACCAGCTAGGGGCTCAGGTAGGGCAACTACTATATCAGGTTGAGAAATAGGATGAACAATGTATATGTCAACCTTACCCTTTGTCTTTGACCAGTTAAGTGCTTCTATTGCACCATAGTCATTTTCTAAAGCCTTCAATGTTCCAGCAAAGTCGTACCAAATTTCAAGAACACCTGGATACTTCATCTCTTTAACAACACCTAAAATCTCGAAGTAACTCCATCTATCACCATTGCACTTCCAGTTTGACACTCCCCCCCCCCCTTCATATTTGTCACCAACAAAATATCCCCCATGATGGAAATCAACGTAAAATACATCCATATCTATCCTAACCTATTAACATCAAACATACCCAAAACTAAAATCAATCACATCTAGAGATTTGAAGCACTAAGAAGAACACCAAACTAAAATCAATATAGACATAAAAAATGTACCTCAAATTCTTCACCTTCAAGACCGTATCCGTCAATGGCGTCTTCGTCTTCGTCCCTGAGCTGAGTTGAGTATTCTTCACAATAAGAGTGTTCACCTAAACCTGATTAGGGTTAATGAAGAAATTAGGGTTGAATAACAGAATTTTTAATAGAACATTTACACCTGGTAAATAAATAAATAAATAATAAATTGAATAATTACACATAAGCAATGTTTGTGCCACATCAGGTTTTTTTTAACGGAAGTTCATTAAGAGGGTAACGTTGCAACAGTTATGTAACATAAAGGACCTACTTGAAGCAAAACAAACATAAAGGACCAAAGTGTTACAATTAAATAACTTAAAGGACCCTGTAGTTGAGTCGTGCATAGTTGAGTCGTGCATATTCATGGTGATTGGTGGGATGAATCATTGCTCAGGAGGAGTGTATGTGTTCATCCGTACTCCTATATGGAGAATGGTGGGGGATAGATCATTGCCAAGTAGAGGTGTATGTGATCTATTCGGGGTTCGATTGAATGAACCAATGAGTCGGTACCGCATACATGGTGTCGTGTTGCATTACATTATTACTTGATGTTGTTGATGATATTGGACAGTAGGTCGTGTTGGTGTGTTGTTGACTTATATATGTGAATGCTACCTTGTTATCATGTATTTATTCACTGATAATATTGAATGTGATTTCTCACCCCTTTGTTGTTGGTGTGTCTGTGCTTCTTCGGAAGTACAGATAATACAATTACTTAGATAGCTTGGATATTGGTGTTGCTGATCGAGTTCATATGAGTGCTTTGATACGTAACACGAGATTTTGGGGATTTCATTCATTTTGTTATTTTTTATTCTTTTTGTTACGTATCTTTATTTTTTATGAACATTATGGTGAACCACGATTTTATGTGGAGTTTTGGTGTTATTGGCAGATGGTCGTAAATCGAATAATTGAATAAATTTTCCGCTGTTTGATTTTTATTAAAATAAAGGATATTTGTTTTGTTGGCTCTTAATGTGACATTCCACTTGGTGAAAACTCTGATTTGTCTTTAATATTTTGTTTATTTTTCAAAATGGGAAAGTGGGGTGTTACACCTTCTACCCCCACCAATTTTGACTTTGACAGATCTAAGGTGGAAGGTTTGGTCGAAATTAACTTCTCTTTTACTTCAATTAAATATGCTAATTTTTCCTTGGAAACACTAAAGCCAAAAGCAATTTGGGTCAAGTCATTGGACACTTGATTTTTGACTTGAGGGACTTGTTTAATGTCAACTTCATCGAATCTCTTTAACAGTGAGCTAGCCTTCACAAAGTACATCAGTAAATTCTCTTTGATGCATTTGTACTCTTTTGTCAGTTGTTTAACAACCAACTCTGAGTCGCCTATAATCTCGGCATATTTTGCCCCCAAGTCTAAAAGCATCTTAAGGCCTGCAATTAAGGCTTCATACCCAGCCTCATCATTCGAGCAACAACCTTTGACGTTAAATTTAAACTTAGTTGGAATTCTTTTTGGAGAAATAATCAGAATTTCAATACCAGTTCCATGTTTATGTTTGAAACCATCAAAGTACAACCTCCAAGATTTTAGACCAATATAGCTTTGTGTTACTTTTACTATTGCATGATCAACAATGAAGTCAGCAACAATTTAGCCTTTCATATCCCTCAAAGGCACATAAGTCAGAGAATATTCAATTAATGCCAAAGCCCATTTCCCTAATATACTATGTAAAATGGGTTTCAACAACATATGCTTAATAACATTGTAATGAGAATAGAAGAAAATATCTGGTGGTTTTATATAACAATTTAATTTGGTACAAGATAAATACAAACAAAGATACAGCTTTTTAATTAGGTTATACCTAGTTTCTACATCACTCAGAACTCAACTGAGGTAATAAATGGCTCTTTCGACACCATCGTCATCCTCTTGGGCCAACATACTTCCTATTGTTAGTTCAAATGCAAAAATATACAACTTCGTAGGTTTGTTTCTGATAGGTGGTAAGAGAATATGAGGATTCATCAAATAACTCTTGATTTCGTCAAATACTTTTTGATGTTATGGATCCCACTTGAATCCTTCGTCCTTCTTCAGATGCAACAGTGGTGAGAATATTTTTGTCTTGCCACTTAGATTCGAGATGAATCTTCTCAAGAAGTTTATTTTTCCCAATAAAAATTAAAGTTGCTTTTGGTTTGATGATGGCTTCGTACTGAGTATATCCTTCATCTTATTTTGTTTTATCTCTATGCCATTTTTGTGAACCACAAAGCCCATAAAGTCGTCGACATGGACACCAAAAACACATTTTAATATATTCATTTTCAATCCATATTTCCTCATCCTTTCAAAGGATTGTCGAAGGTGGTTTAAATGGCCATTTTTCGACGAGGGTTTAACAAATATATCATTAATGTATACTTGCATAAAGGTCTCAATGAAATCATGAAACATATGATTCATTGCCCTTTGATAAGTTGCACCAACATTCTTCAAGATAAAAGGCATTACCACTCATTCGTACTTTCCTAAGTCCCCAAGACATCGAACGTCGTTTTCGACACATATTTTTCTACAATGTAAATTTGGTTATACCCTGAATAACCATCTAAAAGACTCAAATACTCAAAACCTGTTGCTGAATCGAATAACATTTTTGCAATAGGCATTGGATATTCGTCTTTTTGAGTAACATCATTTAAGTTTCTAAAATCTATATAAACTTTAAGAATTCCATTCTTTTTAATGACAGGAACTATATTTGCTAACCATTCGACATACCTGACAGTTTTTACGAACTTGTTTCTCAAAAGCCTTTCAATATTTCCTTGATCTTTCACATTACTTTTGGTGCAAATATTCTTGGCGTCTACTTCACTAGCCTCTTGTTTGGTCGAATTGGCAATCTAAAATCCACCAGACTTTGACTAAGTCCTAGCATTTCATCATAGTCCTGAGTGAAACAGTCTTCAAATTCTTTAAGCAATTTGATCGTTTGGACCTTTAAGCTTGAATCAATCTTTGCATTAATGAGTTAATTTTCTAGAAAGATGATGAAGGAACAAATAGAATGAAAATCACAATACTGATTAATGGGGGCGTGCATTTATATTTCATTCATCCATTCTCACAATCAGATTATATTGAAGAGCCAATACTCTCTCTAGAAAACAATGTATGACCTAATGAAAAGGATGAAGAATGTAAGTACGAGAAAAGGGCCGTTTGGAGGATTTGAATATTGCAGAAAACAATAATCTGGATGATTTGAATAATAGTGTAAAAGGTATTTTTGAAAATTTAGGCCCTTTTGAATATTTGGATAATCTAAATGACAAGTTTGATGAAGAATAAACCAATGGTGTAGAAATTGCAGTTGAATAAGAAGATTCATGTGGGGATGTTAATTTGGATGAGACCATCGAGGGCATTAACTAAGGAGATTCATGTGGGGATATTACTTTGGAGGGGACCACTAAGGGTGAAGATGTTACTTTGGAGGGGACCACTGAGGGTGAGGTTACAATAGTGGATATTACTTTGGAGGGGACAACTAATTATATGGTATGTGTTCGAGAAGCTGCAGTATTATATGGTACACCATATATGGTACGTGTTCAAGAAGATTTAGTAGTTGTGGGACTAATTTGTAACCAATAAGAAGACGAGGGACTTAAATGTAACTAAAAAGATGGTGGTGGTAGTAAAGACAGTGCTTTGAATGTGAACTTTAAAGATTCAAATGATGATGATATAGAAATCAGTGAAGGGATTGCAGATGATAATGAGGATGACAAAACAAATGGTAAAGGAAAGGGGAAGGGAAAAGTAAAAGGTAAAGGGAAAGGAAAACCCAAGGTTGGGAGACCAAGGAAACAAAAGGAAGTGGTAGAATCAATTTAAGGTAGTGGTTCAATTGACGACGTGAATGAATGTGAGGTTCCAAAGGAAAGTTTTAGAGGATTTAGTGACATTGAGAATGTGATAATGATTAGTTGCCTAAAGAGTATGATAGTGAAGATGATGAGATGTTAAAAGAAGATTTTCAAACATTCAAGCTTCGAAAAAAAAATGGAGGATTACAAGTGGAAACTAGAGGCATATTTTGCTACAAAGAAGGACTTTAAATAGGCAATTAGAACATATGTTATTCATTCTGGTAGAAACCTGAATTTTAAGAAAAATGATATCATAAGGATGAGAGTGATATATAAGAAAAGTTATCCATGAGAGTTACACTGTTCAAAAATACAAGACGAAGAGACTGGCAATTAAGAAAAATAGTGTACAAACACACATGTAGTAGGGATTATAAGGTTAAATTCCTTAATTCCAAATGGTTGGTGAAATTTTGGCATAGCAGATAGCAGATGTCATAACTCATGTTAAGACATTATTCTCTGCACAACTTTAAAACAAGAGCAGGACACACAAACTGATATTCAGAATATCAACAACAACAATAAGACAGATGTTACGACATCTGTTACAACATGTTAATCAAACCTGAACTGTAAATTGTAGAATGATAAACAACACAAAATATGATAACCCAGTTCGGTACAAATCACCTACATTTGGGGGCATACCAAAGCCAGGAAGAAGAATCCACTATCAGTAGTATAGTTTAATGTAAACAGTCGTTGGTTTACAGTAAACAACCTCTGGTTTACCTCTCACTACCCAATAGAGACTTTATCATTAGAAGTCACATCTAATTGATAAGAGAAACCCATCCCACTCCCTAAATCACAACCTGTGATTATCTAACAGTTATAGTTGCAATAACTGTATCATCCTACTTGAAAGACACCCCTTTCAATACAAAGTTCAGTCAAGTATTCTTGACTAACAAGCTACCTTGGATTTGCTTAAAAGCTTCATCCAAGAACAATACACGATTCATTACCTACGGGTTTTTGAATCTGTACAAGCATTTATGTCTTCCACAATGTATCAAACCGATACAGAGGGAGACTTACAAAAGGAGCCTACGACTCTCAAACCCTAAACCCTATTTTATACTTTACAAAAGTTTACAAACTAGGATTCCTAAGTTTATGTCGTTCTTTCTTTATTTTCTGGCCTAGGACTAGGTGTTCTTTTATAGCCTTCTGCTTTGGGCTTCAAATCTTCTGTTGGCTGATTCCTTGATCCACTGCTGTGATCGCTCCTTTAATCTTGCACTAGATATAAAACCTGCTATATTTTTAGAATCTGGATGTTGGGACATTGTATTCGACATCTTTGTCTGCATTATTCTTCATTAAGTTTTAACCAAAATTTAGTTAAACTTCAGGAGCTTTCAATCTCCCCCTTTTGACAAATTTTAGCTGAAACTCATTTTGGACAATAAACCTAGGGTGCTCCTGACGTCTCTTCATCTTGAGTGGCGGTTATGATTAGAATACTGATGTGACTCCAATCATGTTGGTGTACATGAGGAAAGGGATGACATACATTCCCCCTTTCTCATGAATCTATACTTCCTCACCTGGGGGGAAGAATTTTGCGATTGAAGCAACCAAACACCAATATGGGTAACTCAGAACACAGGGCACAACTGTGTTCATAACTCAGATCATAGGACACGAAAGAAGGACTAATAACATATGGGAAACCCGAGACTCAGTCAGAATATCAGAACATTATGTCCAACATCCTTGCAAACTAACTACTAGAACAAACTCAACCCTTGTACTTTTCTCTCCCTTTTTAGCCAAAAATTGACAAACATGTCCAAGACAGATCCATACCCAAACTGAACAAACCCAGAGGCGGATAAATCCCACGAGAACATAACACAACAAAACAGACAACCTGAGATAAGATGAAGTCAAGAACACCCTTTATGTACAACAGCGTTTTTCTTCGATTGTAACGAACCATTGGAAGTAACACATGTGTTAAGTTCCAAATTGTGCATATTTTAGATAGTATTTTGTGGCCCTTTTCAATGGTTTCCTTGATATTTTAGTAGTAAATCTATTAGTTTTAGTGTAAATATGCAAGTTTCCAATTTTATTGTAAATATTGTGAATATTGATCATTTTGATGTTCTTTGACAGGTCTTCTAGCTTATATTTGATGATAGGAACAATTGGTGAAGGAAAGAAGGCCTAAAAGTTGATTTTCGATAAGTCGTGTCAGTAACTCGCGCTAAGCGACCTTTTCAGCGCGATATCAGCGCGCATTTTCTGCCAGAGGCAGTAGCTAAGGTTCCTTGAGGGCAGGACCGCGCTTAGCGCGCTTTAAGGCGATTTAAGTGTATATTAGGTGAGATCGCTGTCATACCCCAAATTTTACCCTCAGATATTCTGATCATTTGCATATCATCTTGAGTCAGTCGTCTCGCATTTTAGTTAAACATCTCATTAATCATGCATTTTTCGTTAGAATTTAATTTATTTTATTTCTTTTTTTTACTAACCATTTTCAATTATATTTTTTATTATTTTTAGTTTTATTATTATTATTTCTTTTTTTTTATTATTATTATTAGTTTTATTATTATTAATTTCATTATTATTAGTTTTGTTATTATTATTATTATTATTATTATTATTATTATTATTATTATTATTATTATTAGTTTTATTATTATTAGTTTTATTATTTGTTTTATTATTACTAAACTTTATTATTATTATTAGTTTTATTATTACTAAGCTTTATTGTTATTATTAGTTTTATTATTACTAAGCTTTATTATTATTATTATTATTCTTATTATTATTACTTTTATTTTTGTTTGTCTTCATGTCCATAAAGGGAAAAATGGTAAGTTGAGACCACTACATTGTAGTACAAGCACTTCACATGGATTGCCAACTTGGACTTGTCAATGGCCAAGAATCATTCTCACATTTCACATGGATTGCCAACTTGAACTTATCAATGGCCAAGAATCATTCTCATAAAGTCACATGAATTGCCACATCAACACTCTCACCTCATTCACACTATAAATAAGATCTCTCTTTCTCTCATTTTTTGGCATCAACAATACCACACATACATTCCCTAACCTCCTTCTTCTTCCTTAACCTTTCCTTCATCTCCATAAACAAACAACAACTTCCATCAAAACACTTTCACTTCCTTCTACATAACAAGTTTAACCTTTGCTAGCTTTGGAGTTTGTGAGTATCATTCATCCTTTATTTTTGTTCATACCATATATAGTTAGTAGTTTAGTATATATATATTTTTAGTTTGTGAAGTTATGTTGTAAAAATGTAATATTTTATGTGTTCATGTTTTTATTATTGTTATACTATTATTAAGATTTATTTATTTTTGTACCTAAATCTTTCCATTTAAATTTAATGATTAAACTTTTTTTTTAAATAAAAAATACGAAAGAAGAGGACTGTTGGAATCTAGCATTCTAGCAGAAACCTCGAACGATTGGTCTTCAGTCTCGCACTTTGGGGTAGCCATTCATTCATTCGTTCGCTCCTCAAAATACCTTTAATCAACTTGGACGAATAAGAGCCGTCAAGATCTAGCATCTTGTCACAACTCTTCGAATAATTAATTTTCATCAAGCGTTCATTGTCCATTAAACCATTTTCATATCAACTTGGACGAATAAGAGGCGTCAAGGTCTAGCATCTTCGCATAACTCTTTGAGCAATTGATTATCGTCAATAGCTCATTGTCCATCAATTATTTTTCATTTCAACTTGGATGAGTAAGAGCCGTCAAGATCTAGCATCTTGGCACAACTCTTCGAATAATTGATTACTATCAATGTTTATTGTCCAACAAACAATTTTACAACCAATCTTGAATGAAAATGACTGTTAGAGTCTAGCACTCTGGCATAACCCTTTGGCATTCTTAAAACATATTCAAGCCATTTTTAAACTGTTAGCTCTTCCGAGAGATAGCCATTAATCTCTTGTGACTCTTAACCCTTTCTTTAACCTTCACAAGAGATAGCCATTAATCTCTTCTCCTTCACCAACCTTTAACCCTTCATCCAAATCCTTTCATAAGAGATAGCCATTAATCTCTTCTCCTAAACAACCAATCCTCACAAGCTTTGCTTTCAAGCTTTTCACCCGTAGCCCAGAACTGCGAACGCTCTGATTTCTCAAGTTCATCTTGAGAATACGTAGGCATAGGATTGCAAGATCCTAGTGAGCCACACCTTTTCTTTTTTCTACCTTTTTCTTTACATCCAATGCCTTCTTGGATTCCACCTTTTCATTTTTCATCGTAGCCCCGAACTACGAAGGCTCTGAGTTCCTCATTGCACTACGAAGATACATAGGAACGAGATTGCGAAGTCTTGTCGAGCCCCCTAGTAATAAAAACCCTTAGGTTTCCCCTTTAAAAAATCCTAAAAACATTTCTCTCCCTTTCCTCAAGTAGAAGATTAGAAACAAACCTTAAGCTAACACTCATTCAATCCTAACTAAATGGTTCTCGTTGAGTACAACGGACGTGAGGGGTGCTAATACCTTCCCCTTGCGTAATCGACTCCCGAACTCAGACATTGGTTGCGATGACCATATTCTTATCCTTTCTTTTTAAGGGTTTTATTCGATATTTTCCCTTTCCCTATTTGGGAATAAATAAAAATCGGTGGCGACTCTGTTAAGTCCATCCCGCGGGCGTGCGATTGCGCTTCGCGAGATCGTTCTTATTTTTCGAGGTACGATAGATGGTGACTCCACTGGGGACTTTCCCATCCCTAAGTGAGTCAAGCCTAGTTTAGTTAGGTTTTTCATATGTGTGTTTAGCTTTTGTTTGTTTCTCTTCCTTCTTTGATTATATGTTTTATTGCTCTTGCTTTGTTGCTTTTTCATATATATCTCTGTATATCTATGTGTGGGCTTTGGGTATCTTATATCTTGAATAAAGCTCTACACCCGAGTTTTGGAAAAAGCAGAGAGAAAACATAGGTTTAGATTTGGTAGTTAGTAGTGTTAGACTACGAGGGCAAGCTCCTTGTAGCAACTAACACGAAGGCTCCTCTAGAGTAGACCTGTTTGTAGATCTCGTTATAAAACAGCTTGCCTATTGCATGACGCTGATTCATGAAGGGTCCGTGACTCTAGGTCCCCCATTTAGAACCAGTGCTATTTTGGTGGTTGCGTAATATTGGACTTCAAGGACATCTCCTTGCTCCAACCAATATGAAAACCCCAATCAAAATAGACCTTTTCATCACTCTCGTTGTAAAATGGCTTGCCTGTTGCATAACGTTGGTACGACTAAGGTTCGTGACTCTGAAACCTTATAAAATACCTAGAAAATATCCCGTGAGTGGGTTTATGGGTAGATAATCTAGAACTATCTGTTATAGGGAGACCTACCTAATAGGATGTTCTGATTTATTCGTGTTATCTCAGATCCTAACCATACCTACCTTGCATTTTCTTTCTGCATCCTGTGCTGCATGACATGGCATATCATTTGCACCCTTTGCATGGTTCATTGCATACATCCAGTCTGTCCAACAACTCATCTCCAGTTGTCTCTATCTTCCAGTGTTTTCTGTCAGTCGTCAAGCTGATTCCTCGACACTGACACAGGACTAGAGCTAACATCAGATGCAGAATGTCAAGAACAATCCTCTGCCAGGGCAAGTGAAGCTTCAGTCGACTTTAGCCCAGCTACTTCCCAAAGACAGGCCAACTCATCCATGTTGTTGACTAGTCACTAGACCTTGTTTCTTATTGTTTGCATTTTCCTTTGTTTTGTACTAGTTGTTTGCTTCTAAACTATATTGGTACTTTCATGTTAATAAAATAAGCATTTGCAACTTTTTTGATTCAATTCATTTGTGTTTGCTATTTACTTCTGAATGCTTTCTCTTCCAAGAAAAATAAAAAAAAAATTCTTGTCCACTTTCTGTTGATTATGCAAAGATTGGAGGGAGGATGATGACAACTTTATACTCATAATTGTTGTTAGTATGCTTTCAAATCAAAACTTTGCTGACGATGTAAGACATTGTTTCAATCCCTAAACACTAGAGAAATAAGGAAGATAACCCCTCGTCAACCCCTTTGAGCCTTGAAGTAGAAGTTTATTTTCTTTACAAATAAAAACCCGCAATCTTAACCTGGGGCAGGGTAGTTCTCAGTTAACTTGATTGTGCATTCAAATAGAAGAGTAGCATTCAAGACGCCTTTCGACAAAGTTCACAAATGTTCCTTCGCACACAACAAGCAAGTGTCAAAGATGTCTTTCAAGTCGAACGCCAACGATGGTTCGTCGTAATTCTTAAGCCAGGCAGTCACTAAAAAAAAAGAAAGAAAAGTTTGTATGTCAACCAAAGGAGGAACTCTTTAAATCCTTTATCCTGAAAGTCCTCAATGGCAAACAAAGTTGTAAGGAAGCAGTGATCGTCATCTCAAGTCCGTTGAATTTTGAACCATCATCATTACTATCATCAGTGCGATTTCTAACATATAGGAACCTGAGTGCATAGTTTGAGTTAACTGGGCATAGGACTGGAGTTCATCACGTAGATTGGGTGGGCACAAATAAACTATGAGCCTTTATCTTTTGTTTCTTAAACCGTGAACCAGGCCACATTATAACCCTCAAAAGACCTAACTGAAGCAAGGTTATTTTGAAAGCATACTACAGTGGGGTTGCGTAAACTGACTCCAAAAGATCTTTGCGGATCATTTGTTCTGGCATCACACCTTTTGCTTAAACTTTTCACTTTAATGTCTTAAACCACCGTGTTTTGACTAATGACCCATATGCTTTGCATCTTTCCAAAAATGATTTTGATTTCAAAAGTTGCTTGAACTCTGCATTTACCATGATTGTACAAATACTTTTGTTTGCAAACTAGATTTCTTCTCAAGGAACTTTCAAACAATTAAGAAACTTGGTCAGTGATCCAATCAGGGGCAAGTTCCTTCCATATCCTGTTGAGAATCAGTTCAAGATTTGTGGTTTAATGGCGACTTCTTAGAATTGGTTTATACAGAAGATTTTGTAAGACTCAGGCTGGGGCAAGCCTTCCCAGTGTACTGTAAAATAATAATCTTTCAAGACTCAGACCGGGGCAAGCTTTCTAGGAGCACCATGAAACGATCATTTCCAGAATTAATCAAGCTGAAGCAATGATCAGCTCATCTACAATAGTCAGCTAATCTGGGGCAGTTTACTTGAATAATCCCCAAGCAGCTCTTCATCCTTCCTACAAGGATCATCATTTGATACAGTTTACCAGTGTGGCAGAGATGTGCTCAGCAATAGCATCTCTAGTTCCCAAGCAGAATGACAGTGATCTCCGTGTAGAGGAATCAGTCTTCCAGTCTTGTTTTCCGAGATAGTCGAGTCATGTCGTCGACATTTACATTCGCATTTGATCATATATCATCTGCATAACTTATATACATATGCATATCATGAGTGCTTCATCCTCATTTGCATTTCTCCCGAGGTCGTGTCGTTATCTGCGTCTTACCTTGTGGTCAAAGTCCAACTTACTTGGCACCTACCAAACAGAGATTGTCGTGTCTATCTGACGTTCTTCCAGATATGACCTTTCTTATCCGATATTTTTCTGGACATGTTTATTCCTCTTTTGTATCCAATGTCGTTCTTGGATGTCGTTTATTTGTCTCTTTCTGATGTTCTTCCAGATTGAGTCCTATGTTCTGATGTTTTTCCAGAACCTATCTGATGTTTTTCCAGATAGTCCTTTGTAATTCTGATGTTTTTCCAGAATTTCATTTCTTTTACCGTCTGATGTTTTACCAGATCGAGTCTTTTGTTCTGGTGTTCTTCCAGAACTTATCTGATGTTTTTCCAGATATTCGCTTTGTTAATTCTGATGCTTTTCCGGAATGATATTGCTTTTACCATCTGATGCTTTTCCGGATGTGTCTCTCTATCTAATATTTTTCCAGATAGTCCTTTGTAATTCTAATGTTTTTCTGAAATTTCATTGCTTTTTACCATCTGATGCTTTTCTGGATGTGTCTCTCTTTCTGATGTTTTTCTAGATTGAGTCTTTTGTTCTGATGTTCTTCCAGAACATATTTGATGTTTTTCCAGATATTTTGCTTTGTTATTCTGATGCCTTTCTGGAACGACATTGCTTTTTTACCATCTAATGATTTTCCGGATGTGTCTCTCTTTCTGATGTTTTTCCATATCGAGTCTTCTGTTCTGACGTTTTCCCAGAACTCTCTCTTTGAACTTATCTGATGTTTTTCCAGATATTTCGCTTTGTTAATTCTGTTGCTTTTCCGGAATGACATTGCTTTTACCATCTGATGCTCTTCCGGATGTGTTTCTCTTTCTGATGTTTTTCCAGATTGAGTATTTTGTTCTGATGTTTTTCTAGAACCTATATGATGTTTTTCCAGATAGTCTTTTGTAATTCTGATGCTTTTCCAGAATTTCATTTTTTTTGCCATTTGATGCTTTTCTGGATGTGCCTTTCTCTTTCTGATGTTCTTCCAGATTGAGTCTTTTGCTCCTGATGTTTTTCTATAGCACTTTTTGTGTCTATCTAATGCTCTTCCGAATATGACCTTGTTTATCTAATGTTCTTCCAGATATAATGTTGCTTATCTGATGCTCTTTCGGATATGTTTTTAAAACCTTTTCTGGTACATTTAATGCTCTTCTAAATGTTTCGTATGTATCTTTAGAATTCTTGTCTTCATCTAATGCTCTTCTAGATGTCTTCAATTCGTTTCTGACTTTGGTTAACGGCTGCTGAATGTTTTCGAGACTGTTTCCATTCTCCATCCAATGCTTTCCTGGATGTGTGACGGAGTTTATTCGATGCTTTTCCGAATATCTCTGATATGCGTCCCGGAGTTCATTCAATGCTCTTCTGAATGTCTCAATTGTCTGTTATTTTCCAGAGTTTATTCAACGCTTTTCTGAATACCTCTGGTGTTTGCTTATCTCATGTATTTCCCAGTTTTTTCCCCACCTCATTCAATGATCTTCTGAATATCGTGACTCTTTTCCAACCATTTCCATTCATGGATGGTGACTTTTGATTCCCTAGTGGAGACCGTTTTTTCGGTGCTACTTCCATTGAGGATCATGTGTTATATTTTCTTTCTAAAGTGTCAACCGGTCACGCTTGAACCAGTTGTTCTATCACTTTGGATTTCCCCCGGTTTTATTTCAATTCCCCAGTGTGGTTGTCATCCCCAGTGAGTGTCTACTCATGGTGTTGTCTCTATCCCTTTTTGCTTTCGTTTTCGTCTCCATTTTTGCATTTAGCATTCCATCATTTTCATCATGCTAGAGAGCATGGCATGTCAGCATTATAGATTAGTTTGGTCCATAGCATTGCTTATCATTGTATCTAAGGGCAAAATTTTCGGTTATCTATATTTAAATACCTTCCACCATGATTTCATGAAGACTATCATCACTCATGTCATCCGGTGAAGATATTTAAATAGGGGCAACTGTCATACCCCAAATTTTACCCTCAGATATTCTGATCGTTTGCATATCATCTTGAGTCAGTCGTCTCGCATTTTAGTTAAACATCTCATTAATCATGCATTTTTCGTTAGAATTTAATTTGTTTTATTTCTTTTTTTACTAACCATTTTCAATTATATTTTTTATTATTTTTAGTTTTATTATTATTATTTCTTTTTTTATTATTATTAATTTCATTATTATTAGTTTTATTATTATTAATTTCATTATTATTAGTTTTGTTATTATTATTATTATTATTATTATTATTATTATTATTAGTTTTATTATTTGTTTTATTATTACTAAACTTTATTATTATTATTAGTTTTATTAATAGTAAGCTTTATTGTTATTATTAGTTTTATTATTACTAAGCTTTATTATTATTATTATTAGGGTTAAATATACAAACCCCCCTGCAATGTTAGCGAGTTCTCATTTTAGCCCCTAGTAAAGTTTTTTTTTAAAAAACCCCCTCGTAATATTCAGATTCCCTCGGATTCCCCCCTGTGCAGAAAAAATTTCAATTTTTAGTGACTTGGCTGTCCAACTGGATTTTTATTTTATTTTTTATTTTATTTTTAAATGCCATGTATACTTTCTTTATTTTTTAATTTAATTTATTTTATTTTTTAAATATTAAATTTTTTTTATGTTATTTTTTTACGTTTTCTTTTCTTTAATTATTTTAATTAAATAATATTTTTTTTGAATTATTTTTTTTAATATTATAATATATTCAAACTTCTTCTTTAAAATTATTTGCATTGGGCTATTACACATAAAGCCCAAAATCACTTCCATTTCAACCCACCACCCAAGTTTTAAATTCTATTGTGGGAAAAAACTATATAAAGACTTTATTTTCTTTCTAAGTAGTCGATGTGGGATTACCATGATAAGGAGCTTCATCAGGACCACTTCCATTGAAGATAAAAACTAAAGAAAGTTTTACAGCAGACACAAATATTACTAACTGAGTTAAATGTTACTGCTGCTGTTATTATAGTGTTGCCTGATGTTGCGAGCCAAAACAGAACAGTGGTGTCGCTGAGTTTGCATCATTGTTGATGTTGTCGAAGCCTTGCGTTGTCGGAGTTGTTGCGAATCCGCGGTGAATTCATTCGCGAATAATTCGAAATGTTGATTTACAGATCAAACCGCAGCAGCACTTAAGAAAAACCCAACGAAGACTTGATCTTGACCCACACCACCTGGCTTTGAATTCAGAAGATTTGAACAAAAAGAAGGATCCTTTGCCTGTTAAAATAAACCTTACAGTGTCATTGATGGGTAGGGATTTTATTCTTTTTATTTTCCCTTTTGGCAAATAGTTTTGGAAAATAACTGAACCAATTCAATGATTCATGAATTAATGGACTTCCTTTTTCAATATCAACAGGTTATGAACGACTCAAGGTCCTCGATGACTTATCTTGCAAACTAGATCTCAAATCAGAAACATCACAGTTGCGCCCTTAATTACCGTATGCCCTCGCTGAACCAATCTCATGCTTAACAGCTGCATCTCATGGACGTACATCATTAGGAACAAGGCCATAAGAGGTTGCGGTCTTATAGCAACATACCTTTGTTTTTTTTGCCTGCCACTTTGACTGTGAAAAAACAAAATTTTTGTGGCCAACTTTGTTGCATAGTCTCAATAGAAAATGGAGTATTTGTTCTGATGTTAATGCTTGTAATCTAACAATAATAACATTGCTTTGAGTCCCACATTGAAAACATTTCACCAAATGAAAGAGTTTATATATTTCTTAAACATAACACTTTGTAAAAGTTCAAGTCTTGGACTTCCAAATAATTGGGCTTTAAGCCCAAATTAAATATTTTAATATTTAATTTAAATTAATATAATTTCTTAAAAAAATATTAATAAAATTAATTTAAGAAAACCTGGCAAATTAATAAAAAAGTAAGTAAAAAAATTAATATATATATTAAAAAAATAAAAATAAAAATAAAAATAATAAAATAATAATAAAAAATAAAAAATGCCACGTGGACTGCCACGCAAGCAATAGAAAAGAATCTTTGCTGCAATGTGGCAATCAGGGGCCTAAGTGAGGGAATCTGGATATTAAGAGGGGGTGTTTAAAAAAAAAATTTACAGGGGCTAAAATGAAAACTCGCTAACATTGCAGGGGGGTTTGTATATTTAACCCTTATTATTATTATTATTATTATTATTATTACTTTTATTTTTGTTTGTCGTCATGCCTATAAAAGAAAAAATGGTAAGTTGAGACCACTACATTGTAGTACAAACACTTCACATGGATTGCCAACTTGGACTTATCAATGGCCAAGAATCATTCTCGCATTTCACATGGATTGCCAACTTGAACTTATCAATGGCCAAGAATCATTCTCATAAAGTCACATGAATTGCCACATCAACACTCCCACCTCATTCACACTATAAATAAGATCTCTCTATCTCTCATTTTTTGGCACCAACAATACCACACATACATTCCCTAACCTCCTTCTTCTTCCTTAACCTTTCCTTCATCTCCATAAACAAACAACAACTTCCATCAAAACACTTTCACTTCCTTCTACACAACAAGTTTAACCTTTGCTAGCTTTGGAGTTTGTGAGTATCATTCATCCTTTATTTTTGTTCATACCATATATAGTTAGTAGTTTAGTATATATATATTTTTAGTTTGTGAAGTTATGTTGTAAAAATGTAATATTTTATGTGTTCATGTTTTTATTATTGTTATACTATTATTAAGATTTATTTATTTTTGTACCTAAATCTTTCCATTTAAATTTAATGATTAATTTTTTTTTTTAAAATAAAAAATACGAAAGAAGAGGACTGTTGGAATCTAGCATTCTAGCAGAAACCTCGAACGATTAGTCTCCAGTCTCGCACTTTGGGGTAGCCATTCATTCATTCTTTCGCTCCTCAAAATACCTTTAATTAACTTGGACGAATAAGAGCCGTCAAGATCTAGCATCTTGTCACAACTCTTCGAACAATTGATTTTCATCAAGCGTTCATTGTCCATTAAACCATTTTCATATCAACTTGGACGAATAAGAGCCGTCAAGGTCTAGCATCTTGGCATAACTCTTTGAGCAATTGATTATCGTCAATAGCTCGTTGTCCATCAATTATTTTTCATTTCAACTTGGATGAGTAAGAGCCGTCAAGATCTAGCATCTTGGCACAACTCTTCGAACAATTGATTACTATCAATGTTTATTGTCCAACAAACAATTTTACAACCAATCTTGAATGAAAATGACTGTTAGAGTCTAGCACTCTGGCATAACCCTTTGGCATTCTTAAAACATATTCAAGCCACTTTTAAATCGTTAGCTCTTCCGAGAGATAGCCATTAATCTCTTGTGACTCTTAACCCTTCCTTTAACCTTCACAAGAGATAGCCATTAATCTCTTCTCCTTCACCAACCTTTAACCCTTCATCCAATTCCTTTCATAAGACATAGCCATTAATCTCTTCTCCTAAACAACCAATCCTCACAAGCTTTGCTTTCAAGCTTTTCACCCGTAGCCCAGAACTACGAACGCTCTGATTTCTCAAGTTCATCTTGAGAATACGTAGGCATAGGATTGCAAGATCCTAGTGAGCCAGACCTTTTCTTTTTTCTACCTTTTCCTTTACATCCAATGCCTTCTTGGATTCCAACTTTCCATTTTTCATCGTAGCCCCGAACTACGAAGGCTCTGAGTTCCTCATTGCACTACGAGGATACGTAGGAACGAGATTGCAAAGTCTTGTCGAGCCCCCTAGTAATAAAAACCCTTAGGTCTCCCCTTTAAAAAATCCTAAAAACATTTCTCTCCCTTTCCTCAAGTAGAAGATTAGAAACAAACCTTAAGCTAACATTCATTCAATCCTAACTAAATGGTTCCCGTTGAGTACAACGGACGTGAGGGGTGCTAATACCCGAACTCAGACATTGGTTGCGATGACCATATTCTTATCATTTCTTTTTAAGGGTTTTATTCGATATTTTCCCTTTCCCTATTTGGAAATAAATAAAGATCGGTGGCGACTCTGTTAAGTCCATCCCGCGGGAGTACGATTGCGCTTCGCGAGGTCGTTCTCATTTTTCGAGGTACGACAATCGCACTTAGTGCGATTGTAATAAAATTTAATTCTTTCTAATTTTATTTTATCTCATTTTTGTAGGTATTCAATCAACAATATTTTGTCATTGTTGTATAGAGCATTAATAAGTTTTCCATCGCTTCCGACCGTGCGTCAATCGGAGTTACGGTTCGAAAGTTATGAAGAAAATAAGAATTGTGGTTTTGTTGATGGCACTAAGCGCCCTCATAGCACGCTTAGCGCGGTTCGCGTCTTTTCAGCCCCTATTTAAGTCACTTTTCAGCAATTTTTAGGGTATGGTTTGGGTATTTTTTGCTCCCACTCCATTAAACTTCATTTTTTGATAGTTTAGAACTTAGAAAAGTATCAATGGAGGTTGCAATTCGACGATTAGGGGTGGATGATTCTTGGATCGTGATTGACACCGTGAGAGATTTTGATTTCTCTTTTCTCTTTCCTTTGTAGTTTCCATTTGTTGTGAGTTTGTATGTAAGTTTACCTTAATTATATGTATATTTATTGCTTATGGTGTTGTATAAAACTTATTTTACAAATTAATGTGGATGATTGCTTTCTTTATTTGGGTTTGAGTTACGGTAGACATATCCTCTTTGAATCCGGATTTAGGATGGACATCTATTAGGTTCTAGATTCTAGAGATAAATTTAGGCTTAATATTCACTTGGGTATCGATTCTTAATGCTTCGTGTGGTCGAGTTGCGTGAGACATCATCGATGAGACTATGCGGTTGTTCTCTCAACTTTGCGTTAGACATAACCTTTGTTGTGAGCGATACATGATAATGTTGACGAGTGATGTAGGTTGCGTACAACTGGGTAGTAAGTTTAAGTATTTGATATGGTAGTGTCATACCCTAAATTTTGGCCAGACATTTTTATTTTTTTCATTTCATCTGTCTATATTTTTATACTGTGTCGTCTGCATACAATATCATATATTTTCTTCATGAATATTTTTTGAATTATCAGCCGGATTTAACGTATAAAATTTTCATGTATTTTTGGTCAAATTAAAAGTCAATTGTGCAAAAAAGTCGGTATCCGAGCAGTTTTTATCGAACTTTCAGACATCATTTTATATTTATTTTTCACGTACTTTAACCCGGTGTGCTTATTTTAATTTTTTGACTTTTCGGTCATCATGTTTCTGAGCCGTCTGAGCCTTTTTACCGGGTAAAATTTCACAATTTGATCGCGCAGTGTATTTTTTCAATACTTAATATTGTGTACAGATCATTTTGGTGTGTCCATTTTTATTTTTCGGACGCATCAATATCGGGCGGTTTTATCGTTTTTAACCGGTTTTGTTTCATTTTAATTGATAATTTTGTTTTTTACACGGTTTGTTTTATTAGTAGTGCATATGATGAGAATCCTAATTAACCATTATCTCATGTTTTCATTTCATCATCATTTTTTGTTATAATAGAATATTCTAACTAACCATATTTTTATTCCACCATCATTTTAATTTATTAGAATAGTTTATCTAATCATCTTATCTCATATTTTTATTTATATTTTTTTCTTCTCACGTTTATATATATATATATATATATATATATATATATATATATATATATATATATATATATATATATATATATATTTATTTGTTTATTTGTTTATTTTTAGAAAAAGTAATGTAAATTCATATATTTTTAAACAATTTTGTTTTTTTATGAATTTTTGTTTTTTATATATTTTGTTTTAAATAACTTTTATTTTTAATACCATTTGTTTTTTGCCAAATTCATCTTTGTTTTATATATATATTTTTTATTTTGTAACAAACTTTGAATTTTTGAATAAAAAACTATTATTAATTTTGAATTTTGAATCTTGTGCACCAAGTAATGAAGACTTGGAATTCAAACTTGGAATTTTTTATTATTCAATCTTTTTCTAACTTGATCACCGAGTTTCTTTTTCCTATAAATACCACATCAAATTCACTTTCAAAATCACACCAAAACAAGCATAGCCTTTGTTTTTTCTCTTCTTTCCTCTTCAAATTTTGAGCTTCATAAGGAGTGCAAGGGTGGAATTTCAACTCCAAGCAACTTCCACTCCAATCAATCATTGTTTGGAAGGTAAGGATTCTCACATTGAAACTTCATGAAATATACATCATTTACATCCATTTAAATTCATGATATGCTTGTTATAATTACATATTTGAATTCCTCATGAAATTCCCTTCAAAATGGTATATTGGAACATGTGATTTGGTTAAAAAATGAGAGAGTTGTGTTTGGAAGAAGTTGTTGATCATGTAAAAATTCTATTACTGTCGCTGCAACAAGCCCTGTTAAAACCTGTTGTTTTTGTTCCTCTACGCTGTGATACACACCGGTGCTGCCCAGGAGCGCTGTTAAAAGTTTGTTGCTTATTTTCCTGCGCCACAATTTACAGCTACCTTGCCAGGAGCGCTGTTAAAACTCTTTGCTTTATATATTATTTATTTTTTTAGTATCTTTTTTATTTATTTATTTATTTTATTTTCTTATTTATTTTTAACCAAATATTTATTTTAACTTCTTCTTTTTAATAATATTTTCTTTTATCTTAATTATTTTAATTTCTTATTTATTTTCCTTTAAATCATTTATTTTATCTTTTTATTTTCCTAAAAATCCTTTTAACGACTTTATTAAACTTTCTTTTGGTTACTTAAACTTTTGTCATTTAAAATATGATTATACTTTAGTTAAATCTTTCATTTATTATCTTTAATGAAAAAAAAACCTTAAACATATTTATTACCTTTTAATTTATTAATTCCAAGGATTTTCTTCATTTCAAACACACTTTGTTTATTCTCTAAATATTGTACTTCTTTTGTGAATTTTAGCTTAACATAATCTTTGTACACAATGGGCATCCCTTAAGGTGTAAGCCCCAACCCTTTTGAGTATAAATAATTTTTGGGCCACTATTAGAGTGTAAGTTTCTCCACTTTTTTTATTCAATCATGTTTAAATATATTTGGACCTCCACTTGAGTATAAGTTCATTTACTTTTGTTTCACCACACGATGCTTTCCCGTGTATGTTTATTTATCAACACAATGTTCTTCCGTGCATGTTTTATTTCACATGACATTCTTCTATGTATAATTGACTCTGATTTTATGGGCCTCTCCTTGAGCTGTAAGCCCCAACAACCTTTTCAAAGCACTTTTTTCTTTGATTTTGAATATAATATTATTATCAAAGTTTTCTTTGTTGAACAACTAACCAAACAGCATGAAAGCTCTACAACCGAGTAAGTGTTTACCCGCTTTCATATATATAACTGTATTGTGGGGCTGCTCACTGTAAGTCTTCTTTCACAAACTTTTATATACTTGTTAAATATCCATTGTGTAATACTAGTACAGTTATTTAGAGTTTTCCTCGGCAACTACGTCTAGCACTAGGTAAAGCCCCGTTGGCCACTCTTAAATATAAACAAAACTAGGTCCCCATAGAATTACCAGACACAGTCTTCCCTCCTCTTGGGGTTAAACAATATGGAACAAAGAGAAAGACAGTATTCTCGGTGAACCTTTTCTCAGACTGTCACCCTTAGAAATTATCAAAGAAACTCTACTCCCCAGAGATGATCTTTTCTCCGTGAATGGCATCTCTTGAGTTTCTTCCAAATTCTCAGACTTTCCTGACTTGATCTATTCTTGGTGAATGGTATATCTTGAACTTCTTGGGGTTTAGGGACCCACAGGCTTCCTAAAAGCATCCTCGCCTCCTCTTGGGCGTTGTACAAGGACCCTTCGGCTTCTTAGAAGTTCTCATGCCTCCTCTTGGGCTTAGTACAAGGACCCGATGACCTCTTAAAGGTATAGGAACAGAACCTAGTCATCCTTTGCTAGAGCAGTCTTTTTAGAGTCAAAACATCAAACCAATTTAAGGGTTGATTCTCATCCCTTAAAACATCAGCATTCTCTTGGGCATCACACAAAGATAAACCTTTTCAATCCAGTAGACTCAGACAGTTTCATCTGCTTTTGGATTTCAAATAACCCTTTTTATCTCCTTAAACACAGGAAAAACCTTTCCTTTTATTTTTCATCCGGTGCTTTTCCGGATATTCCTTTTCTTTACATCCAACGCTTTTCCGGATATTCCTTCTATTTTCATCCAATGTTTTTTCCCGGATATTCATATCTTCTCACTCTTTCAATCAATTCCCACAAACACCCTTTTAGCTTCAATCTTGGGCTTTGAACAAGACACAAAATATCCTTTTCCTGCCTTAGAATAGGAGGAACTACGATTGCTCTGATTTCCCTGTTTTCTTTAACGGGAATACGTAGGCATAAGATTGTGAAATCTTAGCGAACACACTAAACAAAAAAAATCTTAGGTCCAGTACCTTACCAAAAACATCGAAAAACCCAAAACCAACAAAAATATCTTTTCAACATCTCTCAACCTTACCAAAGGAGAAACTTTCCCATTTACAACAAATAAACACCAGTAAGTAGAAAGCAGTAAGGAAAATTGCTAACAACCCATGGATAACCATGTATAGGATGGGTAATTGACAACTCCCCATTGTATAACCTGACCCCGAACTCCCCAATCTCTTAGCATTTATTAAAGAAAACATTTGCGTGCAAGGTTAGTTTGAGATAACTTCCCTTTCCTTTCCAGCTTCATAGGATAAATAAGAAATCAAAAAGTAGCACCCAATCCCATCCGCAGACGAATGTGGGCGGTCACGAAAACTGCACTACAGGTAGATGAAATGTAAACCCGAGAGTTCTCTACAAAGAATGAATTCTTTTTCTGTTCATAAGTTTTATTTCCCGCATTTAATTTAAATCCATTTTAAACCCAAACTCATTAATATTTAAATTGTCAAACGACAGTTCAATAGCATTGATCTCTGTGGACACGATAAATTCCCGGAAAAATACTTCCAAAAACTTTTGTTACTTTCCACTTTACCTCACCAACAAAATGACGTCGTTGTCGGGAATTGGTGTTTTTATTGGATTACATTGCGATAGTTTCGATGTTTTGGAGCTTTGTACATAATTATTTATATTGTATATATGCTTGTATAGATACTTGTTTTGCTTTTATTTTCCATTGTGTTTCTTCAAGTGTTGTATACATTTTGTTCTCGTAACGTTTGTTCAAGTGTTTGGTTAGGACACTTGCTTTTGGTTTGCACGGTGAGGTATCACCATGGCATGAAGGGAGTAAGTTACTAATTAAGCATAGTAAAAGCATTGAGCTTACAATGTAAAACAATCATGTTTTATCGTTTTTTGTTTCGTTATTACTTTTTCATTCTAGCTTAGGTAGTGTGGTGAACATTCATTAAACAAGTTGTACTCGGATTGTTCGTAAAATTCTCAAATCTTCACTTTACAACTTGTTTAATCCATTTTCACCCGGTCTTTTAGTATGTTATATTAATAATTCTTGAGTTTGTACAGTTTTATGTCTAGTAGTATAGTTAAAATAAAGTGACAATGGATGGAGTGAAGAGAGAAATAACCAATTTTGAAAAACAAAATTTTCCTGCCCGCTCTTAGCGCGCCTTATTTTGCAAAGAAAAATCTCTCATTTTCCATCCGCTTTCACCAATTTTGGTCTTTGTGTTTAGTTAGTTTTAATTCAATTTTGTTAGGTTGTTAGAATAAAATTTTGTGTTTGCTCTCAAGTTTGTTTTGATTATCTTGAGGATGCATTTTGTGATTTTCCAAGTTTAATCATTTCAATTTGCGAATGTATGGTGATGATATTGTAAAGTTTTGTACATGTCCAAGGTATGTGTTTATCGCTTTCTAGACTTTAGCATATTCATGATACTTAGGCTTTTTACAAACTTCCATGCCATTCATTCTTTTGTATACTTGTTCTTGATGTGAATCACTTTAGTTCCCAACTTTTTTGTGAGGTAGCTTTCCATTGTGCATATATGCGCGGAGTACCAACATTCTTGTTCTAACTGGATTTTATTATGCTTAATCTTTTGTTTGTGTTGATTATATGAAAGCATGAAAAGGATCAAGGCATTTTGTTTTATTTTGAGCACAACTACCTAGCCAAATAGTCATTCACCCCGTGAGTGTGTGATCATTCGTAACCCCTTTGTGCCTTTCTATCATTATCCATGTTGTTTGAACTTAATGCTTGTCTATGAGTATTTAATTCACTTTTTGTACGGATTTTGATTGATTTTTTTTCTTGAACCCTCAACTTTGTGTTGGTGTATGAATTTTTACCTTGCCTTAAAAAGTAGGGAGTATTCACATGATGATGTAGTTGAATTCAAGTTGGGGAGAGAATGATTGTTTACTCATTGGTTGGTTTCTATGAGAAAGAAAAAGAAATTAAAAAAGAGAAAAATATGAAAAAGAAAAAAAAAGAAAGAAAAAGAAAATCCTTGTGAAAGGAAACAAAAAGAGTTCATATAATTGTGCTAAATAAGTATTGTGTTTTGTGTAACACTTGGGATTTTGGATAAAGTTGATTGGAATTTTGTGTTTGAGTCTTTGTGAGTTAATCACTCCCTTAGGTTTAGGCAAGTTTTTGTTTCAATTACCTTTAGAAATTGCCCCTTGTTTGTTTACCCGCCCACGCTACAACCTTGAAAGCCCTTGTAATTCTTGCTTTTATGTTTTCAATATGATTTTTGGATGAGTGCATAATTTAGTCTTTTATTTGCAAGATTGTTGTGTGAGTGAAAAGTACCTCATTTTGTATTTTTCATCTACCGATGAATGTTTTTGCTAGGTCTGATTCACGTTTGAACTTGTGTTGTTTTAGGATGTTTGGCATGATTTTTGTATTTAGCATTTGTTTCGTGGTTATGTTATCATTGTAGTTTAGTGGAAAGTTTTGCTTTGCATGTACGTTTTTGTGTTGAACCATACATTTGTTTTTGTTTTTCGAAACTAGTTAACTTGTGATTGCTTGGTTGTTACTTTTGTTTCTTTAAGTTGTTTGACTCTTGTTTGAGGACAAACAAGTTTAAGTTGGAGAGAGTTGTAGTGCCAAATTGTGCATATTTTAGATAGTATTTTGTGGCCCTTTTAAATGGTTTCCTTGATATTTTAGTAGTAAATCTATTAGTTTTAGTGTAAATATGCAAGTTTTCGATTTTATTGTAAATATTGTGAATATTTATAATTTTGATGTTCTTTGACAGGTCTTCTAGCTTATATTTGGTGATAGGAACAATTGGTGAAGGAAAGAAGGCCTAAAAGTTGATTTTCGAGAAGTCGTGTCGGTAACTCGCGCTAAGCGAGCTTTTCAGCGCGGTATCAGTGTGCATTTTCTGCCAGAGGCAGTAGCTAAGGTTCCTTGACCGCGCTAAGCGTGGCGCTTAGCGCGGGCAGGACCGCACTTAGCGCGCTTTAAGGCGATTTAAGTGTATATTAGGTGAGATCGCGCTTAGCGCGGTTGTAATAAAATTTAATTCTTTCTAATTTTATTTTATCTCATTTTTGTAGGTATTCAACCAAGGATATTTTGTCATTGTTGTATAGAGCATTGAATAAGCTTTCCATCGCTTCCGACCGTGCGTCAATCACAGTTACTGTTCGAAAGTTATGAAGAAATTAAGAATTGTGGTTTTGCTGATGGCGCTAAGCGCCCTCATAGCGCGATTAGCGCGGTTCGCGTCTTTTCAGACCCTATTTAAGTCACTTTTTAGCATTTTTTAGGGTATGGTTTGAGTATTTTTTGCTCTCACTCCATCAAACTTCATTTTTTTATAGTTTAGAACTTAGAAATGCATCAATGGAGGTTGCAACTCGACGATTGGGGGTGGATGATTCTTTGATCGTGATTGACACCGCGAGAGATTAAGATTTCTCTTCTCTCTTCCCTTTGTAGTTTCCATTTGTTGTGAGTTTTTATGTAAGTTTACCTTGATTATATGTATATTTATTGCTCATGGTATTGTATAAAACTCATTTTACAAATTAATGTTGATGATTGCTTTCTTTATTTGGGTTTGAGTTGCGGTAGACATATCCTCTTTGAATCCGGATTTAGGTTATATATTCTAGAGATAGATTTAGGCTTAATATTCACTTGGGTATCGATTCTTAATGCTCAGTGTGGTCGAGTTGCGTGAGACATCATCAATGAGGCGATGTGGTTGTTCTCTCAACTTTGCGTTAGACATAACCTTTGTTGTGAGCGATACAAGATAAGTTGACGAGTGATTTAGGTTGCGTACAACTGGGTAGTAAGTTTAAGTATTTGATATGGTAGATGAAATGTAAACCCGAGAGTTCTCTACTCTCCAAAGAATGAATTCTTTCAATGAGAAGACCAAGAATAACTGACCGGGATGTTAAGACATTTCTTCAAACATCTCCCAGATAGTAGGAAAGACTCTCAAGATACTTGTATCACGATGATATCCATTGACACCCAATGACAGAATCATAACAACCAGTTAAGTCCACTTAGAACTTACACCAGTAGCGCAATGTCACGACATCTCGTTTGACATTACATCCTCACCAAAGGTATTCTATCACAGACTGTTTGAAGCCATAAACAATCTTGATAAACCACTGCACTACTGTAGCAACAAATCCAAAACAAAAGTTCAACTCCCCCTGTCATAGATAACCAATGCTCCTTTGCAAGAAGAACACCTTAAATGAATGGAAAACATAAGGCTCATCTTCATGTCTCCAAGAGTGCACCCTCTGTTCAACACACCTGCTGAAAGCATTCACCTAATGCCTTATCCTCAAGAAATCCAAGTACCACACTAATACATTTAACAGACAGAAGTTCTCCTTCTATCTTTCACAAATGATGCTCCTTCAACAAGAAACACCCCAAAGTCACCACATGATATCCCATGACAGCTTCATGATCATATAGTGAGAAAGTACCAGAACCACATCCTTGTACCACAGCCAACAAACTCTTGGATTGAGACCAAGATCACCATTGATCCCTCTCATCTAAAAACCATTCATACCCTGTACAAATACACTTTGAATTTTACAGCCATAAATATCCTTGTTCCTTGAGATACAATCCAATTGAATCTGGAATTTTCACATTCCTCAAAGATACATACAGAGCCCCTTAGTTTGCTAGCTCGCCCAGATGTTCTTCACACTTGAAGGAATTCAAACACATGCCCTAGATATCCTCAGCTTACTTGCTTCATAAGCGCCAAACTTATCCACTTATCTCTAGCATGACTTGTAGCCGAAGAAACCACTTCTCCACAAGCATTATGACCTCAGCAAGAGTCGGTCTTCTAGATAAACACCCCACGATCCAAGATAGTCTTCAATTTATTATTCTCCCATATGATAAGATAGAACACTTCTGATTCAACTGGTGAATATCAGCTTCCACAATCTAAACTTCAAGTTCAGAAGCCATGATGGTGTTCTAAAATCAGTTAGGACATCCTGACCATATCACAGACACCAAACACTATGGTTCTTGATACAGTTACCACTAGACTTACTATCTGTATAGTAATCCAGCTGGAAATCTTCAGAGAACACAACACCACCAGCTTGATCAATAAGAACTCCAGACAACCAAAGAGAGAAATAAACTCTCATTCAACTCCTAAAAGAGGGTAATCTTCCATAAGCAACTTATAGATTCTGCCACAAGCTCCAAGATATGAACAAAACCACAATCTTCTTTGAATTTCAACCAACTACCCTTCTGCATAAGAGTAATTAATTCCAAGCATTATGCTTAAATGTACGATAGAAATCAACCAAATGCCACTGTTTGATTAATCTCAGCTTTCTTCAGAGATCCATAAAATCTTCTAATCTGCCAATGAAACCTAATCTTCAAGTTACATAATCCACTTACTACATAGCAAGCCATCTTAGATATACCAAGACCCAGACATGTAACATTTACTCCTTCTTACAGCTCCCACAAACTGCATGACATAGACCTTTTTAAAGCATTAATTCCATTTATTTCAGAGAAGATCAACTTATCTTACGATGATGCACCACAACATCAACTAAGACCCTGAAATTTCTACTTGATGTCATAACATCTGATCAAACATCCAGCTGAAGAATTTAGCTCTTCCTTCTGCCACTTAGAAGAACTCCCTCCCTATAACAGAATAAGAGTTCCATGTTCTCATAGACTTGATCAATGATATCAAGTTAGAGCAGACAACCTCCATCCTGCTTTGTTGTATTGCAACAACCACCTCATCTTCAGAGAAACCAAGCATGCCAAAGCTTGATTATTCAGAAGAGATCTGTCACACAAGATCTTTACAAAAGGAATCCCGCTTTCCTTAAGTAGAGACTTCTTTAGAAAGTCAGAGTAACTGCCACTTATCCTTGACCTCCAAGATGAGTAAAATCACATGCTCCTATGCACCTATATCAAAAATAAACTGACTCAAGCAGTGGTATCACCAGCACCATATTCTAGAAAAGTCTCTTACCTGGAAACTTTCCAGATAAAGATCAGATGCTTATAGCAAAAACTAGAACACACCTGCTGTACTCCAATACTCCTAGGTCAGAAATAAACTGAACTAAGAGAATTATCTTCATCTTCACTTCCAACAACACTACATTCTAGTCAAGCTTCCTGCCACGAAACTTCATAGTCTAAATACATGCCTTGTAATAAAGACTGATCCTACCATACACACGTGTATGGTACCAAGATCATCAGCTATAACTCCTTTGCTCCAGAGATTCACTCCTTGAATCAACAGGCTTCTACATATACTCCACTGTTAAGATGTTTCAACATTTGATAGAACACTAGTTCCTTATCTTGACTGTACCCATTCTCCAAAGAACAGATCCTTGAGCATATGCAACAAGAGATGTTGTGCTTCTTGATGTACCAACTTGTCACCAGTGATCTTATACTCCAATATACAAGGATAATCAATTAAATATTTGTAAATTCCACAAATAGAAATTGATCTTAAATCCTTGTCCTCAAAACCATACATCCAATAGGATATACGATCTATCAGATATTAACACAACTGTGTCAACATCTTTCTAGTCAAACAACATGTTGAGGCATCAAGTCTGCCACCCTTGACTAAACTTGCACATGACTTTCCTCTGCTAATAGAATCCTTGTAAATCATGAATGGTGAAAATAAATCACCTCTAATTATCTCAAAGTTAAATGTCATCCATTAGCACCAGAGATCTTCAGAAATCCATCTTCAACAAGAAAACCAGATTATCCTTCTGAAAAAGCTCTTATACACAACCAAAGATGCCTTTATGAGTGAACTTGAGTGACAACTCAAGTATCTTTGGCAACTCTAAAAAAATATTTACCAAATTCATAGATCATGAACTTTGATAAACATGATCTCAACTAACCTTCCCTTCAAACTAACTTTAAGATACAAGTTGGAACCAAACCTCCAAGTATCAAGTCAATATGACAGAAATCAACCAACAACTCTCTCCATTCCATTACTCCTGACTTTGGAACGATTAGAGCTTCCACAGATGCTGATATCTTCAAGAAAAGAAGCCAATAATCAAGATCTTCCACCATCTTTCTTTAGTGACAACTCCAGAATCCCATAAATACCAGAGTTCTTCCACTAGAAACATATGCAACGGAACCACTAAGGAACATCTTCAACATGCCCTAATAAGACGTCAGAATATCTTATAAGACACCACACAAGAGAACTAGTCACTCCTCCTGTAGTTACTGTAGAAACTCCTCAAAAACCAAGAAAAACCACCAGTAGTTGTTACCTTTGATCCAGAATATCCATCCCATCCATTAATACCCTTGAGTATGTCCGAGTGAATGATCTGATCTCCAAAACTCCTCATTGTTTAAAGCGTCAAAAAGTATCTCCCAAGATCTCATACAAAAATAGACAGGATGCCTGCTTTGATACCAATTGAAATTCTGGCATAGTAGATAACAGATGTCCTAACCTATGTCAAGGCATTGTTCTTTGCACAACTTTAAAATAATAGCAGAACACACAAACTGATATTCAGAATATCAGCAACAGCAACAAGACAGTTGTCATGACTTCTGTTAAACATGTTAATCAAACCTGAATTGTAAATTATAGAATGATAAACAACACAAAATATGATAACCTAGTTCGATGCAAATCACCTACATTTGGGGGCATACCAAGTCAGGAAGAAGAATCCACTATCAGTAGTATAGTTTTATGTAAACAGTCGTTGGTTTACAGTAAACAACCTCTGGTTTACCTATCACTACCTAATGGAGACTTTATCATTAGAAGTCACATCTAATTGATAAGAGAAATCCATCTCACTCCCAAAATCACAACCTGTGATTATCTAACAGTTATAGTCACAATAATTGTATCTGTAGTACCCTAAATTTTGACCAGTGTTCTTCTCATCTTTTGGGATTTTTCTTGTGCTACTAGAGGGTGTCATTCAGTGTTATTTGGGCTTTTGGAGGATCTGCTAGTACATTTAGACTTTTTTTTGGGGTTTGGGTTTTTATGTAAAGGTTTTTATTTACCATTATTAATTAAGAATTAAAAGTCTTAGATAAATTTTATTAGATAAAATTTGGATTTTTGGGTTAATTATTATTTTTTTATATATCTAAGGGAGTAAAGTGTTTTTAGTTGGGATTTCATTTTTAGAGTTTATTAAGATTTTCATTTCACTTTGTTATTGAGGTCATTGTTTTTTTTCTTTTAAGTTTTTATTAGAAATAGTTGTTTTAGTTAAGCTTTAGAGTTTAAATATATTATCAGTATTTTAATTAGGGTTAATTTTATGTCATTAATTAGAAATTAGAGTTTAGGTGATAATCAGGGTTTTGAGTTAATTATTTTGGGAGTATTGTTATTTAGTTATTTATTTCACTATTTTAATGGTCATTAAATTTAATTTATTTAAATAAGTTTAAGATCTATTTTTTATTAAGTTTGGAGGTTTCGTATATTATTTTAGTTTAATTAGTGATTAGGGTTAATTTTGAGTTTTAGAGGATATTTGGACTGGTAGTTATTATTATTATATTTATCATTATTATCATTTATTTATTCATTTATATAGTTATTATTTATAGTCAGTATTTGTTTTATTTTTATTTATTTATTTTGGTCAAAATTATTGACCAATAGTCTTCGTCTTCCCCAAGGGGGAAACCCTAGTCTGCGAAATTGGTAAGAGAAAATAAGATCAAATCAGATCTATTTCATTGATTAATTGAATTAAATTACAAAATATATCAAATCTCAGATGGTAAATCAAATAAAAAACACACGAAGATTACAATCTGATCAAATCAAAAATTCCTAAAAAAAATCTAATCTAATAAAGGCTAAACCTAATTCTAATGCTTATAAAAACTAAAAGAAATTTATGAGAAAGGGGACCCGAAGCTAAAATTGCCAATGCGCGATCCCATACCCATCACTAAAGCTATTGTATCTAAGAGAATTAGGATTCAACATTAGAACACTAATCCCTCTGAGCTTAGCCTCCAGTACCTGTAAAGATCAAAAAATAAAAGATTAGAGAAGGGAGGGACAATCGAAAGCAAACAGAGAGTTAGAAGAGGAGTAAGGAGGTTCGGAGCAACTTAATTGGACACTACAGGGGAGGTAAACACAAAACACTTAGCTTTTTTTCTCGTTCTGATTATTGAACTATAGTTGTTAGGTTATTGTTGTTGTTTGTCACGATTTGGGGAATTTCTCGGTGTTTAGGGTTAGGGTTCTTAAGAGGGTTAGGGTTCTTGGGGTTAGGGCTAAGGTTCATAACTAAGAACCCTAGGGTTCATCGTTAGGGTAGGGTTCATCCAAACCAGGTTAGGGTTCTTCACGCTTTTGGGTTTCTGGGTTGGGTGAGTGGGAGATAGGGTTAGAGTTCATCGTATGAACCTTAGGTTTCATCTGAAGAACCCAGAAAAGGGAGGGTTAGGTTGAGGGTTGCTGGAATTAAGTGGGAGGTTTGAAGTTTCCGACGAACACTCATCAGGAAACTGGGTTTTGGGGGTGGTTGGTGGTGGCCGGAGGCAGTTTGGGTGGTGGTCGGAGAGAGGAGTTTAGAGAGAAGGGAGAGCACTGAGAATTAGAGAGAGAGGGAAAAGGTTAGAGAGAGAAAAGAGAGGAAGAAATGGGAGTCGCTGAAGGGATAGTGGGGTTAAGTATCCCCTCAATGCGCCCTCAGATCTGTGCCAAGTGGCATTTCCCAGGCCGCTCGATCATGCTGACCGTTGGAGTCAGCTGGCGATCCCGTGAGTGTCACTTATCGTATTTCCCAACGGACTTCTCATCACAGCCGTTCGTTACGCTTACTTTAGGATCAAAGGGTGGGGCATCAATTAGATTGATGACCGTCTGATCATCATCTGACGTCCAGGAGAGAGTCAACGGTCAGACTCTCTCCATCTTGGTTTTTTTTTTGTTTTTTTCCTCTCTGAATTGGGTCCTAATCGTTGGGCCTTGCGCCCTAATGATTATTCACACCCCTAGAGGCCCAGTAGCTTTTCTTCAACAGAAAACGCACCCCCTGGTTGATTTTTATTTAATTAAATTATTAACATAATTTAATTAATATTTGAGCTTAAGTATTTTAATTAGGATTTATAAGAAGGAGGGTTTTAGGTTTTTGAATGATTAAATTAATGACTTAATTTAATCATTTAATTAGGTTAGATTTTTATTTAGGATTTTTAAGGAATAGGGTTTTGGGTTTTTAATTAATTAAATTAATGACTTAATTTAATTATTTAATTAGGATAATTTTTAATTAGGGTTTAGGGTTTTTTAACTAATTAACTTAATAGATTAATTTAATTATATAATTTGGTTAATTTTTTAATATAGGATTTTTCTCAATAACTTAATTTAATTATCTAATTAGGATAAATATTTAGATGTTTTTAAATTTTTTATGGTTTTCATATCTAAAATAATTTATTTGAGGAAATAGGGATTTAATTTTATTAGGGTTTTAGGGATATTTTGGGTTGGGTTTTAATGGGTATATTTAAAAATGTTTGGGTTTATACTTTTAAAAAATAGGACTTAAAATTCGTTTATTTTGGGATTATGTCAAAAATCTTTTAAATGAGAATATTTTGGGGATTTATTTTGCTATGCTTTCAGCATGAGTGGGGTTTTGGGTTTTATTAAATTCTATTGAATTTGGGGTTTTATTGTTTTTTTTCAAATAAGGGATATAAGGGAGTGTTAAGGATTTAAGATTTGGGATAAAACTCTTGGTCCGAGAGCCTAAATAAGGGATGGGATAAGGGATAAAACTCTTAGGTTCCAAGAGTATAAACATAGGCCAAGGGATTAGGATTTTTAAGGGATAAAACTCTCCATCCGAGAGTATAAATAATGGATAAGGGATAAAACTCTCCGTCCAAGAGTATAAATAATGGATAAGGGATAAAACTCTCCGTCCGAGAGTATAAACAATGGATAAGGGATAAAACTCTCCGTCCGAGAGTATAAATAATGGATAAGGGATAGAACTCCTTATATAGGAGTATAAACAATAGATTAAGGGATAAAACTCCTTATCTAGGAGTATAAACAATATATCAAGGGATATAACTCTTTATCCAAGAGTATAAATAGTGGATTGGGTTTAGGATCAGAAATGGGAATAGGACTAGGGGGTAGGAATATGGGAGGTGAACTACGGTTACTCTGATCCTTCAAAATTGAAGGTACGTAGGCATAGGGTTGTAAATCCTAGCGAGTACAATAATAAAAAATTAGGATTCTTTTGTAAAATAAATAGGAATTTAGACAACAAACAAACATACCCTAAAATCTAAGAAGGATCCCATTGAGTACAATGGAAGTGAGGGGTGTCTAACACCTTCCCCTCACTTAACCGACTCCCGAACCTTAGGAATCTCTGCCCTTAGGATTAGGATCTTAGGTTTATCATTTATTTTCCTAAAAAAAATATGATGGCGACTCGAATAATTTTGCCGGCCGCGACAGCTGGCGACTCTGCTGGGGAAGCCTCCCTAAAGAGAGTCCCTCTTAACCTTAGGCTTTAGGGTTTTATTTGTTTGTCTTGGGTGTTTGTTTGTTTTTTATTATTCTCATTTTTTATTTGTTTTATATTTTGTTTTTTATTTTATTATATTTGTTATATTTATATTTTTATTTTTGTCATCATACTTTGGATTGGGGCATATGATGTGTGAAGCTAAAGCCCACGCTTGGAGTATAGCCCTTGATTAGGACGTGGAACAGAAATGTTTTGGGGGGATGTGACATCCCCAATAATTCATTGATGCCACACTCAGAATAGATCCTTCCAAAGGTGTCCTCATGAAAGGGCTAGCCTCTAACGTAGAGGATGATTTTGATGTGGTCCGAGACTCTGAGAACTTTTAGCCTACCCCTTACCAACTCATGGAGACCCTATGTATTCAACCCTTAAAGGATGTTACTAAGGTCCTACCCAGATGAGACTTATCCCGAAGGATTACCATAGGAAGGCTTGCTCCTTCTCATGGTAAAACAAGGGTATAGTATGTACATTATAGGGTTGTTATGCTGTCCAAACTTTATGTCCTACAGTGAGGGGATTGGGTAGATAAGCTTTAGATCTAAACCTATTATAGGGAGCCTACCCAGTTAGGGTCATGCTTGCATTTTCACCGTACCCTAACCAAGTAAAAAACAAAAAATAAGTGTCCATGACATCATGCATTAAAAAAAGCATTTTTGCATATATGCATTTTTTGTGGGGAATTTCAAGATGTGTTGTAGGAACATTGGAAAGATGGATTCAAACAAGAAAGGGATACCCTACGCATTAGAGTGCTAACTGCTGGTTTACAAAGTCTCAGAGACCTTCAAGACTTAATCTGCTCAAAGGATGTTTATACACAAGTATGGAAGAATCCTCGATCTCTTAGGGATCCCTATGAAGGTAGAGGCCATAATTGCTTTTGCACAACTTTATGATCCTTCTCTATGTGACTTCCTCTTCAAGGATTTTCAACTACCTCCTACGCTAGAATAATTGGGACTACTTGGGTTTATAGGGAGAGGGAAAAACCTTATAAGGGGCATGGGGGCAAAAAAAAAGGGGAAGGAAAAAATAAGGAAAAAGAAAAAAGGAATAAAAAAAAAGGGAAAAAGGGAAGGAAAACAGAAAAGGGGAAAAAGGTTAAGCCTAAAGACTTAGTTGTGCCTGTTGAGGATCTATTATCTCACCACAAGGAGGATAGGGAAGTGCAAGGGCTCAAGAAATGATACTTGGAGGAGTTCAAAGCTCATTTGAAGAAGGCATTTGGGGCATCTATGTAGTTTACGCCTTCTTAAGTTCAGGATTTCCCATTTTTTGGGATTGTTATGGGTTATTCCCGAGGAATTATTGTTATAAGTTTGGAAGTCATTTTGGATTTGGGATTGGCTAATGGATTTGGATTTTATATTCTATGTGTATGGGTTTCATCTTTTGGATATATTCATCTCTAACTACAATGGATTTTGGAATTCCCCCCAAATAAATTTTTAAAATTATTTAGCATACATCATGCATATTCATACATTAATCACCAACATGCATTCAACATAAGGAAAAAGGAATAAAAAATCATTTTCTTTTAAAACTTCATCTCAGGGTCATTGAGCATAACAATCTGACTTCCCGACCTCACACTCGAGCGTACCAAAGGGAAGCTATGGATCAAATGGAGAAGGATATGGTTACTCTAAGAGGAGAAATGGATACTGTTAAGGAGAACGTGGAAGGTATGAAAAACCAGATTGATCAACTGACACTTACCATCCAGAGTTTGATAGCTAGAAGAACCAGGTCAAGTCCTCAAAGGAAGGTTCATACTCCTTCCCTCCATGTTGAAGATAATAGCCCTCTACCAGGGTTTGTCCATGATCTGGAACGCGAGCACAAAACTGTTAACCAACCTCTCGAGGGGACCGTTTCTCCACATATTTCCAATGGGGCACCTCGTACTACTTACAGACCTACTCCACGTGAGAACTACGCATACGAGGGTGAAAATCCGAGACAAGTGGCCCTCGAAAATAAAGGAACCGTTGTTATAGAAAGGATAGGGATTGATGATAAGTACAAAGCACTTGAGGAAAGGTTAAAGGTCGTGGAGGGACTCAATGTTTTTGGAGTGGATGCTTTGGAAATATGTCTGGTGCCTGATGTGGTCATACCTCCCAAGTTTAAGGCTCCAAACTTTGAGAAATACAAGGGTGTCAGTTGTCCTAAGAATCACCTTAGGATGTTTGCTCGAAAAATGGGTGCCCATGCTACTAATAAGAAGCTGATGATGCACACTTTCCAAGACAGCCTTAGTGGGGCATCCTTGGACTGGTATATGCAATTGGAGAGGATTCACATTAAGACTTGGGAAGACCTTGCAAGCATCTTTCTGAAGCAATACCAATACAACATGGACATGGCTCCTAACCGCTCGCATTTGCATAACATGTCTCAAAAAGAGAATGAGTCCTTCAAAGAATATGCCCCAAGATGGAGGGAACTAGCTTCTCGTGTGCAACCCCCATTATTGGAAAGTGAACTTGTGGATATATTTATGGATACTCTACAAGGAATGTACTACAAAGGGATGATTAGGGCAGTCTCAATAGGATTTACTGACTTGGTTATCATTGGAGAAAGGATTGAGAACGGTTTAAAGACAGGAAAGATTGGGCAGTCATCCTCCGATCAACATAACAATAAAAGGTATTATGGAAATCATGATGTCAGTGTTGTGGACCCTGAAGGTCCAAATCTGGGAGATAGTGCATTACTGGGGTACACTGGGGCAACAGTCAACGCCATGGAATGGATGGGGGATGAATTCCTTATTAATAAGGGAGACATAACAAACTGGAGCAAACAATGGGAGTCACCCGAGGAGAAGGATTTGTTTGGGTTGGGTTACAAACCAGCTAATGAAGGATTAGAAGGTGATTTCCATGGTGAGGGATTTGGAATTTGGGATCATGTGGCCTTAATGGAAGAGGGAGAAACGAATGCCTAATTTCGACAATTGGAGAACCATTGGGATTTCTGAGATGATTTTTGTTTCGAAGTAATTTACTTTTTCCTTAAAATAATAATAAGTCCCTTGCTATGTCCAAGGCAAGTGGACAAAGCTCTGTAGGGCCACCTTTTATTTCATTGGATTATTTTTATCAATAAAATTGCATTTTGTTTTCAATCAAGATCTTGTTTTTCTTTCATTTTCTGTTTATTCAAAATGGCAATATACCTTCTTTCAATATTCTCATTTCTAGCACTTCATTCCAAAAGGGATACAAAAAAAAAATTCTTCCCCATGCAAATTTAAAAATGAACCTATTAAAAATGACACCGCTATAATCTCGAATGACTTCGAATTACCTATTAACTAAGCGGAAGAGGGTGATAAGGACGAGTGTGAGCTCCCCGAAGAGTTAGCCAGACTATTGAGGCAAGAGGACAAGGAAATACAACCTCATCAGGATATGATAAATCTGGGAACTGAGGAAGATAGGAAAAAGGTCAAAGTCGTGCTTCTCTAGATAAGGATATAAAGGAAAGACTGATCGAGCAAGTGCAAGGATACTCCGACGTGTTTGCAGGGTCATACCAAGATATGCCAGGACTTGATACGAACATTGTCGAGCACGAATTACTACTAAAACTAGGACGCATGCCAATCAAGCAAAAGGCTGAGGAGGACTAGACCAGGCATGACCCCTCCAGATCAGGGAAGAGGTCAAGAAATAATTTAACTTTTTGTCACAAGGTAACGCCTGTGGGGTTAAGAAATGTAGGAGTAACTTATCAAAGGACTATGGTAATATGGTGCATAAGGAGATAGAGGTTCATATGAATAATACGATTACCAAGTCGCAAAAGGAAGAAGATCACATAACTAACTTGCAAAAGTTGTTAGAGCAGTTAAGGAAATTTAAGTCACGACTAAAGCCCACAAGGTGTACCTATGGAATCAGATATGGAAAATATCAGGGTCCATGGTCAGTCAAAAGGGAATAAAGGACAAAATGAAAGCCATTCAAGGGATGCCAGCTCCAAAGGCTATTGAAGGAAGTACACTAGCAAATCATCTCGTTCATAAACCAGTTGACGACTATCAAACTCATGCAGTTGGACTTCCCAGATAAAGATGTCATGGTTATAAAGGATTGTGAAACTTCGGACTCCTATGAAGGACCTGGGCCTGGATCTCGAGGGAAACTTATATATTTGCAGGGGCTATCAATTGGGGTGAAAATTCATCATCTAGGATCTTAAAGGAATCTAAACTGGATAAGGCAGAATGGGTGCAAACTAGGCTCGATCAACTAAACCTCGTATAAAGGAAACGTGTGGCTGTGGGCAGTTATACCCACAGGGAATTAAGAAAACGTTTGACAAAGAAATTCGTCCTCGCCTACGCGAAGAGGGAGACTTGGGGTTAAGGAAAATATTACCCATCCATAAAGACCACCACGTCAAATGGACCCCACACTGCAAAGAGCCATATGTCGTGAAGAGTGCCTCCTCTGGCGGAGCACTAATATTAACAACTGTCGATGGAGCGGATTTACCGCGATCGGTGAACTCCGATTCGGTAAAAAATGCTATGCCTAGAAAAAAAGGATAAAAGCCCATTAAGTCAAAAACCCTAAAGGGCGACTTAGGCAAAAATTAGGGCGTCCCAGTGGATTGAAAACTCGAAAGAGCAATCCAGGTAAAAATTAGGGACTTGGATAAAAATGATACCCGACAAGTCGAAAACCCTAAAGGGCGACTTAGTCGAAAAAAATGGTATATCATCCTGGTGGACTAAGACTCTAAAAAGAGCGGTCCAGGCAAAAGTTAGGGATATCCAAAAGGCATATGACTGAAAACACTCAAGTCACCCCGTAACAGGAATTCAGAAGGGAGCGATCATTCCAGCCGTCATCGTCAGAAGCGAAGTGTCGTGATCTTGGAGTCTTAGGGATATCAGCTGGTGTTAAATTTAATAGGGACATACATAAATTTGTTTCTTATTGCCATTTTAAATTTTTTGGATTTACGGTAATATCTCCTTATGAGAATTACCCTCCTTACTTATCATTGTCCATTTTCGGGCCAATTCTCAATAAATTTGCTTTCCAAATACATTTCTTTGCCTCATAAATTACTCTGCTTGATTACAAAATGCTGATTAATTATAGAATAAGGCGTTGAAATATTAGGTATAATCAAAAGCTTTCAAAAAAAAGAGAAAAAGGAAAGGTATTTTACTTCGATTTAGAAACAGTAAAGGGATGATATTTCTTCCAAGTTAAACACAAGATCTATATATTAACAGTCACGATTTTAATCATTATGAAAGTTTCTTTAAAAAGAATAATACGCATCTCCAGATACCAATAACATATGACTTGGTCACACTCATCAAGGAGTCAAGGGTTCAAGGGTCGGGAAGTCGGAATATTGCAAAAAGATTTGGTTTCCGTAAACACATGCACTGCATATCATAAAAGAGGCGTTAGCCCAAGTAATGCATCATGCATAAAAACGTACATACTTTTAGACATGCATACATGGCATAGGATCATAATTATTTTTGAGATTAAAGGGGTTTAATCGGATATTTCACTACGGGTTTGTTACTAGAGATCTTGGAATAATCAGGGTAGAACCTGTCTAACTTAGCGGTTAAAATTAGGGTCCTTCTTGTATTTAATCATCTCCTCTTCAAAAGAGAAAGACATATCGACTTCCTTTTTCCGATTCGGAGACGATTAAATAGGGGCAGCTGTAGTACCCTAAATTTTGACCAGTGTTCTTCTCATCTTTTGGGATTTTTCTTGTGCTACTAGGGGGTGTCATTCAGTGTCATTTGGGCTTTTGGAGGATCTGCTAGTACATTTAGACTTTTTTTTGGGGTTTGGGTTTTTATGTAAAGGTTTTTATTTACCATTATTAATTAAGAATTAAAAGGCTTAGATAAATTTTATTAGATAAAATTTGGATTTTTGGGTTAATTTTTTTTTTTATATATATATTAGGGAGTAAAGTGTTTTTAGTTGGGATTTCATTTTTAGAGTTTATTAAAATTTTCATTTCACTTTGCTATTGAGGTCATTATTTTTTTTCTTTTAAGTTTTTATTAGAAATAGTTGTTTTAGTTAAGCTTTAGAGTTTAAATATATTATCAATATTTTAATTAGGGTTAATTTTATGTCATTAATTAGAAATTAGAGTTTAGGTGATAATCAGGGTTTTGAATTAATTATTTTTAAATTATTTTGGGAGTATTGTTATTTAGTTATTTATTTCACTATTTTAATGGTCATTAAATTTAATTTATTTAAATAAGTTTAAGATTTATTTTTTTATTAAGTTTGGAGGTTTCGTATATTATTTTAGTTTAATTAGTGATTAGGGTTAATTTTGGGTTTTAGAGGATATTTGGACCGGTAGTTATTATTATTATATTTATCATTATTATTATTTATTTATTCATTTATATAGTTATTATTTATAGTCAGTATTTGTTTTATTTTTATTTATTTTTTCTGGTCAAAATTGTTGACCAATAGTCTTCGTCTTCCCCAAGGGGGAAACCCTAGTCTGTGAAATTGGTAAGAGAAAACAAGATCAAATCAGATCTATTTCATTGATTAATTGAATCAAATTACAAAATATATCAAATCTCAGATGGCAAATCAAATAAAAAACACACGAAGATTACAATCTGATCAAATCAAAAGTTCCTAAACAAAATCTAATCTAATAAAGGCTAAACCTAATTCTAATGCCTATAAAAACTAAAATAAATTTATGAGAAAGGGGACCCGAAGCTAAAATTGCCACCGCGCGATCCCATACCCATCACTAAAGCTATTGCATCTAAGAGAATTAGGGTTCAACATTAGAACCCTAATCCCTCTGAGCTTAGCCTCCAGTACCTGCAAAGATCAAAAAAGAAAGGATTAGAGAATGGAGGGACAATCGAAAGCAAACAAAGAGTTAGAAGAAGAGTAATGAGGTTCGGAGCAGCTTAATTGGACACTGTAGGGGAGGTAAACACAAAGCACTTAGCTTTTTTTCTCGTTCTGATTATTGAACTATAGTTGTTAGGTTATTGTTGTTGTTTGTCACGATTTGGGGAATTTTTGGGTGTTTAGGGTTAGGGCTCTTGAGGTTAGGGCTAGGGTTCATAACTAAGAACCCTAGGGTTCATCGTTAGGGTAGGGTTCATCCAAACCAGGTTAGGGTTCTTCACGCTTTTGGGTTTCTGGGTTGGGTGAGTAGGAAATAGGGTTATGGTTCATCGTATGAACCCTAGGGTTCATCTGAAGAACCCAGAAAAGGAAGGGTTGGGTTGAGGGTTGCTGGGATTAAGTGGGAGGTTTGAAGTTTTCGACGAACACTCATCGGGAAACTGGGTTTTAGGGGTGGTTGGTGGTGGCGGGAGGCCGTTTGGGTGGTGGTCGGAGAGATGAGTTTAAAGAGAAGGGAGAACACTGAGAATTAGAGAGAGAGAGGGAGAAGGTTAGAGAGAGAAAGGAGAGGAAGAAATGGGAGTCGCTGAAGGGAGATTGGGGTTAAGTATCCCCTCAATGCGCCCTCTGATTTGTGCTAAGTGGCATTTCCCAGGCCGCTCGATCAAGCTGACCGTTGGAGTCAGCTGGCGATCCCGTGAGTGTCACCTATCGTATTTCCCAACAGACTTCTCATCACAGCCGTCCGTTACGCTTACTTTAGGATTAAAGGGTGGGGCATCAATTAGATTGATGACCGTCTGATCATCATCTGACGTCCAGGAGAGAGTCAGCGGTCAGACTCTCTCCATCTTGGTTTTTTTCTTTGTTTTTTTCCTCTCTGAATTAGGTCCTAATCGTTGGGCCTTGCGCCCTAATGATTATTCACACCCCCAGAGGCCCAATAGTTTTTCTTCAACAGAAAACGCACCCCCTGGTTGGTTTTTATTTAATTAAATTATTAACATAATTTAATTAATATTTGAGCTTAAGTATTTTAATTAGGATTTATAAGAAGGAGGGTTTTAGGTGTTTGAATGATTAAATTAATGACTTAATTTAATCATTTAATTAAGTTAGATTTTTATTTAAGATTTTTAAGGAATAGGGTTTTGGGTTTTTAATTAATTAAATTAATGACTTAATTTAATTATTTAATTAGGATAATTTTTAATTAGTGTTTAAGGTTTTTTAACTAATTAACTTAATAACTTAATTTAATTATATAATTGGGTTAATTTTTTAATTTAGGATTTTTCTCAATAACTTAATTTAATTATCTAATTAGGATAAATATTTAGATGTTTTTAAATTTTTGATGGTTTTCATATCTAAAATAATTTATTTGAGGAAATGGGGATTTAATTTTATTAGGGTTTTAGGGATATTTTGGGTTGGGTTTTAATGGGTATATTTAAAAATGTTTGGGTTTATACTTTTAAAAAATAGGACTTAAAATTCGTTTATTTTGGGATTATGTCAAAAATATTTTAAATGGGAATATTTTGGGGATTTATTTTGCTATGCTTTCAGCATAAGTGGGGTTTTGAGTTTTATTAAATTCTATGGAATTTGGGGTTTTATTGTTTTTTTCAAATAAGGGATATAAGGGAGTGTTAAGGATTTAAGATTTGGGATAAAGCTCTTGGTCCGAGAGCCTAAATAAGAGATGAGATAAGGGATAAAACTCTTAGGTTCCAAGAGTATAAACATAGGCCAAGGGATTAGGATTTTTAAGAGATAAAACTCTCCATCCGAGAGTATAAATAATGGATAAGGGATAAAACTCTCCGTCCGAGAGTATAAATAATGGATAAGGGATAAAACTCTCCGTCCGAGAGTATAAATAATGGATAAGGGATATAACTTCTTATTTAGGAGTATAAACAATAGATTAAGGGATAAAACTCCTTATCTAGGAGTATAAATAATAGATTAAGAGATATAATTCTTTATCCAAGAGTATAAATAGTGGATTGGATTTAGGATCAGAAATGGGAATAAGATTAGGGGGTAGGAATAGGGGAGGTGGACTATGGTTACTCTGATTCTTCAAAATTGAAGGTACGTAGGCATAGGGTTGTAAACCCTAGCGAGTACAATAATAAAAAACTTATGATTTTTTTGTAAAATAAATAGGAATTTAGACAACAAACAAACATACTCTAAAATCTAAGGAGGATCCCATTGAGTACAATGGGAGTGAGGGGTGCCTAACACTTTCCCCTCACTTAACCGACTCCCGAACCTTAGGAATCTTTGCCCTTAGGATTAGGATCTTAGGTTTATCATTTATTTTTCTAAAAAAAATATGATGGCGACTCGAATAATTTTGCCGGCCGCGACAGTATCGTCCTACTTGAAAAATACTCATTTCAATACAAATTTCAGTCAAGCATTATTGACTAACAAATTAACTTGGATTTTCTTAAAAGTTTCATCCAAGAACAATACACGATTCATTACCTACGGGTTTCTAAATTTGTACAAGCATCTATGTCTTCCACAGTGTATCAAACCGATACAGAGGGAGACTTACAAAATGAGCATACGACTCTCAAACCTTAAACCATATTTTCTACTTTACAAAAGTTTACAAACTAGGATTCCTAAGGCTATGTCGTTCTTTATCTGTTTTCTGGCCTATGACTAGGTCTTCATTTATAGCCTTCTACTTTGCGCTTCAAATCTTCTGTTGGCTGATTCCTTGATCCACTGCTGTGATCACTCCTTGAATCTTGCACTAGATTTAAAACCTGCTATATTTGTCGAATCTGGATGTTGGGACATTGTATTCGACATCTTTGTCTGCAGCATTCTTCATTAAGTTTTAACTAAAATTTAGTCAAACTTCATGAGCTTTCAGTAAGATTCAAAGTAATATAAGAGAGAATGCTAATTTAAAAATAACTCTTATAATGAAAAAAACAAAACAAAAATAAAATGTAGAGATCAATATAACACTTGCATGCAAAACAAAGTGACTGGTTCTGAACTTAGTTGATGGTTCATTTATTTAGGAATCAATATACAAGAATCCATCATTATCATTATGCATAAATTATTTTTATTCAATTATAAATAAATAGAGATGATAGAAATATAAATAATAATAATTAAAAAGAAAACAAAGAGTTAACTCTCTTGCCCTATTTATTTTCCCCAAACTTCGCCACGCTCATTTCACAATCCAAAAAAACAAAATGCTAGTAACCATTTCAGTCAGAAGAAAACCCAGGTAATTTTCTAGCTTCAACAATCTAAAATTTCCATTTTCTTTCACGTCCTTTTCATTTCACATTCACCTAACCACAACATTTACTTCCTCATTTCCTCGTTTTCTCACTTCTCTTCGCTCTTACTCTCGCTTCAGAAACTTCATCTCGCTCACCAGATCACACTGAAGAGCCTCGGTAACGACATTGTTTCATCTCTCTCAGATTCTCTTCCTCCGATTGTTCACTAGGTCAATTTCTTTTCATCGTTTCGTTTTTTCCCCTATGAAATATAGTGTATATTTTTCTCTTTACTATGTGGTTTTGGGTTTTCGCATGGTAAGATCAATGTCTTCTATGTACGATTCTTCCATTGCATGTTCTTTGTATGACATTGAGCGCACGCATAAACAGAAATGTCTGTGAAAAAGTGATTTTACAAATAATCATTTTTCGAAGCTGAACTAGTTTAGGTAGTGCTGTTTATTCTTCTCATTGAGTTTCGAGAACTGAAAGATTAGGGTGAAGAAGTAGCTGAGTAACTCCTCTGACTCACTGATGAATGATGATTACGGATGCTTCTTTTTGTTAACAGAAATATTAGGGTTTCGTTCTACTTCTTAATCAAGGTTACGTTAGAAAGAATATTAATCGGATAATTTTATTTTATTTTGATCTATCTTTACATACATCAAAATGTATACAATTTTTTTAGGGTTTATTTATTTTCTGAACTGTTTTTTTTTTTTGGATTTTGTGCCTAGTTTTTCAGTTATTGAAAAGTCAGCTAATGAGATATTTTCTTTGGTGTTTTCTGCAGTATTTTTTTTTTATTTCGATTGTTCAGGTCTTCTTGCTCAATTACTCATAAATCATATGGTGTATTTGTCTCTATCTTAGAAATCTTTGGAATTTAGGGGCATTTTACATTTGGGTGTCTGTTGCTAAAAGAACTGCTGACTGATTATAGATGGCCCCCAATCCGAAAGTAGTAGCGGCCTATAAAGCAATGTCAAGTCTTGGGATTTCTGAATCACAAGTGAAACCGGTGTTAAAGAAACTTCTCAAATTATATGATAAAAATTGGGATTTTATTGAAGAAGGGAACTATAGAGCTCTTGCAGATGCTATATTTGAAGGCGATGTTTCTGAGGTGTTTTTCTCATTTTATTTTCTACCCCTTCTCCACATGGCTGCACACACACGCGCGCACATACATACTCTCTCTATATATATAATTTTTCTGCAAATTTACTTCTATTGTCCGATTTTATTTGACAGGAGCCAGAACATCCAAAGAAAAACAAGAGAGTTAATGTGCATAACTTTCATCATTCTTCGTTGGCAAGTTATCTGCGTCTCTTTATTAATTTTATGTCTAAGTCTATAGCTGCTGATAATGTATTCTGTATTTTCATATAATAGGAAGAAGAGGCGGAGGCTGAAGAAGCTCTTATAAATGTTGAACCTGCTCAACCTTTGAAAAGATTGAGATTAAGAGGCCAAGAGAACAATTCCCCTAGTTCAGCTCCTTCCCCATCAAAGAAGCCTCACATTGAAAAGGCCACATCACTTGAGGGCAGCTCTGCACAGAAGCATCAAAACAAAGCAGTGTCATCAGATGGAAACACAAGGATTGCAGCACGTCCAGGTCCAGTGCAAGATGCTAGTTCTGACAGAGGAAAGCAACCTGCATTGCCTCAAGATTCTCTTAGAGGGAGAAAACCTATATATGAAAGAGCATCTCCATCTAAACAAACAACAGTTCAACCTGGAAAGCTTATGTTACCAAGCAACCAAATGCCCAATGCCAATGCATTGGTCGTACCTAAAGACGAGCCTGTTGATGAATTGCCTGATTATGAGCTTCCCATTGCAATGGTTCATCCTGGTACTCAATGAACTATTCCTTAATATCAAGTTTCTTGTTTTTGACATCTTGGTTTTGTTTTACATGTTTGGATTATAGTCTGCAAACCATGGTTTTACTCATCAGAAAAGTAACTTTGATTTGCTTCTTTTCAAAGTTCAAACCACGGATTGTTATTCAAACTCAAGTTCGTGCGCGCGCGTGCACACACACGCGCACACACACCCACACCCACTCAACTATGGTTTTGCTAAATGTATTATTCGGTGGTGCAGTCTACAATCCAAACACAGTGATCTTTTGTTCAAATCAGTAGGAAGTACTGTATCGAGCTATAGCGGAATAGCTAAGTGGTGGTAGGGTTCAGTATGACGCTATTGGTTCACTAGCCGCTGTCAATAATAATGGTTGTAGCAGCCGCTAGTTGCCGCCCCAATCTGCTATCTGCTGTAAAATATTTGGGATGAATTCTTTAAAAAAATTAATTGTTGTCTTTTTTTAAGGGTATAGATTTCAATTCAAACCCTTTGAAGAGTAATGTTATGGTTTTGCTCACATAATTGTTTTGTTCTTCTTCTTACTTTTAGTTCAGTTCTGTTTTATTCTTCTTCATACTTTTAGTTCAGTTCTGTTTTATTCTTCTTCTATGCTCAATTTTTGTTTTACCTTCTCTATTTAAGTTTTACTTCTCTATACTGCTATTGCTATGTATTAGTCTATTTTTTAGTATTTATGTTTACTTCGTACCCTAGTTTTTTGTCTTTACAATTGCGGTTATCCCACTATCCGCTATATCGGCATAGCATTTTAGGGGGTCGATATCCTGCCATCCGCCATGCCATCATAGTATTTCAAGGGGTCGGTGCTATGCAACCCTACCTGAGATTATTAACAACATAGGTATCTGGTTGGTAGTATTGTAAATTAGATTTAAACTTTTTCTAACAAAATACAGGAAAAAATCTTGTTGTCACAGTACCTGAGTTGAGATTATTAACAACACAGGTATGTGGTTGGTAGTATTGTAAATTAGATGTAAACTTTTTCTGACAAAATACAGAAAAAAATCTTTGTTGTCACTTGTCACAGTACTTGAAAAGAATAAAGTCAATGCATAAATTTGTAGTTTAACTGATATTCGTCCCCTACCTTTGCATAGTTGTATCATGTTATCAACTGAAACTGGTAAAAGTGAGATGCATTGATCATATGCTCTATATGGCATACGCAATAGGCAACCCTTTACTGATTTATGAGTTTCTAGATAGTTTACATAATTTCTTTATGGTGGGCAGTGCTTTTATTTTATGAGTCAGGGTTTGGCCTCTGAATCTGTCTGATTTCATTTATTTCCTTTTCATTTATTTTTCCTTTTCATTATTGTTTTTCTACTTATCATTTAGTTTTTTGTTGGCAATTAACTCATCTTTTAAAGAGTTTTATTTCTTTCTCAATGAAGAACCTACAAGTTTAAGGCATTCATCAACGAAGAGCGGTCTTACTAGAAAGCAAGGTGGCCATGTTTCTGTGACATCATCACAGCACAAAAATGAAGTTAGAGATAAAGAAGTGGCTTCTGATGTTGTGTTAGCCTCTTCAGCTCAGGGAGAAGTAAAACTTTCTCTGAGCTACAGCTCAGCTATTCAAGGTCCAGATTTTTGCATGCCTACTCAGGAACAGCTTCTAAAGATGATGGAGGATAGATGTCTGCGATCATATAAAATCACTGACCCGAATTTTTCTGTTGCAAAAATGTTTAGGGATATATGTGATTGCATGTTGGAATTCAGTACTGATTCAAATGATAACTCACAAGAAAGTTCTATGACAAGACCAACCATGAATGTGTTGAAGGAATCAGAGGCTAATGGCACTTTGGGTGTTGGGGGAAGTAAGGATTTGGACACGGGTTCTCACTCATCAAATGGATCAATCCATGTTAATTCTTTTTCTGCCTTGGTTACCCCTCGAGGCCCTTATTCGCCAGCCCATCAGAGCGGTTTGGATGATGCTGCAGTGATTTCCAAGATCGACATCTCAAATAATATTCCACAAAGTGATGTTGGAATGCAGCCGGAGGATCCCATGTCTCCAAATTCACACGGTTTAGTAGTCGTTCCACGTCATCAGCTTACAGCAGATGATATAAGGTCTTTTCATGATGTTAATGACATTACAAAAGGAGAAGAGGTTAATCAAATTCCATGGGTGAATAAAACTACTAATGATTTCCCACCACCTTTCAACTACATACCCCAAAACCTTGTATTCCAAGATGCTTATGTTAACATTTCTCTATCACGTATTGGGGCCGAGGACAGTTGTCCCTGCATAGGAAGTTGTGTCTTGTTGTCAACACATTGTGCCTGTACAGATAAAACTGGGGGTGAATTTGCATATACTGCTCAAGGCTTGCTGAAGGAAGAATTTTTGGAAGAGTGCATTGCTATCAGTCACAACCCTCGACTACATTGCTTTTATTGCAAAGATTGCCCACTTGAAAGGTCCAAGAGTAATGGTTATTTGGAACCATGTAAAGGACACTTAAAGAGAAAGTTTATTAAAGAATGCTGGAGAAAGTGTGGCTGTGGGAAACAATGTGGCAATCGCCTTATTCAGCGAGGTATAACATGCAACTTGCAGGTGGGTAGTAATCTCTGCCACAGGCAAACAAATACATTTTCTCCAATATTGATTCATAATTTGTATTAAAAAGTTCTTATGCATTGTTTTTATAGTGTATATCAAGTTAAGTATCTCCAGGCCCAAGTTCCTATGTATTATAAATTCCCCAGTACATTTTTAAAATGGTTTCACTAACAAATATTTTCAACTTAGGTATTTTTCACTTCCGATGGAAAAGGATGGGGTCTTCGTACTTTAGAGGACCTACCAAAAGGAGCATTTGTATGCGAGTTTGTTGGAGAGATTTTAACGATTAAAGAGTTGCATGAGAGGAACATTCAATGTGCCGAAAATGGGAAATCTACTTGCCCAATTCTACTGGACGCGGATTGGGATTCAGGATTTGTGAAGGATGGAGAAGCTCTATGCTTAGAAGCAGCGTCCTTTGGCAACATTGCTAGGTTTATCAATCACAGGTATTGAATTCATCACCCATTGTTTCAATTTTGGCTCCCTAAAATTCAAGCTAGGGAAAATAAAGTAACAATAATTAAGTCAACCATGGGATGCAAAAAGTTGAAATTCTGCTGCTCTAACCTTGATTGCAATGATTTAAACAACTTGCTGTTTGCAAGTTATGTGGAATAACTATTCGTTTGATCTCAAAGCAATGTATTCCCGTGTTTCAGTTGACATTCATTACTTGGTTGTACTTTTCATTGATATCCGGAAAAATTGAAGAAGACAGTATTCATTTTTGTAATTTATATTTATTTTCTTACATTATATTACTAACATAAGAGAATCTAATCATACATTATATTGATCAGGAAGGAGAATCTAATCATACAATTATGCATCTAGAAAAGAAAATAAATTGTCTGGGACATTTAATTTAATTTTGTGTGTATTTATATGAATAAGAAAAGTAACTTGAGTTTAATGTGGTTTGTAGTAGTTCATGTTACTTTTAAGAGAAAAGAAAAAAAATTCTATGTAAGGTCATGATTCAGAAATAGTTAGTTCATTATAAATTAAAATAAATATTACAGATGTTGAAAATGATTCAGAGCCTTTTCCCACTAGGCGAGTCCTGCAACATGGATCATCAAGCTATGCTTTATAGAGCTAATGATAGGCCATTTACTAAAAATTCTTTTAATGGTTGAACTACTGTTTTCCTTGATCTCTCCCCCAAACTGTTGGATCTTTGATCCAACTTGCCTTCCTTATTTTGCCTAGCATAACTGCTTATCTATCACGATATTCCCATTTCTATGATATTCCCATCTCTATAATACTGGGCTTGCTTTCTTGTATGTTACATTATATCATTACTTATCACATAGCCGGGCAGTAAAAATCTAACTGGGTATAGATACAAAATACTGTTAACTGTTAATGAATTGATCAATCTTCCGTTCACCTGCATGCTTCTAATGGTTGTTTGTGCATTTAGACGATTCAATACTTAGAACTGTATTATGTTTAAATGTTGCTTAGTAATTTAGAAGATTCTGTAACAACTCTATTTATTTTTTCAGATGTTCTGATGCAAACTTAGTTGGAATACCAATTCAAATTGAGTGTCCAGATCGTTATTACTATCATGTGAGAAGCTACCTAATCCTTGAAATCTGAAAAGCTGTTTTACTTAACTTTTGTTGCGACACTAAACTGTACAGAAATTTTGCTTACCAATGCTTTTGATGTTTTGAAATTTGCAGTTTGCCCTTTTCTCTTCCAGAAAAATAGCAGCACAAGAAGAGCTCACTTGGGTAAGTTTTGTTATGTAATATGGTTTTTCGTGAATCGTCTGTTATTGTTTATAAATCTTCACTTCTTGACAGTGCTTGTTAAGTACTCTTTTTTTTTTCAAGTAGTGAACAAGTTACCAACAAAAACATGGTTGAGATAATTTATATATATGGTTGAAGTCATATCATAGTTTTTCATGGTTACTTCATTTACAAATGATATGTATATTGGTTGGTTTGCAGACCATTCAGCAAGCTTATACTGATAAGTGGCCTGTTCATTAGTGTAGTTTACTTTCTTCAAATCATTTCATTAATCTAAAATCAATTTTTTCTAAATCTTCACTTCTTGACAGTGCTTGTTAAGTACTTTTTTTTTTCAAGTAGTGAACAAGTTACCAACAAAAACATGGTTGAGATAATTTATATATATGGTTGAAGTCATTTCATAGTTTTTCATGGTTACTTCATTTACAAATGATATGTATATTGGTTGGTTTGCAGACCATTCAGTAAGCTTATACTGATAAGTGGCATGTTCATTAGTGTAGTTTACTTTCTTCAAATCATTTCATTAATCTAAAATCAATTTTTTCTAAAATGAAGCTTTATGTTTATGGTGTTTCTACAGGATTATGGCATTGACTTTGACGATCATGATCAACCTGTCAAACTGTTCGAGTGCAAATGCAGCAGTAAGTTCTGCAGGAATATGAAGCGATCAAACGGTAGGTTCAATTTTCACTGATTAATAGTGTTTATTCTTTAACTTTTATCCCTAAATAGTTGCCTTTATCTTGTCTCTGTATATTGCTAATTCCTATGCCACGTCTTTATCTTTTCTCTGGATATTGCTAATTCCTATGCCATTTCCTTCTCTAATTTGTTGCTAACTTTTGTTTTGCATTTTGTACTTCAAATTTCAGCCAAATGATCATTATTCATAACGCTTTCCCCAGTCTGTTCTTACTTAATCTTTTGCTGGATTGATAGTTGAAAAGGCCACGGTCACATATCAAATAGGAAGTTTTTAGTTTTTTTTGAATTTAATATACTTTGTTGTAGAAACTGGGAGGCAACTATTTTGCGAAGTGTTTAATAATGTGCATAGAGCTTATGATCTGATTGCTTTCATTTCGTTGCTTATAGTAAACAAGTATTTGATTTTAGTTAAACTCTTCCATTGGCTACATCCATTCACACAACACACTTGCCATTATTGATGTGAGATTTGCATAATGAGTTTTTATTCTTTGTTGCAGGGTTCACTAGATCTGCGTCAATTTCTGGATGATAGTTTTTATCGCTGTAACATGACCCAACCTACTTCAGTGATGGTTTTTGGGTTTTTTGTGGGGGAATCTTACCTATGGCGGTTGGGCAGTAGTAACTTTGTACAGTTTTGTTTTAAGTATTAGGCAGGGTTGTCCAAAAAAGACAAATGGATTAACCTTCATTTTGGTCCTAAGTTAAGATACTTGTATCTTCAATTTGGGATTCGTGAAGCTATATGTTGCTGTTGTATTCGTAGGGCTTTGTAACCTTCGTCTTACATCAACAAAATATTATGTTGCGAATTATTGGTAGTATATGTTCTTGGTTTAGGACTTTTCCTTTCACGTTTAACCATTTCCCCCTTTTGATGAAAATATATATCATAATTCTAAGATCCTACTTTACCCTTTTGATGAAAATATATATCATTAATTCTAAGATCCTCTTGAGGTTTTTCATCGTCCCTTTTTATAAGATTTTCTTTTAACTTTTAAAGTACATTATTATTTGTTTTCAAACAGACTCTTTATTATATTACATCTTTTTAGCAATTTGTAATAAATACTCTTGTTTAAACATTAATTACTTTGCAATTTTCTTAATTATTGTAATTTACTCAATGAGATCATATTTTAGAGACAGGTAGTAATTTTTAAGAGCAAATGATACTGCATAGTGCATTCTGGTACAACTGACATGATCTTCAGAAGAATCATTTGATTTGAGCTGCAATTCAGCCAGAGATGAAAGATTGGTGAATTGCAAAAAGGTGCAAAATTTGTCTCTAAAGTGCAAATTGATAAAATCCCAGGTTATAAAGTACATAAACAGAACATGATCTGATAAAAATATGATATAAACAGTTAATGATAACTTTTGTAATAAGTAAAAGTATGCTTGCTGTATACTACTTGCATTGCCTTAAAATTGTAGATTATTGTCCTCTTGCATACAGAATAAGGACCATTGGATGAAATATTTGATCACTATTTAACAAACACTGGTTTAGCTGATGAAGATAGGGATTCCCTGCCATGAGGCCTGTAAAGAATTTCATGCTCTGAAGTTGAAGGCAATACTGGTCTAATGCCCCCTGGATTGAGAGGAAAAAGGGTTTTGTAGTAACCATCCATAATTTCTTGAAAATTACAAGTGTCTGCAACTTTGGGAATCTGTCAAAGGCACAAAACACACTATCTCAGTAATTGAACAACACAAATGATGGTTAAATCTAGACATGTTTTAGCGGAACAATCACCTGATAAATGTCACGCATGTAGGCATGTAAGTTAGTATACTCATACAACTTCTTCTTGGTGCATTTAAACAGAACATTATATGCAACATCAAACCGAATTAAAGTAGTAAACAGACATATATCAACAAGTGTGAGCGTGTCTCCGCACAAATAACGAGAATTTGACAAGTGATCCTCCAACTTGTCTAGTGTACAAAACAACTCATTTACGGCTCTATCATAGGCTTCTTGGCTCTGAGCAAACCCGCACCTGCAATGCAAATTCCATAAATAAATAACCAATTCAATTGAAAAAAAAAACAATAATAAAAGTCTCAATTCCTTACCTATAAACACCATTATTCACATTTGGATATATCAGTTGATACCATTCTTCAATCTTATCCTTTAATTCAGGAGGTGAAAGATCCAAATCCGGGTTACGGGCTAACCCATTTAACCCGGAATTAAACAATTGAATTACATCATAACTTTCGTTGCAGATAACATCTTTGGATTCTATACTCCACAACATTGGCACTGTCGATCTTCCATCATACCCACCTCTTCGAAGCCTATAAACTTCCTTCAAAGTCTTGCAACCATTCGCTTTATCCAAACTAGGACTAATTACCTGACCTGTATCCACGCCACCGACCCGTTTAAATTCCCACGACCCGTCCATGCCAGGAGACGCGACTGACACCGGCACGGCATCTTCTAAGCCTTTGAGTGCGCGTACTATGAGAGTACGGTGGGCCCACGGGCATGGCAGGCCAACGTAGAGGTGGAGACCATTGGGTGGAGGACCGGAGAATCGGAATTTAGAAGCGGGTCTTGAATACCCGCCGGTGGGGTCAGAGGGAGCCAGCTGTGACATCATGAGCTGCCACGTAGAGTTCCAGGCGGTGCGCACGGTGGTGATGAGAAGTCCTGGCGGGAGGGACCGACCCCATAGAAGGTTGGTCACTGCACTCAGTAAGGAAGAGGAATTACTGTTAGAATTGTTTTTGTTGTTGTTGTCAAGTGACATCCTCAGGCGAGGACGGGTGGCGTGACTCCCGGTGAGTCTACGGTTATGGGAAGTGGTTGCCGGAGAAATGATGACGAATTGATGGGAGGAAGGGGGAGAAGCGCACAACAACGACATGTTTTTGAGGCGTGAAACTACAGAATATGGGTCTTTTGACTAAAAAATTAAGAGAATTTCTATTATTAACCCTATATATTATTTAGACATCATTTCAAAAATACTAAAATATCTTCAAATTTTAGAATTATATCTTCAATGTTTGAATTCATATTACTTGGAGATACTAGAGGTGGCAATTGGATCCATTAAGATAAAATTCATCCAATTCATTCACCAAAAAATTCATCCAATCCATCCACCACATAAAAAGTAAGTTAATGGATTGGATTAAATCCATTCATTTATATGCATGGATTGGTTCAATCCATCCAACATATTTTAAAGATCCAATGAATTATTTTTATCTCCGTTAGATTTATTTTAAAAAAAAAAAAAAAAATTAAAAAAAAAAAGAATTAATTATTTAAAAAAAAACCAAATTTTTTTCAAAAAAAAAAACCGACTTTTTTTCCAAAAAAAAAAATTGACTTTCTTTTTCGAAAAAAAATCGTCTTTTTTTCGAAAAAAAAACCGATTTTTTTTAAAAAAAAAAACCGACTTTTTTTCGAAAGAAAAATCGACGTTTTTTTCCCAAAAAAACAACTTTTTTTCCCAAAAAAAAACCGATTTTTTTTTTCGAAAAAAAAACCGACTTTTTTTTCGAAAGAAAAACCGACATTTTTTTCCAGAAAAAAACGACTTTTTTTTCAAAAAAAATCCGACTTTTTTTCCGAAAAAAACCGATATTTTTCCGAAATAAAAATAGACTTTTTTTCAGAATAAAAAAACTGATTTTTTTTAAAATAAAAAAAAAATTGGATGGATGGATATCCATCTATTAAAAATATGTTAATGGATGAATTTTATTTTTAACGGATGGATTGGATTGGATAATTTAAAAAAAATTTTAATGGATTGTTAATAGACTAATGGATTGTTTTGATCTATCCATTAACCATCCAATCCATATCCATCCAATCAATCCATTTTGCCACCCCTAGGAGATGTATCTCTATAAATTGTCGGTTTATTTTTTTTTTCTTTTTTGATGGTAGTATTGTTTGTACTAAATGTTTGATTTACTTATAGACACGATGGCTTATAGACACAATAGACTCAGGCACGAGAGAATTGTACAATATGCATCAATGAGGTGGGAGTAGAGTGAATTGTACAATATGCATCAATGAGGTGGGAGTAGAGTCAGATTTTAGAGGCTCCTATTCACTTTGGCCATGCAGAGACATCTATTTCAGGGGCTCATGCTTTTCCATCTTCTTCTTCTCGTAGGAGACGAGTTTAAATCTCGTCACATGACATGGTACATAACATTTATAAATCTTCATCTGAATAAACATAAACAAAAATAACATGCATTATTCTAATAGTTTACGAAGATGCATCTCCGTAAAATAAAGAGAGATACATCTCTGGAGCAATAAACGTGTAAAGTGCCTTTTAGAATGGATGCATGCATGTTGTATGTTTTAAAATATTAAAGAGATGCATCTTCAAATCAGTTGACGTTTTGATTTAAGACAATGTACGTTCGGAGAAGCATCTCCAAAATCTGAGGGACATTTTAGGTGTTTTAGAGGGTGTTTTTGCACCCCATAGGGTGGGATAAGAGATTCTTAAAAATTATGCAGTCGATCAAAAGCTTTGGAATTCTATCGTATTGAGAAAGTAATATAATTCAAGTCAGTGCATCTATAAATGTGCAACAAATTATACATTTATTATGTCGTGTTCAATTTTTAGGTAGAAATTTGACGCAACAGTGTAATACGGAGTGCACCTTTTCGGTTTTTTCTATTTTTGAGGCAGAAATTTAGCTCAAACGATAATTTAAATACCCATGTTGGATCATTAATGTTAGAATGACATATTTTCACCCTAATTCTCTTTAATTATCACATTCTCTCAACCGTGTGATTGGTGATTTACTCAACATTTGGCATCAAGAGCCTGATTCTTTGATCAAACATTTAGCATGCAAATTTTTTTTCCATATTAAATGAATGTATCCCTGCAAATCTCCAAATTCTTGATGCAAAGAATTATGATAAGTCGTGCAAACACATGAAGTCGTTGTTTGGTTATCAAGATTTTCTTAAAGTGGTCAAGAAGGGTGTTAATCCACTTGTAGAAGGTGCAACGTCTGCACAAAGAACTACACATAAGGAGGAGAAGATGAAAGATTTTAAAGCTTTTTATCTCATTCATCAATGTGTTGATGGCGATAACTTTGAGAAGGTTGGTGATTGCGCATCCTCAAAGCAATCTTGGGAAATCTTTGAGAAAAGTTATACAAGAGTTGACATTCATTACAAGAAAATTGGCAAGTTGCAATGGTTTATTTGGCAGGTTACGACGGTTTGAACCGCCTCAAATTGCTAGTCGCGACGGTTTTGTTTCTATCGCGAAAATGTGTGCCGCCATGCTTTACCACGACGGTTCCTAAAACCTCCATTCCAAATCATTCTAAGTTGTGACAGTTAGGAAATTGACGTAATTTACAAATTGCGGTCGTTACAACCGCCATTAAATAACTTTGTTTTTGTTACTACTCAATATCCAAAGATAAAACCGTAAATATTTCCAAAGGTAAATCCGTAGAAAATGTTTAATTTGCGGATAATTCCACAACTAATATATTTGTAAAATAATAAAAAAAAAATTGTTTCTTAAATTGAGAAAACATTATACTCATCAATAAACTTGCAATGGTTCCTTATAGGAACAAACAATTTAAGATCATTCTAGTACTCATAAAATTTTAAATTAGAAACACAACTCGATTTAATACTCAAATTTACTTTTTCAATCAACATCTCTTTACATAGAAAACATTTATACTTTAGTAACATAAATACATGTTTAAAACTTTCAACATAATTGATGTTCACTAATAAAACATAAAGAATTTTTTCATTAGCTGCACATGCTCTGGAAAATACACATCCATCATCCAAGGGCTTGTGTGAACAACCAACACAAGATAAATCTGCACTGATACAAACTCTAAACGACTTCTAAACTGCTGTTGCCAACCATGTATCACCATAATTCGAACCATTGGTGGTCTGCTACTGCAGAACTGGATGAGACAACAACAAAAACTACCCCTAAGACTACCCTAATGTAATAATATTCTCTGGAATAAACACAATATCAAAGATTTAACCAAGTGTCAATAACCAAGTTTTAGCATTTAAATTAGAAATCAGAGATCAAGTACACCTGACATCGGTTTTGCATTCTTAATCGGAGGTGAAACAACAGCCTTCTGGATGACCAGTATCAGAGGAAGATAATATAGTTCACTACGCCAAAATTACTCTTTGGCAGCACTACATAGGCAGCGCTTTATTACAAAAGCGCTGCTATAAGTTAAAAAATTTAGAAAACACGGAAACTGTTCACTTAGAAAAATAAAAGCGTGTCTAAATATAAGACCTTAGACAGCGCTTTTGAGGAAAGCGCTTTCTAAGGTCTTATAAATTAAAAAAAAATTAAAGGAAAATATTAGACAGTGCTTTCCTTAAAAGCGCTGTCTAAGGTCTTATAAATTAAAAAAAAAATATAAGACCTAAGACAGCGCTTTTGAGGAAAGCGCTTTCTAAGGTCTTATAAATTAAAAAAAAAATTAAAGGAAAATATTAGACAGCGCTTTACTCAAAAGCGTTGTCTAAGATCTTATAAATTAAAAAAAAATAAAATCAAAAGCGCTGTCTAAGGCCCATATGAGACAGCGCTTTCAAAAGCGCTTTCTAAGGCCCACCTTAGACAGCGCTTTCATTCAAAGCGCTGTCTAAGGTCTTTTTAATTAAAATAAAAATTGAAACGGTATCAGTATTCTATACTTTTTCATTTCATTCTTTCCCTCTTTCCCTCTCTTTCTGCGAACAAGAACGAACCAGCTGAAACCACCGCCGTCGTCCGTCCTTTCTCGCCGTCGTCCGTCCCGCCGTCGTCCTTCCTACATTGTCCTCCACCATCCTCCACCGTACACCACCGTGCTCCACTGTTCCGGTAAGAGTTTTTCTTTTTATGTTAGGTTTTAAGTGAGTTTCATATTTTTCTGTTAGGTTTTGTTCTTGTTACCATATTTTTGGAGTTCTTTAGATATAATGATGTTCTGTTAGGTTTTGTTCTGTTAGGTTTTGGAGTTCTTTTGATAGAATGATGTTCTTTTGATAGAATATGAGTAGTTTAGATTAGTGTTATTGTAGTTTAGGTTAGTTTAGGTTAGTGTTAATGTTGCTCTACATTGTTATTGCTATATAATGTGTTAGTTTAGTTTAGGTTAGTTTAGGTTAGTGTTGGTGTTAGTGTTAATATTGCTCATTATTTTAATATTGTAAATCCTTGAGGTTGTTGTTCTAAAGAACCGAAATTCAAAGCAATTTATAAGGTAAAGAAATATATTGTAAATCCTTGAGTCATAACTTTCCTCCTTTTGGTTTTGATTTCTATTAATTACTAATGGAAAAACCATGGATAAAAAATGGATAAGTAGGAAAACTGTGTTATGTTAGAAGCCCTGTTAGAAGCTCATTCAATGTTCTATGTTTTATCATAACTTTCCTCCTCATTCAATGTTTTGATTCCTCATATAATAGTGTTTTTGTTGACCTTAATAAGTAGGAAAACCATGGATAAAAAATGGATGGATGTCGATCGATTGTCCAAAGAGTACGAGAATGGGGTATTGGATTTCGTTAAGTTTGTTGTTCAACACGTTAAAGACCCCAGTCGAATGGACTGTCCTTGCTTGGGTTGTTGTTATGTGGGTAAGGTTGACGCAGATGGATTGAAATCGCATTTACTGATGCATGGAATTGATCGAAGTTATAAGTGTTGGATACATCATGGTGAGAAAATTAACGAGAATGTTGAACCGAAGGGGAAAAGTAATACGACCTATGCTTCAGATGACAAAGACACGGAAACATACGATTGTGATCGAGTCGAAGAGATTGCAGAAGCAGTTGAAGAAGATCTTCATGATTGTCCCGAAATGTTTGAGAGGTTGGTAAGCGATGCAGAGAAACCGCTCTATCAAGGTTGCACTAAATTCACAAGACTGTCTGCGGTATTAAAGTTGTACAACTTAAAGGCGGGCAATGGATGGTCGGATAAAAGTTTCACAGAGTTGTTGGCCCTTTTGAGAGAAATGCTACCGGAGGATAATGTTCTTCCCGATCGAGTCGAAGAGATTGCAGAAGCAGTTGAAGAAGATCTTCATGATTGTCCCGAAATGTTTGAGAGGTTGGTAAGCGATGCAGAGAAACCGCTCTATCAAGGTTGCACTAAATTCACAAGACTGTCTGCGGTATTAAAGTTGTACAACTTAAAGGCGGGCAATGGATGGTCGGATAAAAGTTTCACAGAGTTGTTGGCCCTTTTGAGAGAAATGCTACCGGAGGATAATGTTCTTCCCAATCGAACCTATGAGGCCAAAAAAATGTTATGCTCTATTGGCATGAGCTATGATAAGATACATGCTTGTCCAAACGATTGCGTTTTGTTTCAAAACGAATATGCATCGTTAACTGAGTGCCCTAAATGCGGGTTGTCTCGATATAAGAAAAAATTGTCTCCAGCCAAGGTCTTATGGTATTTTCCTATAATTCCGAGATTTAGGCGCATGTTTCGTAGTGAAACCAATGCAAGACACCTGACTTGGCATGCAGATGAAAGAATTATTGATGGAAAGTTGCAACATCCGGCTGATTCACCACAGTGGTCGAAAATTGATAATGATTATCCTGACTTTGGAGAAGAAGCAAGAAACCTTCGCTTGGCATTATCTACTGATGGAATGAACCCGCATGGTCTTCAAAGTATCTCACATACCACATGGCCTGTGATTCTTATGATTTATAACCTACCTCCGTGGCTATGCATGAAGCGTAAGTACATGATGTTATCTATGTTAATTCTGGGCCTAAACAACCAGGGAATGACATAGACGTATACTTGACACCTTTGATCGAAGATTTAAAGATATTGTGGGAGAACGGTGTGGAGGTTTATGATGGATATAGGAAAGAAAGTTTCAATTTGAGGGCGATGTTGTTTGGCACAATTAATGATTTTCCAGCTTACGGGAATCTATCAGGGTACAACATAAAAGGTGAAAAAGCGTGTCCTATTTGTGAAGATAAAACAGATTCGAAGCGATTGGAGTTTGGTCATAAGAATGTCTTTCTCGGCCATCGTAGATTCTTAAATGCCAAACATCACTACCGTGGGTGGAGACAAGAATTCAATGGAGACACCGAACAAGGTAGAGCTCCACCTATGTTGTCAGGTGACCAAGTTTTTAAAAAGGTGAAAGATATGCGTACTCAGTTTGGCAAACCTTTTGCACATAAGGTTGTCAAAGGTGGGTGGAAAAAGAGGTCGATATTTTTTGAATTGCCATATTGGAAGTCTTTGTACGTGAGACATTTTCTCGATGTTATGCATATTGAGAAAAATGTATTTGAAAGTGTTATTGGTACGTTACTCAATATAAAAGGAAAGACTAAGGATGGCCTTAAGGCAAGAAAAAACTTGGTAGCGATGGGGATTAGAACTGAATTAGCACCCGTGAAGAAAGGAAGACGAACATATCTACCACCTGCTGCTTTTACTCTGTCTAGAAAGGAGAAGAAAATATTGTGTAAGTTTCTGAGTGAAGTTAAAGTTCCAGAAGGATACTCTTTAGATGTTAGAAGACTTGTGTCTATGAAAGACCTCACGTTGAAGAGTTTAAAGACACACGACTGCCATGTTATAATGGAACACTTTCTACCAATAGGTATACGTTCTATTTTGCCAGTGAAAGTAAGAAGCGCCATAACTAATTTGTGTTTTTTCTTTAGGTCAATTTGTAGTAAGGTAATCGATCCCGATATCTTACCAACACTACAAAAAGAGATAGTTATTACCTTGTGTGAGCTTGAAATGTGTTTTCCTCCCTCTTTTTTTGACATAATGGTACATCTAGTTGTTCATCTTGTGAAAGAGACACAGTTGTGTGGACCAGCTTATATGAGATGGATGTACCCTGCTGAACGTTATATGAAAATATTAAAAGGGTACGTGAAAAGCCGAAGTCGACCAGAGGGGTGTATTGTTGAACGATACATTGCTGAAGAAGCGGTTGAGTTTTGTACTGAATATTTGTCCAATGTTCAATCGATTGGACTCCCCAAAGCTCATATTTTCGAAAAAAAGGATGGTAAAAAATTAATTGGAAATAAAATTATGACAGTATCAAGGGATGAACGGGATCAAGTGCATTTGTATGTTCTGCACAATGATAATGAGGTTGAGCCATATGTTGAGATGCACAAGGATGTACTCCGAAGGTTAAATCAGAACAGAAATAAAAATTGGATAGTACGAGAGCACAATCAAAGTTTCATACAATGGTTAAAGGATCATATTTATTCGAAGCGCTCTTCAGATCCTGCTTCAGTAACAGAAAGGTTGAGATGTTTGGCATATGGTCCAAGTTTGCATGTGTATTCTCATAGCGCATACGCAATTAATGGATACACATTTTATACCAAAGAACAAGATGATAAAAGTACTATGCAAAATAGTGGTGTCACCGTCCTAGCTGAAGCAATGCACATATCAAGTATGAAGGACTTAAACCCCAAATATGCAAATCTGTCATATTTTGGAGTTATTGAGCACATTTGGGTGTTTGATTACGAGAAGTTTCAGATTCCAATCTTTGGTTGCAAGTGGGTAAATAGTAGTGGCATACGAATGGATAAGTTTGGATTTTTGCAAGTGGATCTTAATAGGGTGGGGTACAAAGATGAGCCTTTTATTCTAGCATCTCAAGCTAAACAAGTGTTCTATGTCACTGACCCGACGAGTACGAAATGGTCTATAGTGCTTTTATCTAACAAAGTGGTTGATGATAGCGGTGTAGATCAATGTGATATTGATGTTGAGAATGAGTCATGCATTAGACGGAATGAGTTGAATAGAAATGATCAAGATGAGGATCTTATAGCGGATGAGTCATATATCAGAAATGACCATAACGAGGGAATTTGGATCCATTCATCCGTCCGCATTGCTAAGAAACTAGTAATTCATATTCCAACCAAGAAAAGAAAGAGATGTTAGTGAAAGAGGTAAAATAATAAAATGTTATACTACCTCCGTCCCTAAATATAAGACTGAGTAAAACACGGGAATTAAGAAAATTTGTTAGAATATTAAATTTATTGACTATTTTGTATAATTTTACAGGTTTATCCTTAGGAGAGAGAAATAGTTAATGTGTATGTAATTATATTTATTACATAGTGCAGAAAAAGATGTAATATAATTAGGGGTATGTTTGGAAAATAATAATTAATGCACTTTGAAAGTTGAAGAGGGTCTTATAATAAGGGACAAGAAAAAAACTCAACAGGGTCTTATAATTAGGGACAGAGGTAGTATATTATTTCATTCTAAATTCATCTATTATAGTTTTTTTGTATTTTGACGTCGTGTAGAAAGTTTCCATCTAACACTTGTTTAATCTTACAGTGGACATTGGTTGTTGGTCACAATTAATCCTAGCAGAGAAGTGGCCATCCGATGTATGTATTTCTAACTTATGAGTTATTTTAATATTTAACACATATCTCTCATATAATGAAATAGTTAAAACTAAATCAAACTATGTTATATTATAATGTAGTACTTTGAAGAATGCAAGTGTTCTCATTACTCAATTTCTCAATTGGATGAAATTAAAGAGGATTGGTGTCAATACATTATGGAGCTCGGAGTTTTATCAGGTATAATATTGTACTCTTACTTTAATTGATGAGAATTTAAATATGTGTAACTTTCTAACTATAGACATTGTTGATGTATTCTTTTAATTGAATTACAATCTTTGTGTTCTATCAGGACATATGTAAATTTGAAGCAATGCTTTGGTTGGATGCAAAAGTACTAGTATAAGTAATATGTACATTTGTAGAAAAAATGTAATGATTTGTAATTATAAATTGGTGTATATATATATATATATATATATATATATATATTGGTTTGAATTGCCAATTGTTTTGGATATATAATTTTGGTGTAAATTGGTACATTTAAATATGCCAAATTGGATTGATTTGAATCTCCAAATTGTGGTATTTTTCTGGAAAAAAATTGGTTGAAAAACAGGTCAAATTCTGGTTGAAAAACCTGGTAAAAATTGTGGTTTAAAAAAATTTATATAAAAATTTTCGTATACCTTAGACAGCGCTTTACACTAAAAGCGCTGTCTAAGGTGGGGCTTAGAAAGCGCTTTCACCAAAAGCGCTGTCTAAGGTATGCCTAAAAAAGTTCAAAAAGGTGGGGCTTAGAAAGCGCTTTCACAAAAAGCGCTGTCTAAGGTATACCTAAATAAGTTCAAAAAGGTGGGGCTTAGACAGCGCTTTTAAAAAAAGCGCTGTCTAAGGTATACCTAAAAAATGTCAAAAAGCGCTGTCTAATGGTACCATAGACAACGCTTTTCATTAAATATACCCTCATTTAGACAGCGCTTTTGATATTACCCAAAGCGCTGTCTAAACCTTTAGCAGCGCGGGTTTAGACAGCGCTTAAAAGCGCTATCTAAGGTCTTGTTTGGCGTAGTGGTTGGAATAATTGTTGACTGATTCTGCTCAGTAGGACCGGTTCTAGAAGGCTCATAAGAAGTGTTGCCTGTTATACAAATAAATGGAAAGCGCCTAAATAATTTGAAATACTTCATTAAAATTTCAAATAAGCTTCATCATCATGCAATTGAATTCACTTAGAAGTACCAATGTAATAATTATTAAAAGAACAAACAAAAAACTTTGCTCAGTAGATCTTTTCCTCCTATAAGTAAATAATGAGATAAACCAAATTGGATTGATCACTTGTATATTTGAAGAATTTATGTAAAGTTTCATGCTTGCTGTAACCACCAAATTTAGATAACAGATTGAAAGCTTTTCCTGTCAAAATTAATGAAACCATTAGGTTCATATATAGCAGGATAACATGAGTTGAAAGAGAAATGCCTGTAACAAGAGTATAGTAGGGACACATGTTGGACAAATATTCATATAAAAAACATGCCCAACATTCCAACATCTCAACAAATCATTATCTAAGTAGAAAATGTCTCATACTTCAAAGAAAATAATTATTTATTTGCAGCTGAAAATGATGCATGAGTTTTTGAACCTAAGAAATAATTGCCTTAAAAAAATTCAGGTTTTAGGTCCATTGTTTTGATTTTTTTTGGGATTATTGTGGTCCCCTCTCAAAATTAGGGTATGTGGCATTTTTCTCGCTGATGTGGATTGTTGACTATGCTTATTTATTATTTTATATTTATTTACATAATTAATTGATAATTTTAATAGAGTTTCTCTAAAACTTAATTAATAAATATTTTTTAGAAATTAAATAATTAATGAGCTATATTTTTTAGAAATTAATTTTTTTTAAAACAGTTTGGGTCACTAACCCAACTCATTTTAACAGTAGTCCAATACACATGTTTACACTTAGTAGTCTGAATAAGCTATATAAACACTAACCACTTTTGTTAAAAAATCAATGTGAGACTTTAATGGAAAACAAAACCCACCTACACCCGGTAGCTCATTTACACTTTGAGCTATATAATCAATGGGGATTTTGTGATGCTGTTGTTGGGCCCCACCACCAAAGAATGAAAAGCAAAGTTTAATTTTGCTGTGTAACTTTTCAATGTTGCCGGCTGCAGCATTTTTTGAATTTGCTTGCTGCAAGCAATTTTGATTTTGCTTCCATGCCATTTGCTTCACTATAAATACATGCCTTGCATTTGTGAAATGGTACACAACAACACCACCAAGGGAAACACTCAGAGAGAGAGAGAGAAAAACACAGAGTGAGAAAAATATTTCTAGTGTGAGAAATATTTCTGTGAGAGAAACTCTTGGGTGTAATTGGGTTGTGGGGTTTGTGAGAGAATTAAGTGTTTTGTAAACACAGTGTAATTTTTCTCCTTTTAAATAAAAGGTCTGCAGCAGCCCGGAGACGTAGGCAGTATTGGCCGAACTCCGTTATCAATTTGTGTGTGCTTTTATGCTTCCGTATTTTATTGCTTTCACTAATCTGACCAAGAGGAAATTTGGCGTAGTTTCCTAACAACTGGTATCAGAGCTGGTTCGTTCTTCCGGATAAATTTTCAGAAAGTACTGTTCACGTGAATAGTAAATTCGTGAATAGTGAAAAGTACTGTTCATGAATAGTGTTTTTTCGTGAATAGTGAAAATTGGTCAGCGTTACCAATCTTTCCGGTGGTTTGCATAAATTGTCAGAGGCGATCCAGAGGAGTCAGGTTCGAGTGGGAGCTATGGCGGCAGACGAAGGAAAGGTGAAAATCGAGAAGTTCGACGGTGCGGACTTCGGCTTTTGGAAGATGCAAATAGAGGACTATTTGTATCAGAAAAGCATGCATCAACCTCTCATGGATAAACCCGCAGATATGAAGGAAGAAGATTGGAAGCTTCTAGACAAAAAAGCTCTTGGAGTCATCCGGTTAACACTATCCCGTAATGTTGCCTTCAATATTGCCAAAGAAAAGACTACGGCTGGTCTTATGAAGGCCCTTTCCAACATGTATGAAAAGCCATCGGCCTCAAATAAAGTTCATTTGATGAGGCGGTTGTTCAACTTACGGATGACAGAAGGTGCATCAACGGCGCAACACCTAAATGAACTCAGCACAGTCACAACCCAGTTGAGTTCAGTTGGAATCGACTTTGATGATGAAGTACGAGCTTTGATACTCTTGTCTTCCCTACCAGAAAGTTGGAATGCTACTGTCACAGCTGTGAGTAGCTCATCGGGAAGCAACAAGTTAAAATTTGATGATGTTCGTGATTTGGTTCTCAGTGAGGAGATCCGACGGAGAGAGTCGGGTGAATCATCAACCTCTTCAGTATTACATACAGAGTCAAGAGGCAGAAGTTCAACCAGAAGAAGCGGACGTGACAAATCAAAGGTGAGGCGATCCAAGTCCAGAAACCATCATAGTTCTAACAACTCAAAGACTATTGAGTGTTGGAATTGTGGGAAGATGGGACACTATAAAAACCAGTGCAGGAGTGCACCGAAGAATCAAGAGGCGAAAGATGAGGCAAATGTTGCTTCAACCTCAGGAGGAGGTGATGCGTTAATATGCTCTTTGGAGAACAAGGAAGAGTCTTGGGTGTTAGACTCTGGAGCATCCTTTCACGCAACTTCGCAAAAAGAATTCTTCGAGAATTATGTCCCTGGAAACCTCGGTAAAGTTTACCTTGGTAATGAACAATCTTGCGAGATTGTGGGAAAAGGTGTAGTGAAGATCAAGTTGAACGGGTCTGTTTGGGAGCTGAAGAATGTAAGACACATCCCCGACCTGACAAAGAACTTAATCTCAGTAGGCCAGTTGGCCAGTGACGGCTACACAACAATCTTCCACGGAGATCAGTGGAAAATTTCAAAGTGTACAATGACAATAGCTCGCGGCAAAAAGAGTGGTACTCTTTACAAGACAGCAGGAGCATGTCATTTGATCACAGTTTCATCATATGAAAATCCGAACCTATGGCATCAAAGACTTGGCCATATGAGTGAGAAAGGGATGAAGTTCATGAAATCGAAGGGTAAACTTCCAAGTCTTCAGTCAGTAGAAATTGACATGTGTGAAGACTGTATATTTGGAAAGCAGAAGAGAGTCAGCTTTCAGACAAGTGGAAGAAGTCCAAAGAAGGAGAGACTCGAGCTCATTCACTCTGATGTTTGGGGTCCAACCACTGTCCCATCAATTAGTGGGAAACGATACTTTGTGACTTTTATTGACGACCACTCCAGAAAGGTATGGGTTTATTTTATAAAACAAAAGTCTGAAGCATTCGAGGCTTTCAAGATATGGAAAGCCATGGTAGAGAATGAGACAGGTTTGAAGATCAAAAAGCTCAGAACTGACAATGGTGGTGAATATGAAGACACCAGATTCAAGAAGTTCTGCTATGGGCACGGGATCAGAATGGAGAGGACCGTGCCAGGTACGCCTCAACACAATGGAGTAGCTGAGCGTATAAACCGGACGTTGACAGAAAGAGCCAGAAGCATGCGTGTGCAGTCAGGCCTACCAAAGCAATTCTGGGCAGAAGCAGTCAACACAGCAGCTTACTTGATCAACCGAGGTCCATCGGTGCCATTGGAGCACAGACTACCAGAGGAGGTATGGAGCGGAAAAGAGGTAAAACTCTCACATCTTAGAGTTTTCGGTTGTGCAACATATGTACACATCAGCGATCAAGGCCGGAACAAGCTCGATCCCAAATCCAAGAAGTGCACTTTCATTGGTTATGGTGAAGATGAGTTCGGTTACCGCCTTTGGGATGATGAAAACAAAAAGATGATCCGCAGCAGAGATGTGATCTTCAATGAAAGAATGATGTACAAGGACAAGCAAAATACAGGTGACAGCAACTCAGAACCGAGTGGGCCAGTTTTTGCAGAGGTGGACGATGTCCTAGAAAGTCCTACCGTTGAGAGTCCTCAGTCAGAGGAAACAACTGAACCAGACAGCAGGCAGCAGTCTGATAGAGCAGAGCATCCGACTCCAGTCCCTGAATTAAGGAGGTCTTCTCGAATTCCTGTACCTAACAGGAGATACACGAGCTACATGTTGTTGACAGATGGAGGAGAGCCTGAAGACCATGCAGAAGCATGTCAGACAGCAGATGCGAGCAAGTGGGAGCTTGCCATGAAAGACGAGATGAAGTCTTTGATCTCCAATCAGACATGGGAACTAGCAGAGTTACCTATGGGAAAGAAGGCACTTCACAACAAATGGGTGTATCGAGTGAAGGAGGAGCATGATGGCTCTAAAAGATATAAAGCTCGACTTGTTGTAAAAGGATTCCAGCAAAAGGAAGGAGTCGATTACACCGAGATTTTCACACCAGTTGTGAAGTTCAATACTATCAGGCCTGTGTTAAGTATTGTTGCCAGTGAAGAGCTCTACTTGGAGCAGTTGGACGTGAAGACTGCATTTCTTCACGGAGACCTAGATGAGGAGATCTATATGCACCAACCAGAAGGTTTCTCAGAGAAAGAGAAAGAGAATATGGTGTGCAGATTAAAGAAGAGCTTGTATGGCCTAAAACAAGCTCCAAGGCAGTGGTATATGAAGTTTGAGAGTTTCATGCACATGGAAGGTTTCAAGAAGTGCAATGCTGACCACTGTTGTTTCTTCAAGAGGTATAACTCCAGTTATATCATTTTACTACTTTATGTCGATGATATGTTAGTAGCAGGTCCAGACATGGCCGAGATCAGAAACTTGAAGATGCAGTTGTCAAAGGAGTTTGACATGAAAGACCTGGGTCCAGCAAAGAAGATCTTTGGGATGCAAATCACGAGAGATAAGCAAAAGGGAACATTGCAGTTATCTCAGGAGGAGTACATCAACCGTGTTTTGCAGAGATTCAACATGGACAGCGCCAAACCGGTTAGCACACCTTTGGCTAGTCATTTTCGTCTATCAAAGGATCAATCTCCTAAGACGGAAGAAGAAAGGGAATTAATGGCTAAGATTCCATATGCCCCAGCCATTGGAAGTTTGATGTACGCGATGGTCTGCACGAGGCCAGACATTGGCCATGCAGTGGGAGTTGTAAGCAGGTTTATGTCAAATCCTGGTAAAGCTCATTGGGAAGCTGTTAAATGGATTTTGAGGTATCTACGAGGCACTAAAGAGAAGTGCTTGTGCTTTGGCAAAAGTGAGCTAAAAGTACAAGGCTACGTAGATGCAGACTTTGCAGGTGAAGTTGATCACCGAAGAAGCACCACCGGCTACATATTTACTGTTGGTACTACAGCTGTTAGTTGGATGTCGCGGATACAAAAAATTGTTGCTCTATCCACTACAGAAGCTGAGTATGTAGCAGTGACAGAAGCTAGCAAAGAATTGATTTGGCTTCAAGGATTGTTGACAGAGTTGGGTTTCATCCAAGAAAGGAGTGTTTTGCACAGTGATAGTCAGAGTGCAATACATCTGGCAAAGAATTCAGCATTTCAATCAAGAACGAAGCACATTGACCTCCGTTATCACTTCATCAGATCAATGCTTGAGGATGAGGTACTAACGTTGAGGAAGATCTTAGGAAGCAAGAACCCAGCAGACATGTTGACAAAGGTGGTGACCATTGACAAACTGAAGTTGTGCTCAACTTCAGTTGGCCTGCTAGAATAACTACCAGAGAGGCTGCTGCATGAGTAAGGTGTGAAGACCGACTGAAGTCAATCTTCAAGTGGGAGATTGTTGGGCCCCACCACCAAAGAATGAAAAGCAAAGTTTAATTTTGCTGTGTAACTTTTCAATGTTGCCGGCTGTAGCATTTTTTGAATTTGCTTGCTGCAAGCAATTTTGATTTTGCTTCCATGCCATTTGCTTCACTATAAATACATGCCTTGCATTTGTGAAATGGTACACAACAACACCACCAAGGGAAACACTCAGAGAGAGAGAGAGAGAAAAGCACAGAGTGAGAAAAATATTTCTAGTGTGAGAAATATTTCTGTGAGAGAAACTCTTGGGTGTAATTGGGTTGTGGGGTTTGTGAGAGAATTAAGTGTTTTGTAAACACAGTGTAATTTTTCTCCTTTTAAATAAAAGGTCTGCAGCAGCCCGGAGACGTAGGCAGTATTGGCCGAACTCCGTTATCAATTTGTGTGTGCTTTTATGCTTCCGTATTTTATTGCTTTCACTAATCTGACCAAGAGGAAATTTGGCGTAGTTTCCTAACAGCTGTGACGCTCAAATTTTTGGTGTATGATGGAATGGATATTGAGGCTTTTTGATATGTATATCTGAACTTGTTTCTATCGTTTATTCCTCTCCTTCCATCTTGCTGTGATGTATGTGATTTATAGGCTGACATGTTAATCCTGAATTGAATGCGATAAATTCCCTTGTCGGTTCTTGTCTTGGTAAACAATTGATACCATTCAAACTGTGTTTAGAAACTATTTTAGAAACAAAATATGTTTGTCTTTGTGATGAATTTATGGCAATGTATTTCCTTTTTCGATATGCAGGTATCCTATTTTTCTTTCTTGGAAATTGCCTTAATTTCATTTCCTTTGGTTATGCCGCCCAGGTTTGTTTCCATATACTTATTGGATTTTTTTAACTCATGTAATTTTATGATTGTATTGTGGAGTAGTATCCTATTTTTCTTCTGATTACGTATGATGTTTTTGTTTGCTCTCCAGTCACTTCTTGCAGCTTTGGGATCTGTTCAGTTTGTATCTAACCTTGCATTCGCTTACTTTGTGTTGAACAAAGTGGTGACAGTCAAGTATGCCAAATTTGAATTAAGATTACTGTTTCACTTTTGTCTTTTCACCAAAATGGTTCTACCTATGAAAATTCTTTTGGCTTAATAATTGTCCTTCAAAGAGGGTACTGGTTGCCACAGCTTTCATTGTTCTTGGAAATGTTTTTCTAGTTGCTTTTGGCAATCACCAATCGCCTGGTATGTAACAAATTACCTTGGTCAATTAAAACATTGTGTTTCAGTTAAAATGTTATGTATGCTATTAAATGTCAAGATTCATTTTTGCTATACATTTGAACGAATCATCGTGTCATTAAGAAAGAAATGTTAATTTCAATGGTGAAAACTAATTTTGTAATGAACTGCCTGTGTTTCAGTTTATACTCCAGAGCAGTTGACAGAGAAATATACCAATGATTTTGTATGAAAAAGTAGTGTTTATATAGCTCAAAGTGTAAATAAGTTAATATACCAATGATTTTGTATGAAAAAGTAGTGTTTATATAGCTCAAAGTGTAAATAAGTTACCAGGTGTAGTGTGGGTTTTGTTTTCCATTAAAGTCCCACATTGATTTTTTAACAAAAGTGATTAGTGTTTATTTAGCTCATTAAGACTACCAAGTGTAAACTTGTGTATTAAGCTAGTGTTAAAATGAGTTGGGTTAGTGACCCAAACTTTTTAAAAAAAAATTAATTTCTAAAAAATATAGCTCATTAATTATCTAATTTCTAAAAAATATTTATTAAGTTTTAGAGAAACTCTATTAAAATTATCAATTAATTATGTAAATAAATATAAAATAATAAATAATCCTAATCAACAATCCACATCAGCGAGAAAAATGTCACATACCCTAATTTTGAGAGGGAACCAAAATAATCCAAAAAAAAAAAAAAAATCAAAACAAGAGACCTAAAACCTGAGTTTTTTTAAAGGGATCAAAAGTTTAAAAAAATTATACCATTATGGGGACCAAAACTGCATTTAAGCCTAATAATTATTATAAATACCTGTTTCATTGACCTGCTAACCCAATAAGGTTGGGCTATTTACATTGTCAACTAATAATCTATCATTTTTGGAATAGAAGTCTTTATGGCATCAAATGTGTAGCCCATTTGTTCTGGAGTGTTAAAGGCTCTTATAATTCCACTAATTCATTCTACTTGTTTTACAATACAAAAATAACATATGTTTATCTCAAATAATGTGTTTATAAAACAACATGTTTAACTATTTTCACCAAGAATTGAATAGTAACTTGTAAAATGATTCAGAATCTAAAAATTAAGGTTTGAAACAATCACCGAATGAATAAATATCATATAAAAATACAGCTTACAAACAATTCACTCTTTCTCAATTATATGTTTACCGATAAATCAAATTACAAACTGAGTCAAACTAGGCATATTGATGAAAATTATAATGTGTTCCAAAGTTAATTAATAAGGAAATGAACTACTTACACATGAACTTATGACTTGTTTTATAATATAATTTTATGGTTATATCAGGACATATAAATGTTCCAATGGAACCATCTTCCATTGAATCCCATAATTCCTCATTGATAGCTTTCTTACTAGTTCTATCTCAAATCTTCAAAGCACAGACAATACTATAAATTGAAATAAAGTCACTAAATAAGGACAATATTTGTATCTCAAATCTTCAAAGCTTAAACAATACTATAAATTGAAATACAGTCACCAAATAAGGACAATTTTTGTAGAACTGTCATTAAGCTTGTGTTGCAATATTAAGAATTTATTTTAGTGTATTAGCTATATAAAACTCCTCACATAGGATATGCATGGGAAAACCAGCTATGAAGATCAGGAACAACCTTTTGTGCATGAATTTGGTATTTATCCACAACATTACTTTTAGAGAGATGATTCCAAGAAGCTATTTCCAATACGCTCCATGACACCTAATGAAACCAGTGATTGTGAAGAAGCTCTTGATTCCCTGCAATAACACGGAAGCAATTTAGACATCATTTGTGATACATTAAGAATATATGCAGTTACAATGGTTATATAAAATTCTCCCTTTCACAGCATGTAACTCAGGGTTAAAGCAGTTGAAAGAAACGAGGCGACAAAGTCTTTCTCCCTACTATGCTGGGAAACATTGTCGGTTGCTCTTATGTGAATTGAGGAAGCGCTGAAACATTAAATGCATAATGTAGATAAAATTAAACTTGTAGAGTGTTAAATAAATCACCATGCTGAACAAAATTGGGAAGTATAATGTGGAGTAAAATTAGGTTCTGGCATATGATTTATTGGTAAAGAGTCCCTCATATCATGTGATTAGAGAGTAGCCTGGATCTATCAAACAAGAACATAACCACTGAAATTGACCTTCCATGGCACATACACAACTGAAATACAATCAAAACAAAGTTCAGGGTTGGGATGGAAGAGAGAATCAAATTACTCACTAAGCATACAAGGGAAGTGACAATTGTTGATGAATGGCTAAACCTCAAGATTGTCGCGGCCGTAATAAACAAGACGATAGATGGAGGAAGGGGTTTTTATGATTTAGGACTTTTCTTGAAGGATAAAATCAAATTACTAATTGTGAATATAAGGGAAAAGATGATCATTGATGAATTAAAGCTTCAGGATTTTCGCGATCGTAATAAACATGACGGAGGGTTTTTTTAGCGATTTAGGGATTTTTCTGAAGGATAAATAATGTTATTATTGATGATAATTTGGTGTAATTAGACGGATTCATTTAAATATTTTTTGAGATATAGTGAGAAGATTATGTGTTGGAATAATTGGAGTGGTTTTTTTAGAGAAACGTTATTTTAATGATAAAAAGGAGATAAATTTGGAGAAATGATATTCCTACACCACCCTCAACACCTACACCGTATTTCACTGTTCATTAATACGGTGAACAGTGAAATATTATAATATTATTTATTATTATTTTTTTTTAATTTAAAAAAAAAATTTTAAAAAAAAAATTTACTATCTGAATGGTTATTAACCAACTTCATAACTGCATTAACCAACTTTTTACACTGCATTAACCAAGTTTGGTGACTGCTAAAAATTATTTTTAATACCTGGACGTTGCATTAACCAAGTTCATTACTAAATTAACCAACTTTTTACACTGCATTAACCAAGTTTGCTTCATTACTTTAAAGTTACTGTTCATGAATAGTAACGGAACAGTTTGGTCGTACATGAATAGTACCGTCCGTACATTACGGACGGTGAATAGTGTCATCCGTACCGTACGGTCATACGGTGTAGGGTAAAGGTTGGGTGTCAAGGTAGCAATGCTCTAAATTTGAGGTAATTGGATTTAGACACAAAATACGGTGACAGTTGCCCATACCTATCGTATGCACTGTTGTAAATATTACATTGCGACTGTTGGGTTTGAACAGATCAATCAAAGTGTAAAATAACTATTTTCTTATAGCAATTATTACAAATAATACATTTCATGATAAAAATTTCACCTTATCAAATAAAAATTGAGGTATAATACCAAAGCACACCATGTATTATTTAAAAAAAAATTATCATCTATTTTCTCGATTTAAAATATAACCGAGAGGAAAAATAATTCAGGACATGCTTCAAATACCAGCATACATAGTTTATGTTTTTATTTCTTTATAAGTGGTGTCTTTCTTTTTATTTGTAAATTAAGTTATTTATTCCTTCGGTTTCTTATATAACTGAGAGGTTATATAATCAAATTTTACTATAAAAGCACTCGTTCATTAAATTTTACTCTAAACCTAATTCATTTATAGCCTCTCTAGACTCATACACTCCATTCTTTGAGTTGGATTGCAAGACAGAAAAAAAAATTTCAAGGTTCTGTGTTGTATGTTGTTCTTCTAACACCAACCTTAAACAAAATATTTTTTCAGCTATTTTAATCCATCTCACATAATGGTGTTGTGGTTGTTGTTTCCACATCTTGCAAGGTCATTTTTATATTTTGGAATAACCTTCAATTGTTGTCAACCAAAGAAAACACTCCATAATTTATTGTTTTCTTGTGTTGAAAATATTGAGAAATTTATTCCTAAACATACTGTAAATTGCAAGTAATGTTGTTGTTTCACAGCACAAGTTCT
>JALAZF010000823.1:115000-220000 GCA_022829125.1 Lathyrus tuberosus | reverse complement strand
CCCAGAATATTACATTGTTTAAAATAAAAATCAAATTTCCTAAAGAACAAGATAACAATCAAATTCCCTGAAGATCTACATTTTAAATCTTCGAATTATTGAATCTTGGGGAAGATCAAATGTTGGGTGCAAGGTTATTATCTTCGGATCTTGCATGCATTTGATTTTGAAGCAAAATAAAATAAGGGTTAGATAAATAAAATCAATATTCAAATATATGATTTTTGTGCTCAAATAAATCACTACTACAAAATAGAACTTTCGTAACACCAATTTTACAACAACCATAGTGTTAACCATGGTAATAGTTTATTTCTAGACGCATTTTTTGGTATTTACTAAAGGATATGTCACAACGGTCAAATAAAGCAACCGTAGTTAAAGGTACACAGAGTGAAATAGTTTGAATCTCAACACCAATAATTAGCCATTTATCGTAATAAAAATGTCATTGATCTTGTATATCACCACAGTTTTTATTACCAACTGTGATGAAAGGTGATACTTTATTTATATATAAGCGAAATTATCTATCGCTTCAGTACATAACAACCGTCTCCCTCAAAACAAAAACCTAACAACTTTTTCACTCGTCTCTCTCAAAACGAAATCCTAACAACTCTGTCACTCGTCTCTCTCATATGAAAACCCCAAAACGAAACCATAACAACAAATCTTAGCCAATGGGTATTTACACGTTCGTTTTCTCAATAGTTTTTTTCAACATCTGTTTCAATAACTTATTTCATGATTTCTGAACTTCCTTTTTATTTTGACTTATAGGTATGAATGTTTCTTTCAATAAAGAAAACGAAGCTAAATTTTGCCTTGCAAACTTGTGTCAAAGATCCAGAATGACATCCATTTAAAATATACACAAGTTTGCAGGTCTAAATTTATCTTCATCCTTATTTCATTGTTGACACACCATTATGGGACATGTATGGTATGTTTCTGAAGCATTTTATGACTTGATATTAGTCATACCCCAAATTTTGACCACTAAGATTTCCCATCATTGTGAAAATCATCATCACAATATGGATGTACCTATATGTCTCCACAATCTCCTCAAAGATGGTTGAGCATTCACTACAATCAAGAATTAGGGTTTTGAGCCCTCTCAGAGTACTTAGACAAAGGATCAATCAAGAAATGACATGATCTTCAACTTGTATAACCTCTTAAACACCCATAAGGGATTAAGAGGACTCCCACATCAAGAATCAAGCACCAAGTTGCAGTATTCCAAGTGGATTAAGCCTCTAGATCGTCAGTGTCACCAAATTAGGGTTTTGGTCGACCAGGGACTCCAGATGGAAATTTTCATCTGGGTCTGAGCCAATGTTTCAAAATATAACTCAAGATACTCCAAGGGACCTCATGGACCCAACCATCAAGTCAATTTAGCCTCAAGGGATGCATTTACAAAAAATCAGGAATTAGGGTTTCTTGACCTAATTCACTCTTAAGTTGATTTTTGGGACAAAACATGAGCCAAGACCTCAAGACATGATTTAAGGGTCTCCAATACACTATATTTATCTATTTGCAATAATGGATTGATCCAAGAAGCTTGATCCACAAGTTTCAATTTCATCTGGACCACAATTAGGGTTTCGAGGGAAAAGTCAACTATATCTTTGACTTTTGACCAGGACATGCTCCCAAACCTTGGGACATGATTCAATACACCCTATAACACCCATGGAACATGCCCATTAGGTTTGATTTAGGTTAAGGACTTGATTCCACCAAGGATCGAACAATTTGGAATTCATCTGATAAAAAGTCAACTGTGCACAAAAGTCAAGTTTGACTTTTTGAGATTTTTCACAATTATGGTTCCTTGACCCTAAAACAATGTTAATGTGTGATTGGAATCATCATTCATCAATAAAAATCAAAGAAAGTGAGTTAACTTGTAAAAGGGGTAACCATAAAAAAAACTTAGAATTTTTCTAAGTTATGGAACAAAGTGGCTAAGGTACCAACTTCCAAGGATCATAACTTGAGATCCAAGCAACTATTTTGGATGGTCCAAAGCTGGATTTGTAGCTCTCGTGGCATACTTTAAAAGTGTCAACTACACCTCATTCCAATTCCTCATGGATTTTAAGTTATGGAGTTATCAAAATGGCTGAAAACCTAAAAATGACATTTTTCCAACACTTAGTGAAAATCTGCCTAAGTTAGCAGCCTTAAACATCAATGTTCATGGTGATTTTTCAATTGTATCCAAATAGTTTCAAAACAGACTATGATCACACATGTTTTGTATCATATGAGGGCTTTCTAAAAAGCACAAGAGCCTCCCATAACTCAACCTGAGTTGGGAGATATGAATCCCTCAAGATCACCATTTCCAACTATCCTAGGGAAGGCAAATGTTGGCAGATTTTGTTGTTTTGCTCGATTTGGGAAATTTGAGCAACTCCAAGCCTTGTCATCATTTTGGACACATCTGAGGATAAAACAAAAAGGGAATGATCTGATCCCCAAGCCTCCAAAGTCCAAGAATCTACATTAGGCTTGTCATCCCTAAAAAGGCTAAAATGTGCCAAGAATTCAATTTTGTTTCCAAGCATTCAATGGATGCTTAGAGATGGCATGTATCAGAGCAAAGGTGAACACTTCAGTCAAGCCTTATCCTTGAATCAAAGAACCATAGGCCTGTGCTCTAATCTCAAGTCAATGGCTAGAGGAGACTTGAGATTCCATTTTATCCACATTGGCCAAAGGCCTGCTGCAGTTGTCATTCCCTATTCCTTGCAAAACAAACTTGGCACACTATAAATAGACCTCATTTCTGATCAGTTTGAGTACACCAAAGGCCTATAACACTTGCCTTTCTCAAAATCACACTCTCACTTCCAAAAATGCCTTCTAATGCAAGCTACTATCGGGTTTTGAATTAGAAAGTGTTTCCAACCAAACCAATCACACACACACCTCATAAACATCATATAGAAGTGATCCAAACACTTAAACAACATTTGGAACATCAATTTCTCAAAATCACCAGCCATCTGCACAAGCCTTTGACAGATTTGCAATTGAGGTGCCAAATCAAGTTCCAGCTCAATTCAATCCACTACAAGCATTCAGACACACTCCATAGCACCTAAAGAAGATGTCCACATCATTGGAACCATACCTCCAACCTAGAACTCGATCACCAGCTGCAAAAGGTAAGCCTCAACTTGGTCATCTCATGATTCATGCATATTACCTCGCACAATACTTTTGCCAAATGTTCATAATCATGCATAGAATGTTTCCCCTCCATTAATTGCTTTGTATGAATCGTGTATCAAATTTCTCAGCCTTCATGCACAATTTAGGGTTCTTGAGATTTTGTCTTAATTTCTTATTCCATGCTTAAAATAAATGAAATTAAAGACCATAGACATGATCGTGAGGTGAAAACGAGTAGATTGATATGTGGATTGTATGATTTCAACAAGTATTCAGTGAGATTGATGAGAAAACGCAAATCTGGGCAAAACAGAGCACGCGGGCAAAACCAAGATGTTCTTGGCGCCCTTTTTCAAATATTTGAATTTTTGAATTTTTGTGATTTTATTTAATTGATTTAAAAATTAATTTCTCTCTGAATTTTAATGATTTTGAGTTTATTCTTTTTTTAATAATTCACAAAAATGTTAAAATATTTTATTTTACCAAAATCCCCCAAAAATATTATTTATTTCATATACTTGATATTTTTGCAAAAGAATTAATTTTTATTTGTTTTTGACATTTAAAATATTTTTTCCTTCTTGATTTTCCAAACTTAAATGGTTGTCAATCATTTTGTGGATAAAAACATGATTTTTAAAACATTAATCCAAGATCACCACTCATTTTTCACATGTTTTCAATAATTTTTATTAATTTTTAAACAAAATTAATACCATTTTTAAACAAAATTAGGGTTTCGATTAATTCCACCCTCATCAATCTTTTACAAACACTCATGGGCCTCTTGATAGAGTGTAAGTCCCATCCTTTTGTAAATAAACAATTTTGGGCCTCACACATTGTATAAGTCCCTCTGTATATTTTCAAAAGTTCGGCGCGATCGTCGCCTTTTTAACAAAATCAATTGGGTTTCTCCTTGAGCTATAAGACCCATCTTTATTCATTTCCAAACTCTTTGGGCCTCTAATAGAGTGTAAGACCCAATCCCTTTTTTAACCAAAACCTTTTTGGGCCTCAGACATTGTATAAGTCCCTCTGTGTTAAAAAATCTCAGCGCGATCGCCATTTCAAAACAAAAACCATATGGGCATACCCTCGTGTTGTAAGTCACATTTCTTGTCTTTAAATAATCTTTAGGCCTCTCCTTGAGTTGTAAGACCCAACCCTTTTTGTGAATAAACCTTTTTGGGCCTCAGTCGTTGTATAAGTCCCGAGACAACATTCAAAACAACGGTGCGATCACTGTTAAAACCTTGGGCCTCTCCTTGAGTATAAGCCCCAACAATCTTTTCAAAACAAATTACCTTTTTGATTTTGATTTAAATTCAATATATATGTTGTTATCAAAACTTTCTTTAATTTCTTTGAACAACTAACAATACAGCATGGAAGCTTGCTCGCTTGTAAGTTTTAAACAGCTTTCATTTATTCGCTTTCATATATATATATATATATAACTGTATTGTGGGAAGCTGCGCATGGTTAGTCTTCTTTCATACCCTTTTATACTTGTCATATATCAACTGTATATATACTAGTATAGTTATTTAGAGTTTTCCCCGACAACTAGGTCTAGAGCTAGGTAAAGCCCCGTTGGTCACTCTTAAATACAGTCAAAACTAGACCCCCCATAGGATTCCAGATACAATCTTGCCTCCTCTTGGGCTTATACAATATGGAACAAAGAGAAAGGCAGTATTCTTCGTGAACCTTTTCTCAGACTGTCACCCATAGAAATTGTCAAAAAAATTTTACTCCCCGGACTTGATCTATTCTCGGTGAATAGCATCTCTTGAGTTTCTTCAAACCTCAAACTTTCACTAAATGATATATTCTCGGTGAATAGCATTTCTTGAACTTCTCTTGGTTTGGGACCCACAGGCTTCCTAAAAGCATCCCCGCCTCTTCTTGGGCTTTGTACAAGGACCCTCCGGCTTCTTAGAAGTTCCCATGCGTTCTCTTGGGCTTAATACAAGGACCCTGAAGACCTCTTAAAGGTATAAGACAGAACTTAGTCATCCTTTGCTAGAGCAGTCTTTCCAGTGTCAAATGTTCGACCAATTTAGGGTTGATTCTCATCCCTTAAAACCCTCGCCTCCTCTTGGGCATCATACAAAAGATAAAACTCTCCCACACCAGTAGACTTGGACAATCTAAATCCTCTTGAGTCTCAAAGACATTCTCAAGTTTCCTACAAATATAGGAAGAAACCCCAATCATTTTTTACCAATCCCCAACCAGGGTTAGCTTATCCCAAATCAAGACCTCAAGGTCTCTGATACCTCAACTCTTCTGTAATCCTCAGCAAGAGTTGATTCCCCACTTGGACTTGTATAGGGATCTCAATAATCCCCAGCAGTAAGATAGCCTCCTCTTAGGCTTTGTATAATGATCTTTCCTCAACACAGTTAGCCTTCTCTTGGACTTTGTACAAAGATTCTCCCCAGCGAAGTTAACCTTTTCACACTCTGTTGTTGAGTCACTCACTTTTCACATTCTTTTGTTGAGTCACCCACTTTTCAGACTCTCTTGTTGAGTCAATCACCTTTTCAGACTCTCTTGTTGAGTCAACCTTTTTTAGCCTCAATCTTGGGCTTTGTACAAGACATATAAAGACACTCTCTTGTTGAGTCAATCTTTGTCCAGCCTCATCTCAGGCTTGGTATAAAGATTTCCCCTGGCAGGATTTAGCCTCCTCTCTAGCTGTGTAGAATAATTTCTCCAGTTTGTTCAGCCTTAATCCTGGGCTTTGTATATGACAGATAAAAGCATTCTCTTGTTGAGTCAAACCCTTTTAGACTCAATCTTGGGCTTTGTACAAGACATAAATCTCCCTCTCTTGAGCTTGGGACAGATATCCTCCCTAGCAAGATTCATTCCCTCCCAGCCTTCCTCTAGGCTTTGAGGAATGATTTTCCCCAAGCAGAGTCAAACTCATTTCAGCCTCAATCTTAGGCTTTGTATAAGACAAATAAAAATATCCTCACCAGAGTCAGTTAAATTTCTCATTTCAGCCTCAATCTTGGGCTTTGTACAAGACACATACAATTCTCCCCAATGGAGTCAAAAAGCTCTGTATAAGCATTTCCCCAACGGAGTCCATTCTTCTTAGCCTTCTTTTAAAGCTTTGTGAATTAATCCCCTTAAGCAGAGTCAAAACCCCTTTTAGCCTCAATCTTGGGCTTTGTACAAGACAGAAAGAACATTTTCCCCGGAAAAGTCAAACTTTTAGCCTCCTCATAGGCTTTGTATAATGATATCCACAAAGAGTCCGTCTCTTTTTTGTCTCAATCTTGGGCTTTGTACATGACACCAGTATATATATACTCTCTTGTTGAGTCGGTCATATTTAGCCTCCTCTTAGGCTTTATATAAGGAAATCCCCTAGTGGAATCAATCAACCTCTTAGCTTCAACCTTGGGCTTTGATCAAGGCACACAAAAATCAGCAATCCCTCTTTAGTGATGACAAATTCTCTCTCAAACAAAACCCTTTAGCTTCAATCTTGGGCTTTGAACAAGACACCAAGAAATCAGAAAGTAGCACCCCCTCCTCCTTATTGCGGTGTGGAAAACCCAGCGATAAGGTGGTCGCGTCACCGACAAAACTCGCTCGCTACAATATTTGTTGTATCTTATTTGTTGTTTATGGTTTGTTGTTAATTAATGTTTTTGATGAATGTTGTTGTTAATGTTTGTTTAAAAGATGAGTTTATTATATATTTGTGATTTGAGTGTTTTTCCAATCCCTTATTGAGTATATAACTTTCCAAACTATATTAGAAAAATATGATATGATAGATAAAATTGTATTAGAAAATAAGTACATGTTTAATTCTTGACAAGAATTTTTCACACTATTTATGCATGTTGTTATTTGACAGTTAGAACTTAGTTTAATGATCATAGATCTTCAACCACCCCTCTCTCCACCTATAATTTTGTTTGCAAAATAAATAATATTTTGCAAAAAGAATTAGAGCTGAAGGCGGGGGCGGTTGAAGAACTAGGATCATTAAACCAAGTTTTTATTGTCAAAGAACAAAATACGGATAAGAAGTTGAAGAACTCTTGTGTAACATTGAACGCGAACTTATTCTTCTAATATAACTTAATTTGTCATTATAATGTTCTAGTGCAGATTGAATGGTTATATGTTTAGTGAGCATTGGAGAAATAAGCATTCCACATAATTTATAATAAACTCAGGTCGATATATCACAACGGTTGTTTAGCACGACCGTTGTTAAATATGTTGTATTAAAGAATATCACAATGGTTGTTTAAAGTAACCGTTGTGGTATGTAACGCACTACATGGATACAATCACGGTCCCATGTCCATGGTGGAAATCATCATACATATAATCACACCTTACCTCACAGCGGTTGGACCAACCTGGTGGTATCCATTTTCCAACAGTTGGGATATGTGTTTTCTGTCGTAGTGAATATTTAAGAAAACAAACCTTATTTCAAGCGCTACATGTTCCAAATAGGTTATATTATCAGTATTCAACAAGCTTTTTTAACGGGTGTTCCTTAGGTTTCACGCAGATCACTAATGGGTGATTCATGAGCGTTGATAAACATTAATAATGGATGACAAAGATTTATTTAAGGGCGTTGCAATATTAAAAAAGAAAACGCTTAACTATCCTCTCGGTCAAGAAGAAAATCGAGGTGAATAAATTGTTTTTTTAATACATTGTTTACACAAAATATTAAAAATACATTGTTAAATATGTTTCCTAATGAGAAATTTTATTTTACATGTCCAAGTCTCATGCAAAATGCTAGAGATCTGTTTCCCAATGTGAATTTTTATTTTCTGCACTTGCAACCCATCCTAGAGATTTGAAGTAGCAACTCATGATAGAAATGGATGGTGGTGAATATTTCCTCTCTTTGGGGTGACTACATATAATTTAATATTAGGGTAAAATCTGTTTAATTAGTACTTTTATAGTAAAATAAGATTACTAACCACCTCAGTTTTACTATAAAACTTAGGTGTTATATTAACTATTACCTCGGTTTTAAATAAAACTGAGGTGACTATTTATTTTATTTTATTTTTTTGGTTGAACTCCATTCATTGTTTAATTTGAAGCATGAATGATTTTATGCACTTACAATCTATCAACTGAGCTATTTTCAAAGGTTGAGCTTTCTTCATTGTTGGTTAAGCTTCATTCTTTGATTAACTTGAAGCAAGAATGATTTTTTGCACTTGTAATCTATCAACTGAGTACCCTTCTTTAACTGAGGGTTATTCCAAAAATATAATGACGACAACATCAACACCATTATGTGAGATAGATTGCAAGGGAAGAAAAAATATTTTGTTCAAGATAGAAGAACATTGAAGTTTTTTTGTGTCTTGCAATCCATCCCAAAGAATGATGCTTGGGCGGCTTCATATTAGTAAGGATTAGGGTAAAATTTGTTTAACGAGTGCTTTTATAGTAAAATCTTATTATTGTATGCCCCTGTTAAATAGAAAACCGAAGCGTTAGAACATTTTGTTTACACTTATAATAAAAAAGAATCATAAATTGCGATAACTAGGAATCGAACCTAGTACTGATTTATTTTTACACCTCAGTTTTATGAAAAACTTAGATAATTTATGTTTTTTTATTCTTTTAAATAATAAACTATAACGCGTTTTGCCTTTATACTTCAGTTTTCTATTGTTCGAGGTGAAAGCTTAGTTAATAAAAACATTATTTGTTGTTGTGCACATTTCGAGGGCAACCCTTATTTAAGTGACTAGTTTTACGACAAATAATGAATTTTAACCTTAACTTATCAATACCTTGGATTTGGATTTCCCACTAATCTCACTCCATTCTCGAGAAACTCAAGAATTAAATGTTAACATTAATCTACAAATCGTTCATCACTAAAAGCTCATTGGACCTTAGAGCCAGTTAGACTTCATCCAATGTAATATTACATTCCTAACCATAAATAAAGTTGTCCTTGAAGTGCTCAAAGGATATAGGGAACAAAATTAACAAGAGTAGATCCTTGTCATACCTCAATATTTTTCAAGTCATCAATGATTTAGAAAAACTCTGTTAATTGCTTCGCAATGAATTTGTTCACTATCTATCAGAATGAGTATGGTTGTTGTTTTAAATATAATATATGAGCTAAAGATCCATTCATATATGATGATTCAAGTTTGAACCACATATAAGGATTTGGTCTTCACCCCGAAGGCTTGAAATTGCATTGTAGTTAGTATCATTTATTTTGATATTATGTTAATTATTTGATCTCTGTGTGTATGCAATTTGATTTATCACATTTGTATAACTTGTCTGTAATTTGGTTTGTAATTTTATCAGTCATTTGTTAGACATGTATCTTAAGACACCTATCCATTTATTCTATTAGATTTGGATCCATAAAAATGTGGTTTTAGCCTTTTGTAATATGATACAAGTCAACATATTGAGTGTTACGTGAATCCTAAGTTAGAAGTTCTAAATCAAGGTTTTTGAAATGCTTGATTCAAATAAAAAAATTGTGATTAGAATCATGAACTTACTTGAAAGTGAAAATTTTGTCTATGCTGGTCTGATTCAGATTAGAGAAGTATGTGATTCGAATCACAGTTCCTCATAACTCAAAGAATCACAGGGAAGTTAATTCGAATCATCACTACTACGAAAAACCTATATCACAACGGTTGGAAAAGGGATACCATCACGCAGGTCCAACCGTTGTGACGTAAGGTGTGATTGTATGTATAATGATTTCAACCACGGGCGTGCGACCGTGATTGTATCCATGTAGCGCGTTGCATACCACAACAGTTACTTTAAACAGCTGTTGTGGTATATTAAAATACAACATATTTAACAATGGTTGTTCTAGACAATCATTGTTGTATATAGTCCTGATTTTATTATAAATTATGTGGAATGCTTATTTCACCAATGCTCACTAAACATATAACCTTCCATTATGCACTAGAACATTATAATATTACAAATTAAGTTATATTAGAAGAATAAGTATACTTTCAATGCTTGACAAGGGTTCTTCAACTCCTTGTCCATATTTTGTTCTTTGACAGTAAGAACTTGGTTTAATGATCCTAGTTCTTCAACAAACCCTGCCTTCAACTTTAATTCTTTTTGCAAAATATTATTTACTTTGCAAACAAAATTAGAGGTGGAGAGAGGGGTGGTTGAAGATCTAGAATCACTAAACCGTTCTAACGGTCAAGGAACAACATGCAGTTAATAGTGTGAAGAATTCTTGTCAAGAATTGAACGTGTACTTATTTTCTAGTACAATTTTATCTATCATATCATAATTTTCTAATGAAGCTTGTGAAGTTATATATTCAGTAAGGGATTGGAAAAACACTCAAACCACGTAATATATAATAAACTCATATTTTAAACAGAAATTAACAACAACATTCATCAACAACAAACACGATACAACAAACATATCAAGGCATAAAATGCTTCAGAAACATACCATACATGTCAAGTCCCAAAATGGCGTGTCAACAATGAAATAAGGATGAAGAAAAATTTAGACCAGCAAACTTGTGTATATTTTGAATGGATGTCATTCTGGATCTTTGTCACAAGTTTGACAGCCTAAATTTATCTTCGTCCTCTTTATTTCAATAAGCATCCATACCTACAAGAGGAAAAAAGAAGAAATTTCAAACATCATGAAACAAGATATTGAAATAGATTTTGAAAAAAAAAACTACAGAGAAACGAACCTGTAAATACCCATTGGCTAAGACATGTTGTTATGATTTTGTTTTGTGGTATCCATATGAGAGAGACGAGTGACAGAGTTGTTAGAGTTTCACTTTGAGAGACGAGTGAAAGAATTGTTAGGGTTTTGTTTTGAGAGAGACGGTTGTTATGTACTGACGTGATAGATAATTTCGGTTATATATAAATAAATATCATGTTTGTTGGACATAAAAACCGTGGTGATATACATGGTCAATAACATTTTCTATCACGAGAAATAGCTAATTGTTGGTGATGGGATTCAAACCATTTCACTCCGTGTACTTTTCACTACGGTTGCAACTTCTGACCGTTGTGACATGTCATCCAGTAAATAACAAAAAATATATGCGCCCAGGGTAAATATATTACCACGGTTAACACTATGCCCGTCGTAATATTGATGTTATGAAAGGCTTGTTTTGTAGTAGTGCATACTCATCAAATTTTCTTTAAAACTAAGTTTGATTTGAATTATACTTTTCTTGACTCGAATCGCATATCTAATCATGATTAAAATCACAAAGTAACAAACTTTTCACTTTAACACCTTTAATTCACTTCATTTTTTCTTTGATTAAAATCACAAATACGCATGATTGGACTCAAATCACATTGTTTTTTTCCCATCTTTTTGTACCTTATCTCTAGCACCTATTGAAACCATTTGTTTATCTCTTTTCATGAGGATGTAAAAAAGTGATGTGGTAAGAAAGAGAATTGTTCATTATTTTTGGTAATGTAAAAATAGGACAATATTTCTTGTGGGATGCAATTTTTGTGATATAAGAAAAGTGAAACTCTTTGATATGCTATTGAATCTTTCAGTTTTGAGAACCTAGATAATACATTAAGAACCCAATCTTTCTCTGTCAAGAATCTTAAGAGAAACCATGAAAAAAATTGTCACTCGCCAACACACTATCTCCATGATTCAACCTTGTGTAAAGCTTCCTAGAATGTTGAGAGTGTGGAAAGTTTATAGTTGTGATGTGTGATATCCTTTAGATACTATTCATCATCTTGAAACCTCCCTTTTTAATTTTAGAAAATAGAGTAAAAATAGAAAATATAGCTCATGAGCATACTCAGATTCCAAATTTTTCAATCTTTCTCTAAATTTCTACTCCATTACATTCAAGCTTAGCACATCTCTGAAGTTCTAATCCACTACATTCAATCCAATATTAAGCATCTCTCACATTTGATAAGCTAGTCATTTTCTTTCTTTTTTAACTGAGATGCGTCTATTATCTAAATAGTTTATAAGTATGATAAATTATGTTAAATACAATAGATATATCTTATTTGTTTTGTCTGAAAATTGTCTTGCTTTTAAATTTTGAATATTTGTTGCATAGGGTTCGTACGCTCTAGTTCTGGTTCATCTGTTCCGGTTTCGCCCAATCCGGATTTTTAAATTAAGACCCTAGTTTGGATATCAAAATCCAAATTTACCTTTTTTCTATTTTTTTTGTTCAGTTTGTCAATACTTTCTTTGGTTATAACATGATTTTTTTTGTTTGATTATAGGAAAAATGTCTAACAACCAAGAAATAATGAGACATGATATAGTAACCCAACATACTTTTGTTTTTACGGAGAAAGCTAGACCTTCACAACCTTCATATAGAGAAGTTTAATTTGATGTTGAAGCATCAGATTCTTGGGTTCATTTTTCTCTAGCATCGTCCTCCGAGATTTATGTCTCGGGATCATCATGAAGGCTATGCTTCCCCTGAACACCATGTTATATCTGATGATGTCGTGCCCGATAGTTTTCTGAGAGGCCCTTCAGACCTTTCAGTCCTACCTTTATATGTAAACCATGTTTCTAGGCATGTGTGGGATGGAGAGGTATCATAAATCTTCAAATACTCTTTTAAACACGTGTGTTATAATAATTAAGTTGTCTGACGATGATGAATTTATTTTTTGAAGTATGTTGATATGTTAAAATCACTACTACAAAAAGTGCTTTTAACGCGGACATGAAATGCATTTTACCTCGACTGCAGTAGCGAAGTAACGAAGGGCGTCATGAAAAGTAACAGCTTATCACCTCTATTTTTTAAACATCGAGGGGTATGTTAATTTGCACATGGGTTTGAACCCCAACATCAGCATTTTTATTATTTACAAAACTAGCACCTCATACATATCGAATTACAATAAAACCGAGGGGTAAGATAAATTGTTTTTTTAATTGAAATTCATTACATTGTTTACATAGAAAATAAATAAAAATAATTTGTTTACAAGCTACAATGTTTACCCAAAATATTACATTGTTTGCACAAAATATTAAAATAAAAATTAATTTATCCCTGAAGATCATATGTTGGATCTTCGACTCCTTGATATTTGGGCAAGATCAAATGCTTCACCTTGTAAGTATTTGTTTCTGATATAAAACACAAAAAAGGGTTAGAAAAAAAAAAGGGTTAGAAAAATAAATGATTTTCTGCTCAAATGAATATTTAAAAACACAAACTTTAAACTCAGATAATTTTCTGCACTTGCAATCCATCATAGAGAAATCCTAATGGCAAAAGTTAAAGTGGAGGATGTAGATAGTTTCAAGCGCTTCATGACGTTTCTTTATCAATTATAAATATCAGAAGGCCTTTATAATGGAAATTTTTTAGCTTTCACGCAGATCACTAATTGTAGTGTCTTGAGCGTTGATAATCATGAAATGGACGACAAAGATTCGTTTAAGGACGATGATCATTATCTAAAATTATCTCGCTAAGTTATCCCCTCGGTTTTGTTAAAAATCGAGGTGAACATGTTTTTTTTTTAAATTACATTGTTTACACAGAATATTGAAAAACAATAATACAGCAAAAGAAGAATTTTGATGTAAGAAGTTATCTGGTCCAAATATTGCACGCATCCAATTTCTAGGAGTTATCTGGTTCAACCCTTGAATGCATCCAACTTCTAAAGAAATTATTTGTTCAAACTATTTAAAAAAAATTCTCCACTTGCAATCCGTCATAGAGAACTTTTAAAAGCTTCTAAATTCAACAACAATAACAACACATCAACACCATTTTGTGAGATAGATTCCAAAAGAATGATGCGTTCGAGTTTAGAGCAGCTACATATAAGTTAGGATTAGGGTAAAATCTGTTTAACTAGTGCTTTTATAGTAATATATGATTATCTTATCCCTCGGTTATTAAGGAAACATACGGGATAACTGAGATAATAAGTTGATTGTCCCCTCGATTTTGTTAAAAACTGAGTTAATATGTGGTTTCTATTTCTAAAAAAAATGTAAATCATGGTGCGCATTGGAATCATATCACTAAAATAGCAATGATTATCCATATTCAAAAACGTAAAGTACCTTTTGGATTTTCAAGGAGGCATTTGAGTTTCTTTGATTGTTTCACTTCTTGTCTCCACTTTTTTTAAATATTAGTCTCATTGTCAACTTTTTATTTCCAACTCTTTGTGTCTTCAAAGTATTTTCTTTTCTTCAAAAATGTCTTCAACAAACTTAAATGAAAATCTTTTGTTCGTTATCAATGAAACATTTGTTGATTTTGTTAATTTGAAAGAAAAAGGTTTTGATCTAAGGAAAACTATTTGCAAAAAAAAGTTGAATGGTTACTTTGATATTATTCATTGGCCCATCTACATTAATCTAGTTAAAGAGTTCTAGTTAAATGCCTTTGTTTGGCCATCTGGTCATGATGTTAAGTCAATCCAGTCCTATGTCAATGGCTCTCCTATTACAATTACTCGGTCACTTATTGCTCAAACAATAAGCTGTGAAGAGGAAGGTTGTTGTGTTGAACATTATAGATTCAACAATGCCTACTCAGATCATCATCGCCTAATTTATGCCAACTACGATAATCTTAGTAGTTCTACTACTCTACTACCAATTGGAAAAGTTTTGTATCAACTTTAAGTCTCAAATCTTCGTCCAAGAGAGAAACAACTGGAAACGCTTACTTGGGATGACAAGCATCTCTTGTTATTCCTTACCAAGACTATCAGAGCTAATCTTCCTCTTACCATTTTTAACTTCTTAAAGAAAATAATAATCATCTCTAGGGAGGAAATGACTTTCATCATACCATATGGAAGAGTTCTTTCTAAACTTTTCTCTCAGTTAGAGATAGTTAATAATGATACTATTGAAGTTGAGTGAAGTCAGAAATTTGAATATGTGGAATAGTTATTTGTTTTCCTATTTTTAATTAATGAAATATTTCCTTTCATATTATTGTTTATTCGTTTTTATTGATAACAAAAATTTTGAGAATTACTAATTAACAAGAAAAAAATGATAAAAACAAATTAACTAAGAAAAAAAGGGAAGATTGGAAGTCGCCAAGTGAGAAATCATTGAAACAAATCTTAAATGCAGTTATAGGGATTCGAAGCATGTTCCCTTATAGCTATATTCCCTCGGTTTTCAAAAACACCGTGGTAAAAGGTTTATTATTTTTTATGGAGTAAATCTGGCGCTCACTTATAGCATATTACCTTGGTTTTTTATAAATTTGAGGGAAAAAGTTTTTTTTTTAAATAAGCAAACATGTCGCTCCCAGGACCTATACGCTTGGTTTTGGCATGTTCGAGGTGAAAGTTTTGTCATAAAAAGTGTTATTTATCGTAGTGAATGTATTAACCACTGTAGGAAAGTTGCAAAGCACCACATCCTGATGAACCATGGTTTTAGGATGTCCTGTAGTTGTTTGTGTCAAAAGATTTATGCCGGATTGAGTATGGTTATATTAACCATGGTTTATTGTCTACGTTTGTGGAGCGATGGAACACATAAACCTTTTCATTTCATCTTCAATATGTGAGATGACCATTACACTTGATGATGTCTCATGCCTCCTACATCTTCCAATCACGGAAAGATTATTCAATCACTACAGAGTTACCTAAAGCTCTAGTCCAAGTTAACTAAAGCTAGTTTATAGAAGATTCGACAAATGACAACTAACATTATACTTATGTTACACTTTTACTAATATTCCATCTGAAATATTTTCAGGGATATATCCATTAGCATTTTCCACGTCTCTTAGGATCCGACGACCGAGGTGTTCTGACACAGCCCTTGAAGGTTATATCCTGGTACTTTGAATGGGTGTCTTGTGGTCTCGAATTATATACCACATCTACCTGAGAGAGCACTGAGACAGTTTGGGTATTTGTAGGGTATACCCAGCGGCGCCGTCGTTGTTGTTGTTGCTTCCACTGTCCTCTACTACGAGGTTGATGGGATATTTGCATAATGCTATAATGGATGAATGTCGCTTGCCAGCTCCTCGTCCATGGAGTACAGTACACAGTTACATCCAATGATTTTATAGAGTGTCACATCCTTACATGATACCAAATGCAGAAAGAGGTCCCTTATGGTCAGCTCATCAGGAGATTCTAGAAAAAAGAATATGCAAGGGCGGACCATATCATGGGTGTGTTACCGATGTGTCATCGTATTATTGCTATTGGGAGATAGGACATAGTTAGGGGTGGGTTTAAGGAAGACACGCCTGAGAGGTCACTCTATAGACCATATTAGCAGAGGCGCGTCATGTGTTGCAGTACATGAGGCAGAGGAGGAACATAGGCATCAAATATACAAAGTAGTTGTCTTTTAGTTTATATTTCGATATTACCATTTTTAAATTTCATATTATGGTTCGTTGGTTTTTATGAATACTAAAGTATGGTTTATTCATATTTTTGTTTGATTATTTGATTTTATTATTGAATGATAGATATGTATGATTTATTGTTTGATTGATTTATAAATGACTTATTATGTAAGATTCATTAAAAAAATAGAATTATTTTTCTAACTTATTGGCTATCTATGGAAAAAACTATCCACAATTAATCCGAAAGATTAAAATCCAGCATTTCAATAATATGTGATCACTGAATAAGGTATAGAGAACATCACCCTTTACATGTTTGCATTTTTTTCACATATAAAATAATTTAGTTGCTATGTGAGCTAAAAACTTGACAAATCATAACAAATATGGGTATTGTGTTCAATTACGAAACTAAAAAAAATTGGATACCAAAATCAATTATAAAGACTAAAGTTCTACATGAGACAAAACATGGACTAAATCACTAAAACTCCAATAAACTCCATCCCTGTATTTAATTTGGAAAGAAGTGTCAACTTAATCCCTATCACTAGCACTGTTGAAGGGGGGAAAATGTGCAGCAACAAGAAGTTTCTCAATCACTTTTTTCTGTATGGGTAGTTGAGACATTAATATCATGTTAACATTTTTACACGCTGCTGATATTAAGAAGAAAATGGGCGAAGAAAAGTGATTGTGTAGAAGATTATGCACCTACGATGACTTTGACCTGTTTAAGATAATGTTGAATTACACCAAGAGGCAGCTGTTGTTAGAAGATCGCAACTTAGGCATTAATTATATAATCAAATTTTTGAATTTTCTTACAAATATGTTTCAATAACTACACCTTGCTTTGTTATGAGAGTCTAAGTAATTACTTGAAATATTTATTTTGAGGGTGTATTTAATTTGGGATTTAAAAATTTTGAGTTTGACTTTCATCTATTTATTTATCTACTTTAGTTAATATTTATCTACTTTAGTTAATACATATTCATAAGAAAAATATATATAATTAAAAATAAATAAATTCTTTGGTGTCTATTAATTTTGGTTAATAACTATCATATCCTTAGTATAAATAAATTTAAAATTTAATTTATTTTGAAATAAAATAATACTAAAAAATAATAAAATATTAAGTATTATTAGATACTAATATCCAACTAAATTTAAAAATAACAGAATGTTCACCTTAAAATATACTATTATAATATTCTCTTATATGAATTTATCACTTTTATAAATGGATATTAAATATTTAATGGAGATATATAGATTAAGTAGCACAAAATCCAAATGTGAATCCTTATTATTTCTAGTAAATAATATACATTAAAATTTCCTCTAAATCAAATCTCAACCGCTTTGATCAATACACTAAGATGGAAGTGGTTTCGAATCTCCTTTCAAAAAATCCTTCAAAATTCTCCAGATTAAGTTATTCATCTGCCTATCGTATTCAAAGTATGGCACATCGCATTTGGCTCCCTTTCTTTCTGCACATTTTGTCCCCTTGGACGAAGGGATTCTTCCTCAGACTTCTCATTGCGACGATTCTCTGATTTCTTCACCTCGTTTGCTTCCCTGCACATATTTTTGTAGGCGTTCTTTCTAGATTAAATTCTCAATATCCTGCTTCAAGTGATTACAATCGTCAACGTGATGGCCCCACACTTTGTTGTACTTGCACCATTTGTTTGAGTACATTGCCATCACGTTTCCTTTGGGCATGTTTAGCTCGGGGAGGATTTTCACATTGTAAACTTCTTGTAGATTTTTCTCGCAGTTTGTATTCATTAAGGTGAATTACTCATAGGTTTTTGATTGGGTTTGAATGTTGATTTTTCTTGGACGTGCATCTGGTTCTGGTGTTTTTTTTGCCCACCTGCTTGTGATTTCAACACCCCTATTCTCCTTTGCATCTCCTGTTATTTTTTTTGCGTTGCTCTCTTCTCTTTTAATGTGGAATTCTACCTACACCGTGATTTACTCCATTGATGATGCAAACTTCTAAGTTTGGGACTCATTGAAATATCCCACTTCGAGGACGTTCAGGAAGGATCCTACGGATATTTCTTTGTTTGTTGGCAAAAAATGATGTATCATTTTCTAAGTAGGTCCTAATAGCTGGTTAAGGAGAACCTCAAAAGGCTCATATACTAGCGTAAACCAGTTTCTTTCAACTCGCTCATCATGAGTTCGCATTTTATAGAATTCGTGGCAACAATGACAACTATCTAAATTTTAAATGTTATGATGTGTTTCTAGGTATCACTCTTGCCGTCAAAGATCTTTAACAAGGTTGGTTTGAAATTATATAGGACTTGATCATCCCAAATTTCTTTCATCGAATGTTACGTGTCGATTGGATCCTCTAATTCTTTGCCTTCAGGCTGTGATTGTTGTAAGACAAGAACACTGCATTGTAACAACCCATTCTGACGATGTAGATCCTCCATAGTGATGCCTAACTTTGGCCTACGACCTTGTGTTATTGATGTTGGTGGTTGCTCTCGCATTGGAGGGAAGGTGAGATTAATAGTTTGAAAATTTTGTATGGCCCAGGCAAGTTTTATTGGAGCTCTATGGGGATTACCAAATGTTCATGCAAAAACACTATTTGATAACCTCTCAGATACATGTTAGAAAGAGTCAGATTGAGTTACTTCTATATTAGACTTGAGTTTCTCTTCTTCTGTTCCAAAGCATGTCTTTTATAACAACTCATGATTACCTGATCCAAAACAAAGGCTTCAAATGTTGTTAATTACCATAATGGACATTCTTGGTTATTTATCTGATTCATACACCACGTTTACTATATCTAGAAGACACCCTTTATTGTATAGATATTATGTTATGTTGACTAATAAATACTCAACCATCGTAATTCCCTAGAATATATATATATATATATATATATATATATATATATATATATATATATATATATATATATATATATATATATATATATATATATTGTTAGTTCTTGTAGTTGGCTGAAATTTTGGTAAAACAATGTTGTGTCAATGTTGATGTCACATGTCTGATGTCTTAACATTGGTTCTCAACATTAGTTGTTGCAGGGTGGCAGTTTTGTGTGCTAATATTAAACTTGATGTCATGACATCAGTTGACAGAACATCAGAACATCAGTCTGATGTGTTTGGTTAGGGCTGCGTATATTAGTTTGTTTTGAGAGATCTGGTGGAGAGATTGCAGGCGAATATCTTGGTGAAGATATATTCTGGTGTAATCATATTTGGAGCAGATCTTGTTTGCTGTTTTAAGGGCTGAAAGATATGAAAAGATTTGAAGATAAAATCTGTTTTAAATTTAAATCATATCTGGCTAAAAGATATGAAGATTTAATTGAAGATCTATTTAGTAGCAGAATCTTCTGCAGATTTGTAGCAGTTAATATGCTGAGAATTAAAGCCCAAATCCAGTTGGGAAATAGGTTATAAATAGAAGCATTGTAACCTAGTTTTAGTAAGCCAGCCATCATATAAATTATAAGGGCTGTGTTGGTTGATAAACCACTCGGTTTGTGGGATGGTCATCGTGTTTATCTTGAAGCCTGTAGGTAAGAGATGTATTGTTCTTAGAGGAAGCTGTTAAGCAACTCTAAGTATTGTTCTTAGTCATGAGGGTCATGTCTAGGTATTGTTATAGGAGTGTGTCTTCTATGTGTTTGGAGAGTTTTTGGAAATCAAGTTGTTGATGCAGTGACTGAGATGTTGACTGCTAGACATCATTGTGATGATTGGGAGTGAGATGGAGTATCATATCTAAGTGGTCTCTTAGATAGAAGGGTCATTGGGTAGTGATTAAGTTAGTGGATTGTCAACTGGTTTGTTGAGTCTGTAATTTGATACTGCTAATAGTGGACTTCCTTCCTGGCTTGGTATGCCCCCAGATGTAGGTTGTTAGACCGAACTGGGTGAACAAATTCTGTATGCACTTTACTTTTCAGCAACTTCTTTAAATGTCTATAATTGCCTTGCTGTTTATGTCAGACCAGATGTCTCGACATCATGTAGGACATCTGGGATCTGTTATACCAGAATTTCAATTGGTATCAGAGTAGGCATCCTGTCTATTTCTGGATGAGATCTAGGGAAGATACTTTTTGGTTCATGAGCAAGGAAGATAGTTTTGCTGAGTTATGGACTTGGTCAGTTCATATAGTTGTTTGTATGATCCCTTGAAGTGAAGGATGTATTATTGATGACAGGGTATATATTGGACATGTCTGTTGTTATCAGGAGAACTGCTGTTGTGAGTTTGATTTGTTGGTACTTGGTTTATGGTGATGGTGTGCAAGGATTATTGAGTAGTGCCTGAAGGTTGTTGAGGAGTTGTTGTGTGTTCCGCTGCATGGTATCTGATGTAACTCTGGTTGGTTCTTGTATCTCTGGTGGTGAGATTCTAGGAAGGTATTCTCTTGGAAAGACATTAGGGTTTAGTCTCCTCAGCAGGATATTCTATGATGTTGTAGTTTATGCAAGACAGCTTCAACCGTTTGGTTAGAGATGCCAAAGATACTTGAGGATTATCTCATATCTTTGTTTTGGGAAAGAAGTGATCAAAAGGTGAATGGATCTTATTAAAGACTGTATGACTGGAAGATTCAATTTTTTTTGGAGAAGAATATATTTCTAATCAGGCATTGAAGACCAATCTGTCCAGAACATTGATTCCTTCTCTATCAAGTTTCTTGATGGTGAAAGAAGAGGGTGGAGCCAAAGCAAAAGAGTATCACTGTCAAATCTTTTATGCGGGAGTGAAGATCTTGATAAGTTATCTCTTAAGCATAGTTGTGGTGGCCTAACTAGAAGGATCTTCCTGGTTATGATGTCAAATGTAGTTTTGGTTAGATACATGTTTCTGATTTTCATAATCATAAACTAGAGGAAGGTTCATTAAGAGAGAAGCTGAGCTTAATGTGTCAATGTCCCGACATCGCGCTACACATCAGTAGTTAATGGTTAATGCTAAGTCAAAGACCTATTAGATTGTAGCTGCTTTGAAGGATCACTGAAGCTGTGAAGTTGAACAATTTATGAGATGTTGTTCATAATGTCATAGCATTTCAGCAGGAGCTGGTTGAAGAAAAGGGAAAAGGCATCCAAGAGTTTGTGTGCAGTAGCAGGGTAATTCAGCCTGTGATCAATTGGTGGTTGCTTGAGCTCTTTCAGTTTTGTGCCTTGAAGGATTCAAAATAGCAGATTGTCTATGGTATGTTTCTATAGAAGGATGGCAGTTATTACTCTTTGGTTAGACAGGAGGTCTGAACCTTGTGCTTATAAGAAGAAGCTTCTCGAAGAGTGTGTTATGCAAGTTACTGCAGTTTTGTTGGTCTAATCTTGGAAGTTGATCAGATGTTGATATGCTCTCGTGTGTTCCCTACAAGAAATATGTGTAGATTAATATGATTAGGAGATGTGATTTAGACTAATGTCAGAACAGATGTTGAAACATCATTTCAGTTCTTTGCTCAGGGTAGAGTAAAAGATCAAGACACTGACCTTACCTGGAAGGGTTTTGTGGTATGTGTGGTTGTCATGATGGTTTGTTTTGAAGAAGAATCAGCAGATGGCGGTTGTGTGAGAAGGTTACCTTAACATGAGTTAAGTATTTTGATAAGGTTGTGCATTCAACTAATGACAAAATACATTGACGGGAGACTATGTATATGTCTGATGTAAAAGTGCAGGACTGTTGAAGTGTTGAGAATATACTTTTCTCTGTGTGCCTATTTATTTCTCTTCATGGTGTGTTGGTGTGTGAGAACTCTGTGAAACAATCTTGATGGTTAAAAGAATCTTGAGAATATAACAAGAAGATTGTGTGGCACTGGTATGGGGTAGTCTTGGACTACTTATTTTCTAAAGATTCAGATGTGGGAGGTTTGAAGTCTTTGGAGGTTCTGAGCAGGATGGAGGTTGTCTACTCAAACTTGATTGTTGATTCAAGTCTATGAGAGCATGGAAATCTGTTTCTGCAAAGGGGGGAGGTTCTTCTAAGTGGCAGAAGGAAGATCTGAATTCAACAGCTGGATATCATAATGTTTTGACATCTAGCTTAACATCAGAAGTCTCAGCTGGTGATATGGTACATCAGCTTAAGATAGAGGTGATCTACAATAATGGAAGTTATGGATGCGTCAAAAGGATCTATCTCATACAGTTTGCGGGAGCTGTGGTTTGAGAAGATGTTACATGACCATAGCTTAGGGAGTCTAATTGTGTTTGCTTTTGAGCAAGTGGAACATGTGACTTGAAGATCAAGTTTCCTTGGTGGATCAAGATATCTTTGTGAGAGTTCTGACAAACGTGAAAAGGTCAAAATGTGGCATTTGATTGTTTTCATATGAGGATTCATGAATATGGTGATCAAACTGTGGCATCTGGTTGATCTCAAAAGTGGATTCGAAGAATCAAGATAATCAGAGTGTGGCAACTGATTATTATTGAGGATAGTCTTGGAACAAGTTACTCTTGGGCAGAAGGGTGATGAGTTGAAGACTCAAGGAGACTATTCTTCTTGAAGGTGGATGAGAGTTTAATTCTCTAGTTCTTTGGATTACTATGCTATAGTAAGTCCAGTTGGTGGAGCATATCAAGAATCATGGTGATGATGTCTTGGTGTGTGGCAGATGTTCTAACTTGTGTTGGGACATTATCTGGTTGGATATCCTTGGTGAAGGATGATTATGCTCTGGTTCAGGAGATTGGTGCATACATTATGCCTAAGGAGCGTCTACATAGTCATACGGGAGAATGATGAAGTAGAAGGTCTGCCTTGGATGGAGAATGTAGAGAAGACTGAAGTAGATCAGGTATTGATTGATTGGAAGTCTGAAGATGAAGAGTATGATAGGGAATGACTGCCTTTGGAGAAAGGGACAATGGTACCAAAATGCATGTGCTTAGCAAGTGTGCTCAAATGTTCATCTTCATCTAGAGCATTAGTTAACCATGACTGGGGGAGTACTTATCTATGGATTTTGCTACAAAGGTACATATATTGTGAAGGTTACATGCTGATCAAGATTATGAAGTTTGGTTGAATCTTATGAGGATATAATGTCAGATAACATGTTATGACATTAGGTTGTTGGATGACATGTTGGTGTGGACATGAATGGTTCTAGCCATGTGAAGCTAATTGTTTGAATCATATGTGCACATGCTTCTGTGGAGGAGTCTGAAGGACGATTTTATTTGTGCAGATTTTGGAATTACTTTGTGAGGGTCTTTGTTGATGGGAGATGTCACACTTGTCTTGGTGTGTGAGTTCAGTGGAAGGCATTGTGTGTGTGCTTCATAACTTGTGGATGATTGTGTGAAGCATTCCTGACTGGATGGATGAAGACTGTGTCTGGATTTTCCAAAAGTTATGATCAAGGAGTTCATTGTAATCATTCCTGTGGATATTACAGAGAGAAGTTGATCAGCTTGGTAAGATGTGAGTTTTGGAGCATGAGAAGATAACAAACCAAGAGGGAATCATGTGAGTTTTGGTATTTGGATTGTTTGAGGATTAAGCATTAAGTGAATGCGTTCAGCAGGTGTGTTGAACAGAGGGTGCGCTCTAGAAGACATAAAGATGAGTCTTATGTTTTCCATTCATTTAAGGTGTTCTTCTTGCAAAGGAGCACTGGTTATCTTAGACAGGGGGAGTTGAACTTTTGTTGTTGAAGTAGTGCAGTTGTTTATCAAGATTGGTTGTGGCACTGGTGAGGGTGTTATGTTAGACAAGATGTCGTGACACTGGTGAAGTTCATGGTGGACATAATTTAGACCCGGTTCTATAGATTTGTGTGTTAATGGATTGAATCAGAAGTATACATTTACACCAATGTTTGTCATTTTTTTGGCCAAAAAGGGGGAGAGAATGGACAGTAAAAGTTGTTGAGTCTGGATTTTGAGTATGTTGGTTGGCAGATTCAGAGTTTGTCCAATTATGGCTAAAAAGGGGGAGATAAAAGTTGGCCTAGATAAGTTGGCCTAGATGTTGCCTAGTTGTATGTTGTGGTTCTAGTTTTGAGGAGGAGTTGTTACTGCTAGTTGTGTGCTGATGTTAGTTTGTATGGTGCTAATATCTCTTATGTAGGCAGAGATTGTTTTAGCCAAAATTAGCCAAAGGGGGAGATTGTTAGTTCTTGTAGTTGGCTGGAATTTTGGTAAAACAATGTTGTGTCAATGTTGATGTCACATGTCTGATGTCTTAACAATGGTTCCCAACATTAGTTGTTGCAGGGTGGCAGTTTTGTGTGCTAATGTTAAACTTGATGTCATGACATTAGTTGACAGAACATCAGAACATCAGTCTGATGTGTTTGGTTAGGGCTGCGTATATTAGTTTGTTTTGAGAGATCTGGTGGAGAGATTGCAGGCGAATATCTTGGTGAAGATATATTCTGGTGCAATCATATTTGGAGCAGATCTTGTTTGCTGTTTTAAGGGCTGAAAGATATGAAAAGATTTGAAGATAAAATCTTTTTTAGATTCAAATCATATCTGGCTAAAAGATATGAAGATTTAATTGAAGATTTAATTGAAGATCTATTTAGTAGCAGAATCTTCTGCAGATTTGTAGCAGTTAATATGCTGAGAATTAAAGCCCAAATCCAGTTGGGAAATAGGTTATAAATAGAAGCATTGTAACCTAGTTTTAGTAAGCCAGCCATCATGTAAATTATAAGGGCTGTGTTGGTTGATGAACCACCCGGTTTGTGGGATTGTCATCGTGTTTATCTCGAAGCCTGTAGGTAAGAGATGTATTGTTCTTAGAGGAAGCTGTTAAGCAACTCTAAGTATTGTTCTTAGTCATGAGGGTCATGTCTAGGTATTGTTATATGAGTGTGTCTTCTATGTGTTTGGAGAGTTTTTGGAAATCAAGTTGTTAATGCTGTGACTGAGATGTTGACTACTAGACATCATTGCGATGATTGGGAGTGAGATGGAGTCTCATATCTAAGTGGTCTCTTAGATAGAAGGGTCATTGGGTAGTGATTAAGTTAGTGGATTATCAACTGGTTTGTTGAGTCTGTAATTTGATACTGCTAATAGTGGACTTCCTTCCTGGCTTGGTATGTCCCCAGATGTAGGTTGTTAGACCGAACTGGGTGAACAAATTCTGTGTGCACTTTACTTTTCAGCAACTTCTTTAAATGTTTATAATTGCCTTGCTGTTTATGTCAGACCAGATGTCTCGACATCATGTAGGACATCTGGGATCTGTTATACCAGAATTTCATATATATATATATATATATTCCTAGAAAATAAAAGAAAAGCAATTAGAAAGAAAGGAGCGCAAAACTATAAAATAAAAGCAACAACCAGATGTCTAACTTAAAAAAAAAGAGCCTCAAAAGAAACACGTACTCTAACACACTCCACTCGAATGAGAGCCCGGTTAGACCTCAAACCACCAATACTATCATCAATATAACAAAGATACCACAAGCAAGACCCGAACCAATGAACAACCTTAGGATTGGGTCAGAACTTATAATCCACACTATTGGTTGAGACACATGATAATATTCTAAAATTAGTCAGAGTATGAGTTTGTCACTGATGTGTCAAGAAACCAATTACAAACTAAAAGGTACTCTTTTCCTCCACATCTTTTATGTTTTTTTAAGCATTAGATAAAATATTATCATTACACACATACTAAATAGCTTACACCACATCATGCCAAATTAGAGGAAAACCTCCCCTTAACTAAGTCTTAACTCCTAAATATAGGAAAAAAACTTAAAAAGAGCCAAATAGAGCCCATCCAACTTAAAAATATTATACCACATAGTAAAAGCTAAACTATAGGTAATAAACAAATGAGAAACAAATTCTAACAAATCTCCACACAAGATACATAAGATACTGTCTAGATCGACAAGAACCTTTCCCTTGAAAATATTTTCTCTATAAGGGAACCTACCCAGAAAAAACTGCCAATAAAAAACCAATACATTCTAAGGGGCTCAACTATCCAAAATAGTCAGGAGTTGAATTCTTCCTCGTAAAGCATGCATCATAGAAGGAAGGAAAATCTACTTGGATTGGATTAGCAGAAGCCACTGAAAAAATAACTGTTATTGCATTTGATTCGCTAATTTTTGTAGGCAAATTGTTTAGCACGATGTCTTGACAAGTTGTGTTACATCCTAGTGCGCGCTGCTCAAAATGTGTTATATGAACGTTGTCGCAGCGCAAAAAAATCCTAAGCATACGAACGCTCGAAATAATAACAAAGTCGCCACCGAAGTTTATTTTTTTAAGGGAAAACGCCGATAAAATTCTAAAAGAACCAAAATATAGTCGTCACAACCAAATTTAGGTTCGGGAGTCGGTTATGATTGGGAAAGGTATTAGCATCCTACACATCCGTTTTAATCAATGAGAATCATTTAGTTAGCTTTGCGAATATGAGTGTTAGCGTGCATTATTTGATTTCTTATTATTATTAAAAAATTTTATGTGAAATAAAATGACTAAAAATAAGTTTTTTATTACAGTGCTTGACAAGATGCGAATCTTACTCCTATGTATCCTCCAGTGTAATGAGGAATTCAAAGTTATGTAGTTCTTTGTAGCAAAAGTTTGAGTGTTGACTGATTTTAGCGAATGATGATTAGGTCAGACTCGAGCAGTTAAACATTTCTTGTTGTTCTCGTATGAGAGGCTGAAGCGTTTCTTTGTATGTCGTGTCAGAATGTATCCTGTTATGATTGCATTTGAGCGGTTAAACATTGTTTGTTGCTCGCGCATGGGAGGATGAAGCATTTGTTTGTATATCACGTCATAATGAATAAAACACGGTTCGTTTATGAAAATATTTGCTCAGTTGCACTTGGGCGGAAAAATTAAGTTTCATGAGTTCAAGTTGTTTTTAGGTGGATATGGGTATTCGAACAACAAGCTATTACAACTTGTATCCAAATACTCGGGGACTATGATCGATATGACGTCTAACTAATCCTTTTTCGTCCAATTTATCTATGAAATTTGTGAGGCAAATTAAGTAACGATTCCTTAATGGGAGACAAGCATTCGAATGGAAAGGTATTACGGCTTGTATCTAAATAATCAGAGACTAGCATGGATATTATGTCCAACTAATCCTTTTTCATCCACTAAAGAACGAAAAAAGGTTCGTTTAATTATTGTGTTTTGAATGGAAGACGAGTACTCGAACGACAAGCTATTACGACTTGTATCCAAATACTCGGGGACTAGGATGAATATTACGTCCAACTAATCCTTTTTCGTCCGTTTTATTTGAGAAAGGGGTTTTAATTTAAGTGTGAAAAGTATTTTTGGTTTTTTTTAAGAAAAATGATTTGATATAATCAAGAGAAAGATTTGATTATTTATTTGTGAGAGAAAGATTTGACTTAAAAATGTTTATTTCCAATTATTTTTACTAATTATTTTTATTCAATTAATCTAAGTTAATCAAACAAAATCAATAAATTCAGAATACAAAAGGAAATAAGGGGGTACATGCAAAAGGTGGTGCCAAAGTAAAAACAAAAATTGGCTTGGTCCAATTAGAAATAAAATAAAATAAATAAATAAATAATTAAAAAACAAGAGTATGGGTGCAAAAAATTCAGTGAGGTGGCGCCCTAAATAGGGCGCCTAGGCCTGAAAAGAGGCCGAAAAGCTTTCCCTCACACCCCTATTGTATGAGGAAGTAACAAACTGTGGGGGATAGAAAAACGGGAAAGGCCCAACGCTATAAGACCAAAATATTTCCACACAGATGCTCAACACAACATTTAGAGCAAGAAAAGATGTTCAACCCAACATTTGGAGCAAACTTCACCTAAAGGAAAGTTTGTTAAAGCAAAAATCTAGACAAAAATGGATCAAGGAGGGTGACCTTAACTCTAGATTTTTCCACAACATGATGACATCTAGAAGAAGGAAGAACTGTATTGTTGCTTTTGTCACTGAGGAGGGAAAAATGGAGGATGTGCCTTTGATAAAAAATGTTGCCAAAGCACATTTCCATCACAGATTCACTAATCCTAGTGGACAAAGACCATCCTTGGATAGGGTGAATTTTAATTCTTTGACTGAGGTTGATAGATTGTATCTTGAAGAGGATTTCTCTAGGGGTGAGATCAGGGGAATTATTTAGGAATGTGATGGGAACAAAAGCCCTGGTCCAGATGGATATGACATCACTTTCTTAAAAAATTGTTGAAATTTCTTGGGAGAAGACATCATTCGTGCCATTCAATAATTTCATCATACTGCCACCCTTCCTAAAGCCATCACTGCCTCTTTCTTGACCCTCATTCCAAAGATACTCAATCCACAAAAGTTGGAGGAGTGTAGATATATCTGCCTAATTTGTAGTATATACAAAGTGGTGACAAAAATTTTGGCCAATAGAATCAAGAAAGTCATTAGCAGACTAGTCTCCAAATCCCAAACTGGTTTCATACCAGGTAGGCAGATTCTTGATGGTGTCTTGGTCACTAAAGAGATTATTTATTATGCTAAGAGGAGAAAAAAAGAATATTGTTATTCAAGGTAGACTTTGCACAAGCATATGATAATGTGAGTTGGGATATCTTGAGATACATGTTAGTGAGGATGGGCTTTGGAATGAAATGGTTAAGGTGGATGGAGGGTAGTATATTCAAAAGCAGCATGTCCATTCTAATCAATGGAAGTCCAACAGATGATTTTAAGGTAACCAGGGGATTGAGGCAGGGTGATCCACTATCACCATTTCTGTTTGCTATTGTTTCTGAGAGCTTGGCTGGAATCATGAGGAATGTTGTGGATACCAATTTCTTCAGAGAATTCAGATTGGATGATGGATGTGGTGGACCTTCTTTCAGTCTCCTACAATTTACTGATGTCACCATCATGATTGGTGATAGATCTTGGAGCAACCTGTGGGCAATCAAATCCATCTTGGGAGCTTTTGAGATGGATTCTGGTCTAAGAATTAATACGAGAAAAAGCAAAGTGTATGGCATAGGATTTTCATTTGAATTTTTGTTGGCACCTTCCAATTTCCTCTTTTGTAGCATAGACAAAATTCCCTTCAAATTTTAGGGATCAAGGTGGGAGTCAATCCAAGGAGAACTGGAGCTTGGAAATAAATCATCTTTGTCTTTAAGAGCAAGCTATCTAGGTGGAAGGGAAAATTCTTGTCTTTAGGTGGCAGGATCACACTTTTGAATTCTATACTCAACAATCTTCCAATTCACCATATTTCCTTCTACAAGATACATGCATCTATCAAGAAGGAGATCATCATCATTCAAAGACACTTCTTATGGTAAGGATTAAAATAAGGCAGGGGCATTAACTGGATCAGTTGGGATTTGATGTGCAACAGCAAGTCAGAAGGACGTGTTGGTGTCAAAGAAATAGGAACTTTGTACCAAGCTTTGTTGTGCAAATGGGCATGGAGGTTCTTCAATGAAATTGATGCCATATTGAGTGGCATTGTGTCACATAGATATGGAGGAATCATTCACAATTTATGGCTGGATATTGACAAACAACCACCATCTCTCCAATCCCTATGGTGGAGGGATCGCATGATCATTGGTAAACACAAGAATGGCAGTGTGGAGGACAGATATGGCATGAAACAATTGGTCAAATTCAGACTTGGAAATGGTGCTTCCACACCATTTTGAAAAGGCATTTGGATTGGTCCCGCATCATTGGAAGTCATTTTTCCCGGCCTTTATTCACAAGCAGCAAACAAATTGGCCATGGTAAGTGAGTGTGGTGATTGGATAGAGGTTGCTTGGCATTGGCAGCTTAAGGACTTTGATGCTGCCTTTGACCCAACTCTTGCTAGAGAACTCAATGATTTTAAGATGATTTTGGCATATATCTTCCCTAACTCGATGGAAAAAGATCAACTCATCTGGATGGCAGTTGTTCATCATACTTTCTCTGTCAAGCAATGCTACTACAGCCTGCAGGTACTCGAGCCACAACAACAACATCAAGACCAGTTGGCATCCACTTGGAGGAAATTATGGAAGATGAAAGTTCCAACAAAGGTGAAGGCTTTTTGTTGGAAAATGTTGCATAACAGGTTACCAACAAGGCATCAACTCCTTAGAAGAAATGTCATTTTGGATCCATCTTTGGCCAAATATGTTTTTTGTCATGGAGAGATTAAAATAATTGATCATTTGTTGTTCAATTGTCCAGTCACAACCTTGGTTTGGAAATACGTGTGGGAATGGATTGACATGTCTTCACCTATGCAAAGTCATAATATCATGGATTTCATGCTTGTGTTGGAAGCTTTCAAAGGAAAGGTTCAAAAACATTGTGAGGGCACCTTGTGGATGATCACATGTTGGTGCATTTAAAATAAGTGAAATTTCGTGATTTTCAAAGAAGAATCTTGTCACGCAAGGGATATCGAATTCAAACATTAAATTTATTTCTTGGCTTGGTCTTCTCAAAAAATTATATTAATGCAACTTCCTTAAATGGTCCATTGCACCACTTGATTTCTTATTGTAATGTAACCACCTTGTTTTGGTGTTGGATTTTGGTGTTTCTCCACCACCCTTTGGACTTTCCTTGTATGTTAATATGAGTATACATTATACTCTCATCTAGGGGTGGACAGTCGAAAACCATCCGACAAAACCCGACCAAACCGAAGCCTAATTTTATCAACGGATCGGTTTATTTCGGGTTGCGGGTAAGCACGGTTCATTCATTTGGGTCTTATTGGATAAGACCGGTCGGGTTCGGTGATACATTTTTGATCCGTCGGAATCCAGACCCGACAGATTTCCAACTGGATTAGGGGTTTTAACATGAAATTGGCCCAGAAAGTATTTGGCCCAAATTCTTAATCACAATTAGGGTTACTTGCTTCTCTTCAGTCTCAGATTGCATTATTCACACAAAATCACATTTCTCATCGTTGTGAGTTATCTTCTACGAGGGTTATTATCAGCCGCCACCATCGCCATCGTCACTCATCCTTGACTCGCTTCAAGCTTCAAGCCATCACCATCATCTTCTTCGTCACGTCATCCCTGGTTCTCCGGTAAGTATCTTACTCTCTATCCGATGCATTTTTTTGTTTTCTTCTTCACGATTCAGTCAATCTCTCACAAGTATATATTGCTTTCTTCCTTCCTTCTTCAACTAGTGTCATTTGAGTTACTGGGTATTCAAAATTGTTTTCTGATTTTTGTATATTCTATTTAAAACGTGTTGTTTGGCTTGTTGTTACTTGAAATAGAAATTGAAATGTGTTGTTTGGCTTGTTGTTACTGGATGTTGTTAGAAAATAATTGCTGAAATAATTTGTTAATTTGGGTTGTAATATTGTTGCAGGAAAAAATGAAATTGGCTTTGTCTGGCTCAGTTGAAGCTCTTTTGGATGGAGCTAATAGTGTTACGCGGTTATTCGCAAATTTGAAGCTCTGTTGCAGTAAATTTGAAGCTCTTTTCCTCAAATTTGAAGCTCTGTTGAGAATTGTGTTAGAGTTGTGTTTGCATCCTGATTTCCTATATTTTATATACTGTAACTGTAAACCGTTTTGGAATCACCCACGCTTTTAATTAGCTTATTATGTTTCACTTTGTTTTTCCTTTCTGCAGCTCGCATTCTACGTGCAACTAGAATTGTTGCTCGCTTAGAATCCGTCTTGTTCAATATTAAGACTTGATAAGGTAAATGTTCATTTTGTATTTAGTTTGAGTCAATCAAGATAGTTAGTTAATAAAGTTGGAATTGTTAGTGAATTAATTGTTCAATTGAAATTTAGTTATTGAGTTTGTGAAGAAGATTTCAATTATATGAATTTTAGTGTAGGATGAAAATTTGGCTTTACATAGATCTTCCTCAAAATTGTCTTCTTGCCATGGTTTTTTAGTATAGAAGAAAATCATGCTCACATAGATCTTGTTTTTTATCTCATTTATTTTTCATTCTATTTTTTTGTCATGTTTCTTAAGTTGCAGGCCATATAATGGGAGTAGATTATGTTGTCTTGTAATATTTGATATTTTGCACATAAAAAATAGCCATCCATGGTGAAATGGTTACTGATAATGTGTGATACTGTGAGTACAAGGGGACTTAGGATTGCAAGTTGTTGCATTAAAACATGGTATTATGTATTTGTGTTTAATATTGTTCTTTCAAGGTTGTGGCAGGATATATTGTCTTGAAAGGTTAGATGAAGAAGAACCTTAAATGTAAATTTATCAATATATTTTATTGTCTTTTTATTAATTCATTATAATCACAAGTATGGTTTAATGTAGGTGGCTATTAGTCATAATGCTTCAGTAGAAGAATCCCAACAACATTATTAGCGAGTGAAGAAGAAAGCAAATAATTTAAATGAAAAGAAGATCATCTTTAGTGGGCTTGGTTTTTCTAATGTAACAGGTATTGCTTTCTATTTCAGGCCTTGGGTGTACTACTACATTTCTATTGATGACTTTGAAGTCTTAATGTTCATTTTCGTAGTCTTTCATTCTTAATTGACATTAGGTTCATTATGTATATTACTACCCATATCGTTATGTTGCAATGGTAATGATTTACAATTGTCCTTGTTTGAATTAACATGGCTAAGGTAAAGTCGAGTGTTGTTACTGTTATTATGATGCTTCAATTTCTATTTCAACTTATAATGACAACCTTAGCCTATACTTCATGTTTCTATCTTGTTTAGTGTTTGTGTTTATACTTCATAGCATATAACGTTAGTATTTTTTATTTTTTTAAAAAATTATAATATAATGATGCTTTGTCCACTCAATTGTATACTTAGGGGACAATTTGATATTGCAAATAAGGAAGCCATGGATGTATCTGTTAAATGGAGGCTAAACTATGATATGGAGGTACATAGGGTGAGTATGTGTTTTAAAAAACTTTCAGGGGTATGTGTTCTTTTCTAAAGATTTTTATTTTCTACGTTAAATTAGTATTATCCATAAATTGGTAACTTTGCAAAAGATACCTTATTATGATTTATCAATTAACAAAATTTATTTTGCTTTTCTGTAATAGTGTTTCTATTAGCTCTACAGATTTTAACACCCGTGTTTTGCTCATAATGAGTATTAAATGTATATCTAAAATGCAAAATTAAGGTTTTTATACCTGTTTTTATAACAATTTTGAAAATGAGATACGTTAAATATTTAGTCCCCTGTAGGGGTGTGCATGGTTCATAAACCAAACCAAATTGAACTAAATATATGGTTCAGTTTGGTTCTTAAAACCATTTTAATGAAACCAGTTTATTTTTTAAAAACTGGTTTATATTTGGATTGGTTTGGTTCAAAACTGGTTTATACCAAAAACCGGTTTTTGGTTGGACTATTTTTAAAACCAAATTTTCTCAAACTTGTTTTTTATTAAAACTCAGTTTTCATTTCAAACAACATTTTTCTAACGCCATCCAATCATTTTAAATCCATTTTCTGAAATCAATAACCTCTCGACGGTGGTAGATTTTAAATGTCAATTATAATATTTACGAAATTCGATCAACAATAATTTGATTTTTGCAAGAATATAGAATCAATAAAAATAATAAGAAATGGCAAAAAAAACAAATCATAACAAAACAAAAATGCATCGTGACTTGAAAATCTAAATGATTTTACTAGAGAATTTTTTTACTTGAAAATCAAGAGAATATATTCAAAAAATATAATTAAGAGCCATGATAAAAAAAAAAAAAAGGAGATTTCAGCTTGAGAGAGGATTAATGAAGACCATAAATAAAATTGGTGGCAATGCACTAATGTGTACTTAAGTGTTGTCTAGATATCTACATTATATTATTAATTTATAATTATGAATTAGAGACAAGGTGAAGAGTACATTGGTTAACCATTTATATATTGGTTTTAAAAAGTGGTTATTGGTTTTTTATGGTTTTAATGAAATGGATCCGAATCAGTTTTAATCAAAATAATATGGACATTTAAAATAGATGCACCGTATTTTTAAAATTGGTTCTTGTGAACCAGCTTTTTTGCACACCCCTAGTCCCCTTAGTTTATTCTTCATCTAATTTTGACCAATACTTTATACTTTATAGCTCAAGAACAAGGAATTGGAACAAACAAGATGATTGAGCTTTTAAATAAAGGTGTGTTGATACTTAAGTTATTATAATTAGTATCAATATTTTGTTTCACTGATGCTGGTTTTTCAATGTTTTATTGTAGATGAATTTGTTTCTTACTGTCACATTAGAAATGGAAGCTTGGTAGATGATTTTGTTCCATACTCCTCCATTAACAAGATGCAGCATGTTTAATGTGATTATCTAAAAAATATGTCTAATGGTTATGAAAAAGTTACTTGAAAATGGAAAGCTTGCTTAGAAATGGAAGTTTGGAAAAAATGACTATATTTTAAAAAGTGTCAAGTCAATTATCATAATAAAAATAACTGTATCTTGAGATGAAAAATTTAATTCATTCAGGATCTTAAATTTGTTTAATGAATTTACTCTAAGTACTATTTTTCTTAAAAAATAGACTGTTCTGTTTTGAATGAATAATGATTCAAAATAGCCAAATTTATTGAATTGAATACCGCGAAAAAAAATTAAAATTTCACAAATTAAGTGTGCCATAAAATTTTAATTGGCCCAGTAAATATAGGCTAAAAATAGCCCAATTAATAGAATTGAAAAATGTAGGAAAAATTAAAAAAAAAAATCATAATTTTTAAGTGGGACATAAAATTAGACTGGCCCAACAATTAGCTAAAACCAAAATAAATTGATCTAGTTAACCGAACCCGAAAAAATCCAAACCCGAAAAAATCAATAGTTAAATTGGTCGGAATTGAACCAATATATATCACCCGAGAGTTTGGCCGGATTGGGGTTTTGGGCCCGAACTCGAACCGGCCCGAACCGATGTCCACCCCTACTCTCATCAATGAAAGTCTTTTTCTTATAAAAAAATGAAGACTAAAGTATGGTTTACCCATATTTTTGTTTGAATATTTGATTTTATTATTGAATGATAGATGTGTATGATTTAATGTTTGATTGATTTATAAATGACTTATAATATAAGATTCATTAAAAAATATAAATTTTTTTCTAACTTATTGACTATTTGTGAAAAAACTATCCATAATTAATCCGAAGATTAAAATCCAGACTTTCTATAATATGTGATCACTGAAATAAGGTATAAGGTATAGTGAACAACACCCTTTACATGTTAGCATTTTTTTTGCACGTATAAAATAATTTAGTTGCTATGTGAGCTAAAAACTTGACAAATCATAACAATATGGGTGTTGTGTTCAATTGCGAAACTAAAATATTTGGATACCAAAATCAATTATAAAGACTAAAGTTCTACATGAGACAAAACATGGACTAAATCACTAAAACTCCAATAAACTTCATCCCTGTATTTAATTTGGAAAGAATTGTCAACTTAATCCCTATCACTAGTACTGTTGAATGGGGGAAAATGCCAGCAACAAGAAGTTTCTCAATCACTTTTTTCTGTATGGGTAGTTGAGACATTAATATCATGTTAACATTTTCAGACACTACTGATATTAAGAAGAAAATGGGCGAAGAAAAGTGATTGTGTAGAAGACTATGCACCTACAAAGACTTTGAGCTGTTGAGGATAATGTTGAATTACACCAAGAGGCAGTTGTTGTTAGAAGGCCCATTTTTGAATTACAATCAATTTTTGAATTTTCTTACAAATATGTTTCAATAACTACACCTTGCTTTGTTGTGAGATTCTAAGTAATTACTTGAAATATTTATTTTGAGGGTGTATTTAATTTGGGATTTTAAAAATTTGAGTTTGACTTTCATCTATTTATTTATCTACTTTAGTTAATATTTATCTACTTTGGTTAATACATATTCATAAGAAAAATAGATACGATTAAATAAATAAATAAATTCTTTGGTGGCTATTATTTTGGTTAAGTATCAATATTTTTAGGATAAATAAATTTAAAATTTTAATTTATTTTAAAATAAAAAAATACTAAAATATAATAAAATATTGAATATTAAGAGATACTGATACCCAATTAAATTTTAAAATATCACAATGTTCACCTTACAAAATACTATTATAATATTCTCTTATTTGTATTTATCATTTTTATAAATGGATATTGAATGGGGATATATAAATTAAGTAGCACAAAATCCAAATGTGAATCCTAAATAATATACACTGAGATTTCCTCTAAATCAAACCTAACCACTTTGACCAATACGCTAAGATGGAAGCAACTGCGAATATCCTTTCTAAAGATCCTTCAAAATTCTCCAGATCAAGTTATTCATCTGCCTATCGTATTCAAAGTATGGCACGTCGCACTTGGCTCCCTCTCTTTCTGCACACTTTGTCCCCTCTTGGATGAAGGGGTTCTTCCTCGGGTTTCTCTTTACAGCGATTTTCTTATTTCTTCACCTCATATGCTTCCCTACACATATTTTTGTTGGTGGCCTTTTTAGATTAACTTCTCAGTCTCCTACTTCAAGTGATTGCAATCGTCAACGTGATGGCCCCACACTCTATGGTACTTGCATCATTTTTTTAGTCCATTCCCATCACGTTTTCTTTGGGCATGTTTGGCTCGAGGAGGATCTTCGCAATATAAACTCTTTGTAGAATTTTCTCGCAGTTTGTATTCATCAAGGTGAAATACTCATAGGCTTATGTTTGCTTTTGAATGTTGATTTTTCTCGGATGTGCATCTGGTTCTGGTGCTTTCTTTGCCCATCCGCTTATGATTTCGACACCCCTCATCTCCTTTGCATCTCTTGTTATATTTTCTGTGTTGCTCTTTTCTCCTTTAATGTGGCATTCTTCCTTCACCATGATCTCCTCCATTGATGATGCAGACTTCTGAGTTTGGGACTCATTGAAATATCCCACCTTGAGGACGTTTAGGAAGGCTCTTACGGATATTTTGTTGTTTGTTTGGGAAAAATGGTGTATCATTTTCTAAGCAGGTTCTAATAGCTAGTTAAGGAGAACCTCAAAAGGCTCATATACTAGCGTAAAGAAGTTTCTTTCAACGTGCTCATCATGAGCTTGCATTATAGAATTTGTGGCAACAATGACAGCCATCAAAATGTTAACTGTTATGATGTGCTTCTAGGGATCACTATTGCCGTCAAAGATCTCCAACGATGCTGGTTTGAAATTGTCTAGGACTTAATCATCCCAAATTTCTTTCATCGAATGTTACATGTCGATCGGATCCTCCAATTCCCTACCTTCAGGCTGAGACTGTTGTAAGTCAAGAACATTGCCTTGTAACAGCCCATTATGACGATGTAGATCCTCCATAATGATCAGTAACTCTACTATCGTAGCTATAACCTTGTGTTATTGCTTCCGGTGGTTGCTCTCGCATTGGATGGAAAGTGAGAATGATGGTTTGAAAATTTTTGTATGGCCTAGACAAGTTTTATTGGAGCTCTACAGGAGCGCCAAATGTTTATTTAAAACACTATTTGATAACCTCTCAGATACATGTTAGAAAGAGTCAGATTGGGTAACTTCTATATTAGAATTGAGTTTCTCTTCTTCCGTTCCCGAGCATGTCTCTTATACCAACTCTTGATTACCTGATCCAAGACAAAAGCTTTAAATGTCGTTAATCGCCATAATGGACATTCATGGTCATTTATGTTATTCAAACACCATGTTTACTATATCTGGAAAACAACCTTTAATGTATAGATATTATGTTATGTTGACTAATAAATACTCGACCATCGTAATTCCCCAGAATATATATATATATATATATATATATATATATATATATATATATATATATCCCTAGAAAATAAAAGAAAAGCAATCAGGGAGAAGGGAGTGCAAAACTATAAAATAAAAGAAACAACCATATGACTAAGTTAAAAAAAAAAGTGCCTCAAAAGAAACACCTACTCTACAAAACTCCACCTGAATGAGAACCCAGTTAGACCTCAAACCACCAATAGCATCATTAATATAACAAAGATACCACGGGCAATACCTGAACCAATGAACAACCTCAAGAATGGGTCAGAACTTATGATCCAATATTGGTTGAGATACATGATAGCATTCTAAAATTAGTCAGAGTATGAATTTGTCACTGATGTGTCAAGAAACCAATTACAAACAAAAAATACTATTTTCCTCCATTTCTTTCATGTTTTTAAGAACTAGATAAAATATTATCATTACACACATACTAAATAAATTACACCACATCATGCCACATTAGAGAAAAACCTTTCCTTAACTAAGACTCAACTCCTAAATATAAAAAAAAAAACTTAAAAAGAACTCTAGGATTTCGAGGAAGAGCCACCTATAACCCTTCCCACTTAAAAATCTTTTCCCCCACAGTAGAAGCTAGACTTAAGGTAATAAACAAATGAGAAATAGATTCTAACAAATCTTCACACAAGATACAGGAGATACTGTCTAGATCGATAAAAACCTTCTGCTTGAAAATATTTTCTCTATAAGGGAACCTACCCTGGAAAAGCTGCCAATAAAATACCAATACATTTGAGGGGGCTCAAATACCCAAATTAGTGGGAAGTTGAATTCTTCCTTATAAAGTGAGAATCAGAGAAGGAATGAAGATCTACTTGGATTAGATAAGCAGAAGCCACTGAAAAAATAATTGTTATTACGTTTGATTATCTAATTTTTGTAGGAAACTTGTTTAACATGATGTCATGACAAGTTGTGTGACATCCTAGTGCGTGCTGCTCAGACTGTGTTATATGATCATTTTCGCGGCGCAAAAAATACCCGAGCATACAAACGTTCGAAATAATAACAGAGTTGTCACCGAAGTTTATTTTTTTAATGGAAAACGTCGATAAAATCCTAAAAGAACAAAAATATGGCCGTCGCAACTAAATTCAGGTTCGGGAGTCGGTTATGTGTGGGGAAGGTATTAGCACCCCACACATCCATTGTACTCAACGGGAATCGTTGAGTTAGCTTTGCGAATATGAGTGTTAGCATGCGTTATATGATTTCTTCTAATTATTAAAAATGTTTATGTGAAATGAAAAGGACTAAAAATAAGTTTTTTTATTATGGTGCTTGACAAGATGAGAATCTTGCTCCTACATATCCTCTAGTGCGATGAGGAATTCAAAGCTACGTAGTTCTCTGTAGCAAATGTTTGTGTGTTAGTTGATTTTAGTGAATGATTTTTAGTTCGCATTCAAGCAATTAAACATTGCTTGTTGCTCGCGTATGGGAGGCTGAAGTGTTTCTTTGTATGTCGCATCAGAAAGGATCCTATTCTGATCGCATTTAAGTAGTTAAACAGTGTTTGTTGCTTGCGTATGGGAGCCTGAAGCGTTTATTTGTACATCTTTTCATAATGGATTAAACACCGTTCATTCATGAAAAGATTTTCTTAGTTGCGCTTGGGCGGAAAAAGTAAGTTTGATGACTTGAAGTTGTTTTTAGGTGGATGCGGGTATTCGAACAGCAAGCAATTATGACTTGTATCCAAATACTCAAAGACTGGGATGAATATTACATCCAACTAATCCTTTTTCGTCCAATTTATCTATGAAATTTGTGAGGAGAATTAAGTCACGATTCCTTAACTGGAGACAAGCATTCGAAGGACAAGCTATTATGGCTTGTATCCAAATACTCGAAGACTAGCATGAATATTACGTCCAACTAATCCGTTTTCATCCACTAAAGAACGAAAAAAAGGTTCAGTTAATTATTGTCTTTTGAACGGAAGACGGGTACTCGACCGACAAGTTATTACATCAAGTATCCAAATACTCGGGGACTAGGATGGATATTACTTCAAACTAATCCTGTTTCTTTCGATTTATTTGAGAGAGAGGTTTTAATTTAAGTGTGAAAACGATTTTTGGTTTGTATTGTAAAAAATGATTTGATTTGATCAAGAGAAAGATTTGATTATTTATTTGTGAAAGAAAAATTTAACTTTAAAATGTTTATTTCCAATTATTTTTACTAATTATTTTTATTTAATTAATCTAAATTGATCAAACAAAATCATTTAGTTTAGAAAATGCAAAAGGAAATAAAGGGGTGGGGGACATGCAAAAGGTGGTGCCAAATTAAAAACAAAAATTGGCTTGGCCCAATTAAAAAGAAAATAGGAAAAAAATAAATAATAATGAAAACCAGAGTAAGGGTGCAAAAAAGTCAGGTAGGTGGCACCCCAAATAAGGCGCCTGGGCCTGAAGAGAGACCCAAAAGCTTTCCCTCACACACCCTGATGGTGTGAGGAAGTAACAAACTATGGGGAATAGCAAAAAGGGAAGGGCCCAACGCTACAAGACCCAACTTGTTGGAACAAAATTTTTCATATACCTTAGGTTTTGAGAACAACAAAGTACTTAAAGTACAATTGGGTATACTAACATATGATCAAGTGTTCAGTATCATGTTCTTAAAAATCATCTTTCAATTGACCCAGATAAAAGCATATGTAAAGAAGCAAACTGACTCAGGTTCTGATGACTCTGAACGTGAATATCAGCTTCTGAATGATCAGAATCTGAACATGGTATCCCTGCCTCGGGTAACAGCTGAGACTCTAAGACCTTAGCTTAAGGTGCTCATCCTCTGATTCGTACTCTATCCAAAAAAAGATTAGTCTTGTCAAAAGCTAGAAGTTTGAAGAAAGTCAACTAGGGTTTCATTTTTGCAAGGTTCGAGGAATGGTGATGAGACCTCTTAAGTTTTCCCCCAAGGTTTTGGTAGATACCTAGTATGAGAAAGACGGTGTGGGAAGTGCTTTTGTTCAATGGATAATAACATTAGCTAGATACATCCTCCAATGTCTCTCTTGGATTGATTATTAACAAAGAACTCTTATGCAAGTTACCTTCCAACAACTCTTTTTTTGCCTCTATAAAAGGGAGCTGGGGATTTAAAAGAAATATACAACACTACATCAGAATAACATTTAGCACAACTTTAAAGCTAAATTTTATGACTGGTATTGCATAAGTTCTTAAGATTTCTTATCTTTGTTTATCTTAGAAGTCTTAAGAGTTAAGAACCTTTGTGGTTATTGTAGAACTGCTATACTTCTGATTGAACATCAAGTATAGTTGTTTCCTTTTTACTAAACTATTTATTTAAAGTTGAGGAAGTCTCTTGTAAGGTTGCTTGAGCACTGAAGTCTCTTGCGTATGAGGTTAAGTAGTGAAGTCTCTTTCTAGTGTCATTGAGCAGAAGTCTCTTGCAGGATTGCTTGATCGGAAGTCTCTTTCTGGTTTAATTGAGCAATTGAATTCTCTTTCTAGTTTGATTGAGAAAAGTTGTAATCAGTTTTGAGTATAGTGAAAATCTCTTGTTGAGACAAGAGGACCATACTACTCTCAGTTTAGGAGAGGAACCAGGATAAACTCTGTGTGTTTCTTTGATTACTACTTCTAAACTTTATTCTTTCAACTGCTATCAATATCTCTAATCAGACTCTGAACTCGTTTAGAATATGGAGTTGATTTTAAGAAGTATAAAAAGAAATAACTTACACAATTTAACCCCCCTTCTTGTGTATTTTTCTCACTTTTAGTTGGCATCAGAGCACGGTATGTACTATAACACTTAACAGAGGTGCAGAAAATATATTGAGAAAAATACATCCTTAATCATGCTTGTTAGTCCTGAAGTGACTAGTCATGTTGGAAGTTCTCCTAGTGGTAATAATAGCCACGATCAAAGTACATATGGTAAAAAAAAACTATATTGATAGACCACCAACATTCAGTGGAGACTCTACTGAATTTGAATGGTTGAAGAGTAAGATGTACAGTCACATCATTGGTCTGGATGATGAGCTATGGAATATCTTCAAAGATGGCATTGACATTCAAGTCAATGGCGTTGGAATGGTTTCTGATAGAAAGTCTCTCACTCCTACTCAGAAAAAGACATACATAAAACATCATAGAGTGAGAGGCATTCTTTGTTTTGTCTTTCCTCATTCTTAGTACATAAAGATTATTGATAAGTTAACTACCAAAACTATCTTTAAATCTTTATGTTCTACCTATAAAGGTAATCAATAGGTTCAAGAAGCTAAAGCAAATCTTCTGGTTCAACAATATAAGTTATTAAGAATGAAAGATTATGAGAACATTGAAATAGTGTTCTCAAGATTTTAAGTTCTTGTGTATGGACTTCAGGTCTTTAATAAGAGCTACACTACTTCGGATCATGTCAAGAAGATTCTTAGGAGTCTTCATGCCAAATACAAACCCCAAGTTACTGTTATTCAAGAGGCTAAAGACTTAAACACATTAAGTCTTAAAGTCTTGTTAGCAATCTCCAAAACCATGAGATTGAACTAAATGGATACGAGCTTGTAAAGTAATTTAAAACACTGGCTTTAAATTCTGTTGCAAGGTCTTAAAAATTTTATCAGACTAGGAAGCATAAAGAAGCTACTCATGATGAAGCTTCTGATGAAGAATATGAAGATGATGAAATGGCTTTCATCATCAAAAGATTTCAACACTTGGCCAAGAAGAAGAATATATTCTCTAGTAGAAAAGGAGCCTTTAAAGGGTCAAGTTTTGGAAGTGATAAAGATGATCAGAAAGTGTTGCGGTGAGAATCGGATAACAAGCTATTGATTAACTTGCATCACATTTCTTTGAATTCACCACCGCCTTTGATTTATCTAAAGGAAAGGTTCAAGATCGAGAAAACCTAAAGGGGGGAGATCTAAGGTTCGGGGGTTGGTTATACTAAGGGAAGGTATTAGCACCCTTAATATCAGTAGTACTCTACAGGAACCTCTTGTTTGTTCGTGTTTATGTTATGTTTGCTTGCTAAGGAAATTTGTTAAGGATAAAGGTAAAAGCCTAAGGGTATGTACACTATGTTTGCTCGCCAAGATGTCGCATCTTGTGCCTACGTATCTGACTAAAGAATCAGAGCAACCGTAGTTCACCTGGTTAAGGGTTTTGGAGGAACCATTGGCTGTGGCCAAAGTTCCAAAGGGAACGAGTATGAAACTCGTATAGAGTTGAGGAACTCTCTAAGTCTATGTTATAAAGGGAAGTGAGTACTCATGATGATGAGAATCACATAGAGTTTAAGAACTCTATCCTAGTTCTAAGTTGTGATGTAAATGGCTCTCATGAGGCCAAGGGAAAAGAGAGTACTATGAGGATGATCCTTAGGAGGTTTGGAAATGGCTCTTAGGAAGCCGAGGGGTAATGAGCTATCTATGACAATGAAGTCAATAGAGAGACTTTCCTTTGGAATAACGGGGACATATTTACAGGAGTCGAAATAACATATATGGTTTCAAAAAAAACTCGAAAACAATAAGCATTAACCAATCAATATTTCACAGATGAACATGAAATTTTTAATTTTAAACCAGAGGCATGGTAATTGATAAAGTCAAGAAATAAATTCAAGCAAATATTGTTTACGTTGCTGCAAAGCTTCAAAAGAAAACTTAACACTTTCCAGAATCGGTTGATGATTTTTTTTCTTTACAAAACTCAGGAATTAAACACAAGGCACAAGCATATTTTATTTTTTATTTTGAAGTTCTTTTAGGAGGAAAAAATGACAAAATGATAATTGAAATAAAAAAAACAAAAAAGAAGAAAAAGTGAAGTGGCAGTCGCCACATAAAAATGCCACAATGTGTGGCAGGTGCCACAACATTGTGGCAAGTGCCATGAATGGGAGAGAGAGGTGACAGGCGCCACACTCACTCTTCAATACATTTTTAGAAAGAAACGAACGAACCTCCTTTTCCTCGAAGTACCACGGCAAGGTTGGACGGTGAAAAACTCAAACCGAAAAACACTTGTAAAAAAAATTTTATCAGAGTATCGGGGAGAAAGAAATGAGAGCATTCACTATTTTTCAGTGAACCTGGTGTGAAGAATTTGCTGAAGTGTGGGGCCCTATTTATAGGAAAAATGTGAAGCTTGCAGTATGGCCAAAGTTACACTTTTCAAATTTCGTGCAATTGCAAGTGGCTTGGTTGCAAAAGTCTTTGTTTTCAGAACTAGGCTCAGAAACTAGGTTGTGCTGAAGAGACGTGAGTCATGCTTTGCTGAAAAGGCTTTGTTTCATATCATGATGAATTTTATGTCCACTTGCTTGGCCTTGTTTAAAATCATTATTTAAATTGGAGCAACAATTCTTAGAGGAAATGAAAAAAAGTAAAAAGGAAGAGGTGGCCAACGCCACATTATTTTATGGTGGGTGCCACAAAATAATGTGGCAGGTGCCACACCAAAGTGTGGTGGGCGCCACATCTAGGGAACAAGTGTGGCAGGCGCCATAGAGAATGGTGGCAGGCTCCACCTTCTCTTTCCCTTTTTTTTTTGTTATTTCTTTTTCTTTCTATTTTCTTTTCTTTTTTTTTCTTTTTCTTTTCAAATGAAAATAAAAATAAAATTCACAAGTACCAACTCCCCGTGTTTTCAGGTCGATCACATAAAAAATGAGACATGGCTAGGATGCTCCTTTTGTTCCAAAATCATTAGAATCGGAGGCTTGGTTTCTTTGATCAAAACCTTAATTTCTTCAAGAATTCCAATGGGTGATCTTTGAGGATCTTGCTTCTTCATTCTACTCCAAGGTCCATAGATGGCCTCTCAGGTGAAATCGTATTCCAAAACTTGGAAACCGGTCTTGATCAAAATCAAAGGCACTGGTTGACGGATGCTGATAAAACCCTAGTTTTGAGTCACGGTGAATCCTGTGGTTTAAGGCACTTGTAACAGGAACCAAACACGCTTGATTTTTGTTGAGTGAGATCTCTTAAAAGTATGTGAGCTCAAATGGTTGATGAACCTTCTAAGCTACTGCCTGATCACAACAAGGTTCTTCAATGAATCTTCAGGTTAAAACCCTAATTCCACAACTCTTGACCAGATACTCTTTTCTTGATTTCTCTTGACCCAAACTGGTGAACATTTGTGATGATTGTATAGAGCCAAAGAATGTCTTAGGAGACCTTGAATCACATGAGAGAGTCTGATTTATTGACTTTTGTTCTCTTTCCTGTGCAAATCTGTCTTTCACAAAAGAAACAAAATAGCAAGATATGGTGGTTAGTTAGATGATTGATCCCTACATGTAAGTGCAAGATGTTATGACATCTAAGGGGTAAAATTTGGGGTACAACAGTTGCCCCTATTTAAATAGCTTTACCGGATGACACGAGGAAAGAAGGTCCTCGGGACATCCAGGTGAAAGGTATTTAAATATAGCAATCCGAAATTTTTTTCCCTTAGATGGAATGCAGATGCTAAGGACAAAAACAGACATCCATATGCTGACATACCATGAACTTCTAGTATTATGATTATGATGCCATGATAGTGCAAAGATGCAGACAAACCAAACTCCAAGAACAAATAGCAAACCACCACAAATGAGCTTATTGGGGAAGGATAAAGGTTAGTATCCACAAGGAAGACTCACTGGGGATACAGGTTGACCAATAAAAGAGACTCACTGGGGAGACTTTGAGGAAACACTGGGGATGAAAAAAATAAAGGGGGAAAACCCTACAGATCCTCACTGGGGATAAAAGCCAGAGAGATGTTCTCCACTAGGGAAAGATCCCGGGAGATGGATGACAGGTTCATATGTGACCGGACGACACATGGGGAAAGAAGACATGTTCTTACTAGGCATGAAACCAGAAAGACGACATGACCTCCACTGGGGATTAATTTGAAATAAAAGGATAGATATCAACAAAAGATTTTCTGGGATTTTCTTATACTGAAGAGTTTAAACGGGATCTTCAAGAAAAGCCAAAAAAGATATAGATAAACTTTGGGTACCAGTATGGGCTAGATTTGAAGTGCCAGTATGAGCTGGACTTTGAATGCCAATATGAGTTGGGCTTTGGGTTTAAGTTCACATGGGTTCTAGGTTCATATCTGACCTGGGTTTTAAGTTCATATCTGACCTAGGTTTTAGGTTCATATCTGACCAGAGTTTAGGTTCACATTTGACCTGAGTTCAGACAACTGGTTCACATTTGACCTGCGTTTAGGTTCACATTTGACATGGGTTCAAACAACGGGTTCACATTTGACCTGAGTTTAGGTTCATATTTGACCTGAGTTTAGGTTCACATTTGACTTGGTTTCAAACAACGGGTTCACATTTGACCTGAGTTTAGGTTCACATTTGACCTGGGTTTCAATGCCACCAATTACTGGACTTTAGGTATCCATATGAGGGGATTAAGTATCAGATAAGTCAGTACCGGGGTTGCATAAATGAAGATTAGACTTCCTGGGGAATACCAATTATGGTTGAAAAAGTATTGGATAGTACCAGGGATAAATAAGCTTCTCATAAGAGACTGCAACTTATCGCCATAGAAAAACAAACTTCTCCAAGAGATTGCTACTTGTTGTTGATTTAAAAATTCCAAAGATATGTTGATATTACAACACTGTTGGAGAAAAGATTTTGTCTTCAACGAGGATTTGCAAAAGATTCTTCCTGCGAGACACAGTGCAAAATAAATGCACGTTTCAAATTAGGTTCAGCAACCTAAATAGGCCCAAGGTCCAAAGTTCAATCCAGGAACAAGCTAGAAAGAAACGGTCAAACAAGACTACAACCATTGAGGAATGAGCTCAAATGGAGATTTATCTTATCCAAACATGGAAAAGATAACTTAACCAACCATCATCCACGAAAACCAATCTCTGTGGGGAATTCAGAAGGATGGGCACTTTATGCCTAGGGCTGACAACTCTATTGGAGAGAATAGACAAACCCAGTCACTTGGGGAGATAAACACCAAAGTTATCAAAACAGGTAAACACCACCAAGGAAGCAGAAATGCTAAGATGCTATGCACGAATGCTTATATTCCATGCTTATGCTTATGCTGATAAAATAGACAAAAAGAGAAATCGGAGATGAAATAAACATCTCGACAAGGATACCCAGCCAAACTCATCAGATTGGACCGTTACTGGGGATGAACTTGCAGAATCAGTGGTTCTACTTCAAGATTACAAACTTCTATGGGGAAAAAGTAATCCACTTAGCGTATAGCGTCATGACTTTACTAGGATTGCCATCATGAGCTTGATTTCTTCATTGGAGGGAAATCCATGGAGAATTGCCAAGATTATCTGAAGTGACAGCTTACTGGGGAGCCGACAAAGGATGTTACAAGACAAAGTAACTCTGCATCCCCCTGGCATAATGTTCATCTTCAAATCTTATCTGCCCCAGGCTATATGGTCTATCAGAAGACGATACCAAGAGGATTTCACAAAAGAATCGGCATGCAAGATGCTTCAATATCTTCAAACTCTTGGAGAGGTTTATGAATCTCGGTATAACTGTCCCAGATTAACTGCATTGGACAACGAGGTCCTTGAACTTGTTCTTCAGACTGGTTGTCGACAACTAGGGAACAAACTTACCCCTGTCAGCTTGGTTGATCTGTGGAGGAGATGCCCCAGACTAGTTGACCTTTGAGAGATTTGTCAAATTTTGACCTGACCGCTTTCTGATTAACTGATCTGTGAGAATAAGTCATCAAAAGGATTTTACAGAAGAATTGGCATACCAGATGCTTCAATATCTTCAAACTTTCGAAAAGAAATGAACCTTGACATAACTGCCCCAGTTCGACTGCATTTGCAATACAAAGTACTCAGACTGCGGTAGAAATAACTGGGGAACAAACTTTCCCCTGTTGGTAGGTCATTGAAGTCCAAACTTGTCATAAGATGACCTCAAGAATGCTTGCCCCAATATCCTGAACTTTTGGAGAGTTCTGCCCCTGATTCAATAACTCTTGGAATGGCGGATTGACAGATCCTTCCACCTAGTTGCCCCTGACTGAGTTTCCTTTATCAAATCAAATTCCCTAGTTGGTTGCATTTGTTGGGATTTCTTTTGATATTGAATTATTTTACAAACAAGTATTGTTCATTAAAAGTTGGCAATTTCAATGCAACATTAATGCAAACTTCTGAAATCAAGTTTATTGATGAAACACACACGGTGGAATGATTAAATCAAAACAAAGTGGATCTAATTATTTACAGATGAGGTGATCAACACACGCAAATATCAAAGATCATTAGGAGTCAGGTTAATCAACGTTGATGTAATATGCTTTCAAAACAACCGTACCTCAATTAGGTCTTTTAAGGGTTGTAACGTGGCCTGGTTCATGGTTTATGAAACAAAGGATAAAGGCTCAAAGTTTATTTTTCCCCACCCCATCTTCGTGATGAACTCCAATCCTACGCTCAGTTAACTCAAGCTATACATTCAAGTTCCTATGGGCTAGGAATGAATTGATGATAGTTGATGATGATTCAGACACCTTTGTAGTCATTACTCCTTTGCAGAATTTGATTATCCTTTATTGCTGAGGTTTTGAGACCTCCCTTTGTCTTTACTAAGGTTTTGAGACCTCATCTTTTCTTCATTGAGGTTATGAGACCTCTTCTGTGTTTTTTGAGGTTATGAGACCTCTTATGTCTTCATTGAGGTTATGAGACCTCTTCTTTTCTTTGTTGAGGTATTGAGACCTCTTCTTTGTCTTTGTTGAGGTTATGAGACCTCTTCTTTTCTGTGCTGAGGTTTTGAGACCTCGTCTTCGCCTTTTTTGAGGTTATGAGACCTTTTTTCCTTCGTTGTCATTTGATTTGAGAGAGCTGCCTAGTGTCTTGCATGAAGCACTTGCATTAGAATGCCAACCAAGTTAACTGAGAACTACCCTACCCCAAGGTTAAGATTTTCGGGTTTTTTGTGTAAGGAAAGAAAACTCTACTTCTAGGCTCGAAGGGGTTAACGAGGGATTATCTTCCATATTTCTCCAGTGTTTGGGAATTGAAACAATGCCTTACATCCTCGGCAAGGTTTAATCGAAAGCATACCACAGCAATTATGGATATAATATTTTCATCATCCTCCCCAATCTTTGTTTTAACAACAATTTGATAAGTGGAATGTAACAAGATAAAGATATGTTTTTTTTAACATAAAAGTAAATGAGTGATATAGAACCTTGAGAGGCCTCACAGGTCATTTTCCTTTGTTGCCATCTAGCTCAGAATTTGGCTCAGAAATCGAGACATTAATATCTGGTCTTCTTCCTTTGGGTGCTAGTGATTCTATCACATCTTGCAACCTGAGCTTGAAACTCTTGCACTCCTCTACGAGGTGCCCCCCTGTCTTGGTACAATATCCACATTTGACATTTGGATGGTCTTCTTTAAAGATCAGACTCTTGTTGTGGATCAATTTTTGTACGGAGGTGTCATACCCCAAATTTTGACCACCAAGATTACCATAATTGTGAGCACCTTCATCACAATATGGATGATCTTTCATACTCATTAGTCTCCCTAAAGATGGGTGAGCATTCACTACAATCAAGAATTAGGGTTTCAAGCCCACTCGGAGCCTTTAGACAAAGGATCAATCAAGAAAGGACATGATCTTCAACTTGTCTAAATCTCTCAAACATCCACCAAGGATCAAGAGGACTCCAACATCAATAATCAAGCACAAAGCTGCAGCATTTCAGATGAATCAAGTCTCAAGATCGCCAGTGTCACCAAATTAGAGTTTTGGTGGACCAGGGCCTCCAGATGGAAATTTTCCTCTGGGCATGAGCCAATGCTTCAAAGCACAACCCAAGATACTCAAAGGGACCTCATGGACTCAATCATAAAGTCAATTTAGCCTCAGGGGATGCATTCATCAAAAATCAGGAATTAGGGTTTCATGACCTAATTCACCCCTAAGTTGACTTTTGGGACAAAACATGAGCCAAGACCTCAAGACATGATTTGAGGGTCTCTCATATACCACATTAATCCATTTACAACAATGGATTAACCTAAGAAGCTTGATCAACAAGTTTCAGTTTCATCTGGACCACAGTTAGGGTTTTGAGGAAAAAGTCAATTGTACCTTTGACTTTTGATCAGGACATGCTCCCAAACCTTGGGACAAAAGTCAACACACCCTATAACACCTATGGAATCCATCTATCAAGTTTGATTTAGGTCAAGGACTTGATTTTGTAGAGAATCGCACAGTTTGGAATTCATCTGACAAAAAGTCAACTGTGCCAAAAAGTCAAAGTTTGACTTTTTAATTTTTTTCATCAATTATGGTCCCTTAACCCTAAAATGATGTTAATGTGTGATTGGAATCATCATTCATCAAGAAAAATCAAGAAAAATGGGATAACTTGTAAAAGGGGTAACCATAAATAACTTAGAAATTTTCTAAGTTATTGAACAAAGTGGCTAGGGTACCAACTTTGGAGGATCATATCTCCTAAACCACAAGGCCATTTTTCCCCATTCAAAGCTGGATTTGTAGCTCTCATGGCCCTCTACAAAAGCTTCAACTACACCTCATTCCAATTCATCATGGATTTTGAGTTATGGTTGGGTCAAAATGGCTGAAAACACGAAATGTCATTTTTTCCAACACTTAGTGAAATTTTCACTAAGTCAGAATCTGTCTCACTTTTTCCAAAATGTAAGGGCATTTTTCACTTGGATCCCAAAAGTATCAAAACAAACTATGATCACACATATGTTGTATCATATGAGAGCTTTCCAAAATGGCCAAGAACCCCATCAAACTCAACCTGAGCTAAGAGTTATGACAATGGCAACATGCCTTGTTGCAGCTGTCATAACAAGGCAGATTTGTGCATTTTGCTCGATTTGGGCAATTTGTGCAAATGACAAACAAGTTTATCCATCTGAATACCTCAAGGGGATACCAAGGAGGGACAAACACTGATCTATCAGCCTCCCAAGTCCTTGGAACCAAAAGTAGCATGCCAAACCTAGAAATGCCTAAAAGAGGGACAAGACTCCAATTTTGTTTTGGGGCATTTAATGGATACACCAAGGTGGCATGGACTGAGCCTTTTCCAACTGAATTCATTCAAGGATGATCCAACAACTAGGGAACCACAACTCTGTGCTCTAACCTCTAGTCAATGGCTAGAGAAGACTTGGATTCTCATTGATCAACATTTGCCAAACCTCTGCAGCAGTTGCCATTCACTATTGCAGCCAAAACAAACTTGACACACTATAAATAGAGCTCAATTGTGATCAGTTTGAGTACACCAAAGCCATCAAACATATGCTTTACTCAAAATCACTTTCTCTAGGCAAAAATACCTTCTTTAGCAAGGTAACTCTGAGTTTTTGAGTTAGAGAGCATTTCCATCACAGCTCATGATCCAAACACACCCAATATGTCATATATAGGCTGTCCAAACTCTCACAAGTGACCTGTAACACCAAAATCTCAAAGTCATCTCTCAAAACCTCAAAATAGGACTTTTGTGCATTTTTCAAGCCATGTCTTGATTCAGTCACTCTCAAAACCAGATAAAACCTCAAACATACTCCAAATATCATCCTTGAACTATCCCAAATGGTTCCCTACATCTGGAACACCATTTGACGGAGTTGTCATTTTGGCCACTTTTGTCCCTTTTGCAAGAAAGAGCTCAAACTTGCTCCAGAGGTTTCCAGCTGATTCCAACCTTCCTAAAGCTTCTAAGGGATCATTTGAGGGTGTACAAAGCATCAAAATATTTCTGGAACAAAGCACTTTGTAGATAGCCCAAAAAGCTCCAAAAGAGGTAAGCATCACAACTTGACCTCTCTGAAATATGCCTTGCTTTGAAGTCCACTGATCATGCATCTCTTATACATGTTATATGTGTTGTGTTTGCACTAATTTATCATGTAATTGATACCTATACCAAGAGGTAGCACAGAAAATGCAAAACATGACCTATTTCAAAACCACTATCGGGTTTTGAGGAGGATTTGTTTTCTGAAAAAACTACCACCACCATTGGATTCCTTGTGAAATTCTATGCAAGATGCATCTAAATTTTGTCCCAATCCATGGAGAAATGAGAAAGTTATGGCCTTCACATTTCTAACCAAAATCTTGCCTTGCCTTGCCTTGGGCCAGGCCAAAAACAAGGCAAGCCTTGTATATTTGTGGTTGTGTTTCAATACACGGATGTATCACCACCCCAGTGGTAGGAGGCGCCCATATCACACAAGAGGTCTGGGGTTCGAATCCCCCTCGCCCCAGACCCCTTTTTAATGCTTTTTCCACTTTTTATTATTTTTCATATTATTTTTAATGATTTGAAAAATTAATAACTCCCTCAATTTTAATTATTTTTTATTGGTTCTTTTTGCAAAAAATCACAAAAATGTTGAAATATTTTATTCCAGAAAAAAATCAAGTTTATATTATTTATTTAATATAGTTGGTATTTTGTGAATAAATTCACTTTTAATTGTTTTTAAACATTTTAAAAATGAATTCTCATGTTGAAAATCAAAACTAAATGAATTTTAATTCATTTGTGATTAAAACATCATTTTTCAAATCTCAGCCAAAAATCACAAGTGGTTTATTCAAACTTATTTGGTATTTTATCATTTTTTATTGGTTTTCTTTGAGAATTTACTTTTAAAATGATGAAATTAGGGTTTCTTTGATTTTTACCCAAACAAATATTTTTCAAACACTTTTGGGTCTCTAGTAGAGTGTAAGACCCAACCCTTTTTGAAAACCAAAATGATTTGGGCCTCAGTGTATTGTATAAGTCCCGATACCATCAAAAAGTTCGGCGCGATCGTCGCCTTTTTAACCAAAACCCATGGCCCTCTCCTTGAGTTGTAAGCCCCATCTCTTGTACAAAAACAAAACTTTTGGGCCTCTAATAGAGAGTAAGACCCAACCCACTTTTAACCAAATCTATTTGGGCCTCAGATATTGTATAAGTCCCTATGCGTTAAAAAAATAATCTCGGCGCGATCGCCAGTTCAAAAATCAATTCATCTGGGCCTACCCTCGTGTTATAAGCCCCATTCCTCTTCTTTAAAACATTTTGGGCCTCTTGAGAGAGTGTAAGACCCATCCCTTTGTACAGAAAACCTTTTTGGACCTCATTCACTTGTATAAGTCCCTGTACAAATTCAAAATAACAGTGCAATCACTGATAAAACCTTGGGCCTCTCCTCGAGCTGTAAGCCCCAACAATCTTTTCAAAACACTTTCTCCTTTGATTTTGAATCCAAATATATGTTGTTATCAAACTTTCTTTGTTGAACAACTAACAAAACAGCATGGAAGCTTTACAACGGGTAAGTGTTTATCCACTTTCCTTTACTGCTTTCATATGTATATAACTGTATTGTGGGGCTGTTTCACTGTAAGTCTTCTTTCACATCCTTTTATATACTTGTCATATATCCACTGTGTAATACTAGTATAGTTATTTAGAGTTTTCCCCGGCAACTACGTCTAGCACTAGGTAAAGCCTCATTGGTCATTCTTGAATACAAACAAAACTAGATCCCCATAGGATTACTGAACACAGTCTTCCCTCCTCTTGGGGTTAAACAATATGGAACAAAGAGAAAGGCAATATTCTCGGTGAACCTTTTCTCAGACTGTCACCCTTAGAAATTGTCAAAGAAACTCTAACTCCTTAGAGATGATCTTTTCTCCATGAATGGCATCTCTTGAGTTTCTTCCAAATCCTCGAACTTTCCTGGCTTGATCTATTCTCTATGAATAGCATGTCTTGAACGTCTCGTGGTTTGGGGACCCACAGGCTTCCTAAAAGCATCCCCGCCTCCTCTTGGGCGTTGTACAAGGACCATTCGGCTTCTTAGAAGTTCTCATTCCTTCTCTTAGGCTTAATACAAGGACCCTGACGACCTCTTAAAGGTATAGGACAGAACTTAGTCATCCTTTGATAGAGCAGTCTTTCCAGCGTCAAAACTCCGGCCATTCTAGGGTTGGTACCCTTCCCTTAATACCCGTGCCTCATCTTAGGCATAGTACAAAAGATAAAACTCTAGACTTGGACAGTCTAAACCTCTTGAGTCTCAAAGACATTCTCAAGTTCCTCCGAAACATAAGCAGAAGCCCAGTCTCTCTCATGAGAGTTCCCCACACTTGGATCTGCCTAGGAATCTCAGTGACCTTCGGCAGAAAGACAACCTCCTCTTGCGCTTTGTACAAATGATCCTCCCCAGCGGAGCTAACCATTTCAGACTCTCTTGTTGAGTCCAACCCCTTTAGCCTCAATCTCGGGCTTCGTACGAGATAGAAACACTCTCTTGTTGAGTATAGAAGACCCTCTTGTTGGGTCAATCTCGTTTTAGCCTCCGTCTTGGGCTTTATACAAGACACACATAAACACTCTCTTGTTGAGTATAAAAGACCCTCTTGTTGGGTCCATCTCCCTTTTAGCCTCCGTCTTGGGCTTCGTACAAGACACATAAAAACTCTCTTGTTGAGTATAAAAGACCCTCTTGTTGGGTCAACCCCCTTTTACCTCCGTCTTGGATTTTGTACAAGACACATATAAAACACTCTCTTGTTGAGTATAAAAGGCCCCCTTGTTGGGTCAATCCCCTTTTAGCCTCCGTCTTGGGCTTTGTACAAGACACATATAAAACACTCTCTTGTTGAGTATAAAAGACCCCCTTGTTGGGTCAATCTCCTTTAAGCCTCCGTCTTGGGCTTCGTACAAGACAGATAAAATTCTCTTGTTGAGTAAAACCCCTTTTTTCGCCTCCATCTCGAGCTTTGTACAAGACATATAAAAAATCCTCTCTTGTTGAGTGAACCCTTTTTAGTCTTAATCTTGGGCTTTGTACAAGAGAGAAAGAACATTTTCTCCGGAAAAGTCAAACTTTTAGCCTCCTCTTAGGCCTTGTATAAGGAAAACCCCGGTTGAATCAATCAACCTTTTAGCATCAAATCATGCTTTGATCACAGCATACAAACATCAATAATTCCTCTTTAGAGATGACAAATTCCCTCTCAATCAGGACCTTTAGCTTCATATCTTGGGCTTTGAACAAGATACAAACCACCTTTAGCTTCACGTCTTGGGCTTTGAACAAGACACCAAAACATCTCTTTCCTCCCATAGAATAGGAGGAACTACGATCGCTCTGATTTCCCTGTTTAGCCAAACGGGAATACGTAGGCATAAGATTGGAAAAAAGCTTAGCGAGCATAATAAATAAACACTCCCAGTCCAGTCCCTTCATATATCAACCAAGGAAAATCCAGTCTAGTATCCTAACCAAAAGCCTCATATACAGTAAAGACACTTTCGTTCTTAAAAGCATAACCCTAAGAAAAACTCCCCTTTTGATAGTATCTGTTAACCAACAGTTTTGACTGTTTAACCTCGGTATGCAAGTAGGGTTAATTGGAGACATCTATTTCCCTTCCTTAATCAGCTCAATAGGATAAAAAATGAATCGAACTGTAGTACCAAAGCGATAGTGATACGAAACCACAAAAATTGAGCTACAGAAAAATAGCAACAACAGTGGGAGGCATTCTTTCTTGCCTCTCTTAGGATGAGATTTTAAAGTGTCACAGAAATGGCGACTTTGCTGGGGAACCATTGTCTGTTAGGATCATAGGATTCTAGAGGTCTAGGATGTTAGGACAAATATATATACTGCTTTCCCTAATTGATATCCGTGTTTATTTTTCTGCTCATGGGAATGCGGGAGATATCACATCTGGAAAGATTGAGTATACACCTAAGATAAGTGATGGCACTAGACGGGTAATCTTACGGGGAGTGAATCCCAGATAAGAGTTCCCGGTCGACCATCAAATCAGTGGAGATGCCCTTTGCGGATTCAATGCCTATACGACTTCGGTTGTTGACAGCAGATTGTTCCATTGGGTTATCCGAGAAGCTGAGGATTTTAGTAGACTAAAACCATTTTGTAGTGCGGAAGCTATCGAAAATAGTTGTCACGCGATACTACCCTCATTTGAGACTGCTCTAAAAGATACACGAGCTCGCTTGGTGATCCGCTTGCTGTTGGTATCCTAAAGAGGGGTCAATGATTTTGAGGACAGGTACAAAAATCACCAGTATAAAACCTTTGGAGGATGGGTAGAGCCTTGGCTTCATGACACCGACCCTTTGACCCCATGTTTTTTCTATGTTTTTGTGTGCTGCATTCATGCATTCATTTAAAAAACATTAAATAAAGAAAATCTTCTTTTCTAGTCTCTCTCTTTTTCAAATTAAACTAAGACAATGATTGCAAATGTTAGATAAAAATATTACGTTATGGACTTCGGTAGAAGGAAGACACACAAGTATACCTTCAAGGTTCCAAGGCTAGAGGATTTGAGAGGATTGGCAAGGATGATCACCAACCCTGAGGCTTTCAGAGCTAAGTAAGGAGGTCTGCTATCTCTGTTAAGGGTCCATGCAATTGAAGGAATCCTGGCTACACTCATTCAGTTTTATGATCCGGTCTATCACTGTTTCACATTCCTGGATTATCAGCTAGCACCAACGCTAGAGAAATACTCTCACCTGACTGATTTCCACATTACTGACCAAGCTCCCTTTTCTGGACTGGAAGAAATTCCAAAGGATCAAACTTTTGCAAGAGCAATCTATTTGGACGAGTCAGAAGTCAGGACTCACATGACCATTAAGGGTGGAATCCCGGGTCTACCAGCCAAGTTTTTGATAAAGAAAGCTCTATACTTCGCTAGTATAGGGAAAGAGACTGCTTTCGAGAGCATCTTTGCCTTGCTCACTTACGGGTTATTTTTGTTTCCCAACATTGATAAGTTCGTCGATATCCATGCCATTAACGTTTTTTTTATTGGAAACCCAGTACCGACTTTGCTCGCAGATGCGTATCATTCTGTACACTTGAGGAATTTGTATAGCGGATGAATGATCACATGCTGTGTACCCCTGCTGTACAAATGGTTCACCGCCCATTTACCTAAGTCTGTACATTTTGGGATCCTAAGAGTTCTTTACGTTGGTCACAGAGAATCATGGCTCTTACCAACTCTGACATCGACTGGTACAATCACATCTATGACGGGATCAGGATCATTGACCGTTGTGGAAACTTCCCTAACGTACCCCTCATTAGAACTAAATGAGGAATCAATTATCACCCAGTTTTAGTTCGTCGTCAATTTGGATACCCGATGAGGCATTTTCCACGAAATCCTCATCTGGAAGGTCTTTTCTTCAAGGAAGGAGAAAACGACAGAGCACTGAAGACAGAAATAGTGCATGCCTGGAAACACGTTCAACAAAAAGGACGAGAGTCTCTAGGAAAACTGGACTGTGTCTCGGTGGAACCTTATCTCCACTGGGTACAAACTAGAGCTCTCAAGCTGAGGATGCCTTACCCTCGTCAGGAAGTTCTTCCATTAAGGGACCCTGTCCTTTATTTTATGTTTGATATGGAAAAACTTCAGGTGACTCTCAACAAAATTCAACAGGAGAAGAGGTCTTGAAATAACAAGTACCATATTCTCAATGTGGAGTGCAAGAAAATACAACAACTACTGAAGGATAAAGATGCTCTGATTGAGATTTTAGAGCAACATGCTGTAGAGAATCAAGAAGACCAAAGGAATTTGCTCGCTCCTTTCACTTGGCAAAGGAATGACAACCCGACAACGGCCCAAGAGCCCCGGTCAAAGAAAAGGAAAGTACCAGAGCCAGCACCTGAGCCCTCCTCAGAGAGAGCTCATGGTCCATTAGCTTAGATTTCCTTTTATAGCACTTTGTAAACTATTGTATTTCCATTTCCGCAATCTTTGAATTCAATAAAACGGGGTTTCCCCACTGTTTGATATTTGTAATCCAATTGTCGAAGTTTATTTTGATTAAACAAAAAATATATATAATCATTGCATATCATTCATCATTCTCATGTAACGCATTCTTCCTACCTACGAATCTCACGTTTGTGTCTCGATTCTAGAGTCAAATTGTCTCAGTCGTACAATACTCGGGCCAGTCATAAAAAAAAGATGGATAATCTCGAGGAAGAGAACAGAGAGTTGAGAGAAGAAATCGACACTCTGAGAGGATCTAAGAAAGCTTCACAGTGACATGCAAGCTCTGGCAGAAGCCCAGCTTCAGAGGACTGTAATTTCAGAGATCACATCAACGTCCATAATGGAGAAGTATGATCCTAGGTATAACATGCCAAAAGATCGTCCCTGGGGCATGCCTATTAACTATATCCCGGAAGGATATGTTCCACCGATCACTGAAGATCCAGGAACCGCAGCAGGAACCGCTGGGCCTGAAGGTTACAAACTTCAGGAAAGTGAAGGTGCCAGGGGCATGACAACAACTCCTGAAGGTTACAAACTTTGGGAGACGCTAAGATTTACGGCCGTAATGACTGTACCATCACCCATGGTGCACACTGTCCCAGAAGGACAGATTCCACCGATACCTTCTGGTGGAAACGAAGGTATGGACAAGAGAATGAAGGAGTTCTAGGAACAGTTCTTGGAAATACAGAAGGAACTGCAAGCCCTTCGTGGTCAGGATCTATTTGGAAAGGACGCCGCAGACCTGTGTTTGGTTCCCAATGTGACGGTTCCGCCCAAATTCAAAGTGCCCGAATTTGAAAAGTACAAGGGTAACTCTTGCCCTCAAAGCCATTTAGTGATGTACGCTCGGAGGATGTCAACTCAGACAAAGAACCAAGAGCTACTGATCCACTACTTCCAAGATAGTTTAACCGGTGCCGCGCTCAAATGGTACATGAGTTTAAACCGCACCAAGATTGGCACTTTCAGAGATCTTGGCGCTGCCTTTGTACAACAATACAAATATAACCTGAACATGGTACTAGACAGAGATTAACTTAGAGCCATGTCACAAAAGGACAAGGAAACCTTTAAGGAATACGCTCAGAGATGGCGCGAAATTGCCGCTCAGATTAGTCCACCTCTTGAGGAAAAAGAGATGACAAATATTTTCTTAAAGACCTTGAGCTCATTTTACTACGATAGAATGGTTGCCAGTACGCCCAGCGACTTCACTGAAATGGTCGGTATAGGGGTACGTCTCGAGGAAGCAGTCCGAGAAGGACGTTTAGTTAAAGACGTTGGATCATCAAGTAGTACAAAACGATACGGTAGTGCTCTCCCTAAGAAAAAAGAGCAGGATATTGGCAATATCTCTCTTGGAAAGAAAAGGCGACGATACCAACCAGTAGCAGTTGTAACTCCTGCAATCAACTCTTCGCCTGTACCTACGTATCAACCTCAGGTTGCTTAAAGCCAACCGAATCAACAGCAATTCCAGCAAAGGACACAACAGACTCTTCAGTAGGCTCGTCCTCCGTTCAACAACAATCGTACAACGCGGCCACCAGGGTTCAACCCTATACCAATGTTGTACGCAGAGCTATTTTCGTTACTGCTGGTCAAGGGGCATGTCCAGACCAAGGGTCCTCTCGCAATACTGGAAAATCCGCCTTTCTGGTTCAAAACGGATCAGACTTGTCCTTACCATCAAGGAGGACCAGGGCATAACATAGAGATTTGTCTCAGTTTCAAATCTGATGTGCAAAAGCTTGTTAGGAGCGGGGTCTTATCCTTCAAGGATACAAATCCTAATGTTCTCACGAATCTACATCCTCAACATGAAAAAGCTACAGTCAATTTGATAGAGGGAGAGTCTAACAACATCTATCAAATTCATGATGTACTCTTATTAAGGGCCAACTTGGTCAAGATGCATTGTAGACAGAGCGGATACGGCCATGTGCCACCTCATAATTAACACTAGTGTGATATCTGCTCTAAAGACAATCAAGGATGTTTTGTGGTGCAATCAGCTCTACAGGTACAGTTGGATCTCAGATGGATCCAAGAGCACCGAGTTCGTGGAGTCAACATGACTTATACGAATTTCAACATCATTCAAAATCACGACATTCTAGCAATGAAGGTCAATTTGGTGGCAATGCACTCAAGGAAAAGCTAGTATCATAATCTACCGTGACACGATTACAATTCCTGTCTGACTTGCTCGGTAAACAATCAGGGATTCTCTTTCATACAAGAGGCCCTCCAGCGTCAGATGGATCTTGGATGGATCCAGGACTATCATGATAAAAATCCTTATCAGATCAACATGATTCAAATTTTTTATATTCGTTTGATGAATACCAGCCTGGTGGAGTTGCACGCCAAGCAAGTCCAGCTCGGTTTTCTCACTTCACATGATTATCTGAGCTGTAAAGTATGTCGTGAGAGGGACCAAGGATGTCCTCTCATTTAAAGAACTTTGCAACATTTGTTAAACCATTGGTGGCTTCCGATCTATCTAGACGAAGACACGCAACAAATCAATGTGACAAATGGGATCCCTACTAGACGTCAAAGTCAGGATGTTCGATCTATGGAGACGGATCTAGTAAGGTTACACTGCATCCAAAGCGGACGTGGCCAGGTGCCACCACACAACTATGAACGCTGTAGGGTCTGCTCGGAGAATAACCAAGGATGCTACCTCGTGTGGGCAGCTCTTCAAAGTCAGTTAGATCACAAAAGAGATTCAACCATGTCCAAGTTCTGGGTCAATCAAGTAGACGCCAGACTACTTCGCTGATCAAATCAAGGACGTTGTCATAATATCTGATCATCAGAGGACCAAAGATGTTTGTACTATCATCCCTCTACTTGACGAATCGAAGGTTTTTAACCAGGAACTGATTGAAATTACTTACAATGGTCAGAAAAATCAGAAGGCTCCTGTAGTTATCTATCTGCCAGGACCACTACCGTATGAATCAACTAAGGATATCCCTTATAAATATGGTGCAACGACAATTGAGAATGGAAAGGAAACTCCATTACCCTCCGTCTTGAATATTGCAGACATTAGTCGAGTGACACAGAGCGGTCAAATCTTCAACAGAGGAGTTGGAGAACCCAGCAAATAAAAGGAACCTCAGGCAGAAGTTCCCAATCCACCAGTCGGTCAGTCCAATAATCCCGACCTTTCAAAGAACAATGATGAGATGATAAAACTCATCCAAAGGAGTGAATACAACATCGTTGATCAACTGTTACAAACTCCTTCAAAAATCTCGGTACTATCCCTTTTACTCAGTTCAGAAGCTCACAGGGAAGCTCTACAGAAAGTCTTAGAACAAGCCTTCATGGAATAGGATGTAACAATCAGACAGTTCGATAGCATCATCTCCAACATCACTTCCTGCAATAACTTAGGATTTAGTGATGAAGAACTGCTAGAAGAGGGCCACCGTCACAACATGGCACTCAATATTACAGTCAACTGCCAGGACGATGCATTAGCCAGTGTACTGGTAGACACCAGATCGGCTCTCAACGTTATGCCGAAGGTACATTAATGCGACTATCATACCGAGGATCTCCGATGAGGGCCAGTGATGTCACCGTCAAAGCATTCGACGGATCCCAGAAAACAGTTATCGGCGAAGTCGATCTTCCCATAATTATCGGTCCTCACACGTTCCAAGTCACTTTCCAGGTCATGGACATCTGGGAAACATACAGTTGCTTATTAGGAAGACCTTGGATACACCAGGCTGGGGCAGTCACTTCGACACTTCACCAAAAGCTGAAGTTTGTCAAGAACGACCAACTCGTCACGGTCTGCGGAGAACAGGCCTTGATCGTGAGTAATTTATCGTCATCCACTTGTGTAGAACCGAAGGAAATAATCGGAACCCAGTTCCAAGCACTTTCGGTGAGCAATGGCAATCAGGCAGAAAGAGGAACCTCGATTTCCTCGTACAAAGATGCTCTCGAAGCAATTGAAAGTAACAATATGAAAGGGTGGGGACAACTTGTCACTCCTACTGATAACAAAGCAAAGAAAGGTCTGGGCTTTTCCTCAACCTGTACCCAGACTGCTGCCATTGGTGAAAGTCTTCATCCCATTCAGGATTTCTTCCACAGTGGGGGTTTCCTTCACCCAGTGTCTCAGGGAGTACACACCATCAATGAAGGAGATTCCTCCGATACGGAGGAAGAATGGAGGTCCTATCTTAACAAAGACGGTTATATGTCTCAGGACGAAACGCAGACTCCATTCTGCTTCCCCTCATAGAGTCCGAGATTTATACCAAGGTCAGACGTCAAAATGATCTACGGAGATTGCGATCCGGAAGGATGTCGTGCTCCACCCAAATCATTAGAGGAGGACACTTTAATGAAAGATAACTTTGACCATGATTATTATGGCCTGATGGATGGCCTGCCAATGTGGCAGCCGTACCCAGGAGAATCAGGGCAAGAGAATCCGCCAAATAATGAAAATCAGTTGAGCATCATTGAAAAGAATACCTGAGTCCCCACCATGTCATGGGATCAACACTCGGGGTATTCTGAAAATACCCCGCACAACGATGAGTTTGCAACGTTCGCAGGATTAGAGTTCATCAACTATGCTTTTCCCGAGGTCAACGTCATTGAAAGGGATGACTCCTCCAGTTCCAAAGAGGTGTGGGACACCCTGGGACAACCAAGTGGTAAATACGACTTTATGGTCAAATACACCGCTCTTGAAAGCTCTCGTATCAGGCTCGAAGACATCCAGCCAACTGGATGGGAAGATCCACCTGAGAGTACAAAAACTATGCAAAATACAACTGAAGAATCCTTCTACGACAACTCTTCCTGGGAGACAGATTCCAATGATCCAGCTCCGCCAGAAATCAGCGTCATTTCTGAGGACAAGCCAAGAAAGAAGATACCATACTTTGTGATTCACCGAGGAGTTCGCCGCCAATGGGTTGCAGTCACCGTTCCGAAAGTTGTTCATAAGTCTAAGTAATTGTCGTCTTTATCTTAACCTTTCACCTTGCCCAGGTGAAACAGATGTTTTAATAGGGCTCACTTTCTGTATATACACCTCTTCGCTTCGTCCACAACGACAGAGTTTTGTTTTATAGGGCTGTAGTTTCAAGTTTCGACTGATCATAAATAAAACAACGTCGTTCTGTAATTTCTGCATCTATTGTTGTTTTCTCTTGTTGCTTTTCTAGAAAATGGTAATCCTAAAAAACAAATAATAAAAAAAACGAGCATTGTTCAAATACACTTCACACACTCTTGCATTCTCTCTACCTCTTCTAAACACAAATCATCACGTCTTGCAGACTGCTTGTTTTAAACCCAGTTGAAACACGCGATCAAATGCCTTCTCCCAACTTTGAGTTCCCGGTATTCGAGGCTGAAGAAGAAGATGACGAAGGAATTCTAGAGGAGATCTCCCGATTACTCAGACAAGAGGAAAAGTCCATTAAACCTCACAAAGAGCCATTGGAAACGCTCAACTTGGGTTCAGAAGAAGAGAGAAAAGAGGTCAAGATTGGGGCACTGCTCAGTCCAATTGTCAAAGAAGACTTGATAAAGCTTCTCAAAGAGTTTCCCGATATACTCGCTTGGTCCTATCAGGATATGCCAAGGTTGGATACCAGCATCGTGGAGCATCATTTACCACTAAGATCAGAATGTCCGCCAGTAAAACAAAGGTTGAGGAGGACTCATCCAGACATGGCCATCAAAATTAAAGAAGAGGTGCAAATGCAAATTGACGCAGGTTTCCTCGCCACATCAAAATATCCTCAATGGTTAGCCAACATCGTACCCATTCTGAAAAAGGACGGAATGGTCAGAATGTGTGTGGACTACAGAGATCTAAATAAGGCTAGTCCAAAGGATGACTTTCCCTTGCCACACATTGACATGTTGGTCGACAGTACAACAAAGTTCAAAGTATTCTCCTTTATGGACGGATTCTCGGGCTATAATCAGATAAAAATGGCGCCGAAAGACATGGAGAAAATTTCCTTTATCACCCCATGGGGGACCTTTTGCTACAAGGTAATGCAGTTCGGTTTGAAGAACACCGGGGCAACCTATCAAAGGGCCATGACTACTCTGTTTCATGACATGATACACAAAGAAATCGAGGTATATGTCGATGATATGATCGCAAAATCTAAAACAGAGGAGGAGCATGTGACCCACCTGTCAAAGTTATTCGAGCGGTTGAGAAAGTACAAACTCGGCTTGAATCTCAACAAATGCACCTTCGGAGCCCGTTCAGGAAAATTACTAGGGTTCATCATCAGCCAGAAAGGGATTGAAGTTGATCCTGACAATGTCAAGGCCATTCAAGGAATGCCTTCCCCAAGGACCGAAAAACAAGTCAAGGGATTCCTGGGACGTTTGAACTACATTTCCAGATTTATATTCCTCATGACCGCGACATGTGCGCCAATCTTCAAATTACTCAAAAAGAATCAGGATTGCGTTTGGACAGAGGACTGGCAAACCGCCTTCGACAGTATCAAAGAATATCTGTTGAACCCACCGATTCTATCACCTCCAGTGGAAGAAAGACCACTGATCATCTACCTAATAGTCTTGGAAGACTCAATGGCTTGTGTACTTGGCCAACAAGATGAAACAAAAAGAAAAGAGTCTGTCATCAAATATCTGAGCAAGAAATTCACCGACTGCGAGACTCGATACATTATGCTCGAGAAAACTTGATATGCCTTGGCTTGGGCAGCCAAACGTCTTTGCCAGTACATGATTTGCCACACTACTTGGTTAATCTCAGAAATGGATCCGATCAAGTTCGTCTTTGAAAAACCTGCTCTCACGGGAAGGATTGCCCGTTGGCAGATGTTGTTATCAGAATATGACATAGAGTACCACGCGCAGAAAGTCATTAAAGGAAGTGTTTTAGCCGATCATTTGGCTCATCAACCGATTGACGATCAAGAATCAATCGGATTTGACTTCCAAGAGGAAGATGTCATGTACTTGAAAATGAAAGATTACGATGAACCGCTACCCAGTGAAGGGCCAGAACTAGGTTCCCAATGGGGACTAATCTTTGACGGAGCTGTCAATCATTATGGAAACGGAATTGGGGAAATTATCATAACACCTCAGGGTACCCACATTCCTTTCACTGCCCGACTGATATTCAAGTGTATAAACAACGAGGCCGAATACGAAGCTTGTATCATGGGTCTCGAAGAAGCGATCGACTTAAGGATCAAGAACTTGGATGTATATGGCGACTCAGTCCTGGTTATCAATCAGATCAAAGGAGATTGTAACACATACCAATAAGGATTGATTCCTTACAAAGACTATGCCAGAAGGTTGTTGCCCTTCTTCAACAGAATCGAGTTTCATCACATCCCTCGGGAAGAGAATCATATGGCTGATGCATTGGCCACTCTCTCTTCCATGATTAGTGTAGGTCAATGGAATGACATACCTAAGATTGGCTTAATGTGCCTTGAACGGTCCGCTTATATCTTCACGATCGAAGCAGTCATAGACGACAAACCTTGGTATCACGATATCAAGTGCTTCTTTCAGAAACAGGAGTACCCACCCGGGGCATCCAGAAAAGACAGGAAAACCCTCAGAAGACTGGCCGAAAACTTCTTCTTGAGCGGTGATACACTTTATAAGAGAAACATTGACATGGTCTTGGTCCGATGCGTAGACAGACCAGAAGCAAACATGCTAATAAAGGAAGTTCACGAAGGATCCTTTGGCACGCATGCCAACGGACACACAATGGAGAGAAAAATTCTAAGAGTAGGGTACTATTGGTTGACAATGGAATTCGACTGCTACAAGTACATGAGAAGGTGTCACAAGTGTCAGATATACTCAGACAAAATCCATGTACCGCCAACGCACCTCAAAGTTCTCTCTCTTCCCCATGGCCTTTTTCCGTATGGGGAATCGACATGATTGGCATGATCGAACATGTCATACCCAAAATTTTGACCACTAAGATTTCCCATCATTGTGTAAATCATCATCACAATATGGGTGAATCATTATGCCTCATCAGTCTCCCCAAGGTTGGGTGAGCATCCACTATAATCAAGATTAGGGTTTCAAGCCCTCTCAGAGCTCTTAGACAAAGGATCAATCAAGGAATGACATGATCTTCAACTTGTCTAACCCCTCAAACATCCGCAATAGATCAAGAGGACTCCCACTTCAAGGATTAAGCACAAGACTGCTCCCTTCTAGGTGGATTAAGCCTCAAGATCGCCAATGTCGCCAAATTAGGGTTTTGTTCGACCAGGGCCTCCAGATGGAAATTTTCCTCTGGGCATGAGCCAATTCCTCAAAGCATAACCTATGATGCCCCAAGGGACATCATGAACCTAATCATCAAGCCAAATTAAGCCTCAGGGGATGCATTCATCAAAAATCAGGAATTAGGGTTTCTTGACCTAATTCACCCCTAAGTTGACTTTTGGGACAAATCATGAGCCAAAACCTCAAGACATGGGTTTAGGGTCTCTAACACACCACATTGGTCCATTTGCAACAATGGATTGATCTAAGAAGCCTGAGCAACAAGTTTCAATTTCATCTGAACCACAGTTAGGGTTTCGCGGGAAAAGTCAACTGTAGCTTTGACTTTTGACCAGGACATGCTCCCAAACCCTAGGACATGATTCAATACACCCTATAACACCTATGAAATCAATCCATAAAGTTTGATTTAGGTCAAGGACTTGATTTCATAGAGGATCGCACAGTTTGGAATTCATCTGACAAAAAGTCAACTGTGCACAAAAGTCAACTTTGACTTTTTAAGATTTTTCACAAATATGGTTCTTTGACCCTAAAATGATGTTAATGTATGATTGGAATCATCATTCATCAAGAAAAATCAAGAAAAGTGGGATAACTTGTAAAAGGGGTAACCATATAAACTTAGAAATTTTTCTAAGTTATGGAATAAAGTGGCAAGGGTACCAACTTTGGAGGATCATAACTGCTAAACCACAAGGCCATTTTTCCCCATCCAAAGCTGGATTTGTAGCTCTCATGGACCTCTACAAAAGCTTCAAATTGAACTCAATCCAATTCCTCATGGATTTTAAGTTATGGAATAATCAAAATCAAGAAAAGTGAAAATGTCACTTTTTTCCAACACTTAGTGAAAATTTCACTAAGTCAGAATCTACCTTACTTTTTTCCAAATGTAGGGGCATTTTTCACTTGGATCCAAAAGGTATCAAAACCAAATATGATCAAACAATTGTTGTATCATATGAGGGCTTTCCAAAATGGCCAAGAACTCCATCAAATTCCACTTGAGCCATGAGATATGACAATGGCAATATGCCTTGCTGAAAACTGTCAAGGCAAGGCAGATTTGTGCATTTTGCTCGATTTACACAAATTTTGCAAATGACAAGCAACTCTGTCCATCTGAACACCTCAAGGGGAACCAAGGAGGGACCACCTCTGATCCCAAGCCTCCCAAGTCTTTGGAACAAGAAGTAGCATGCCAAACCTAGAAATCCCTAAAAGAGGGACAAGACTCCAATTTTAGATTGAAGCATTTAATGGATGCACCAAGGTGGCATGGACTGAGCCATTCCCAACTGAATTCAGTCAATACTTATCCAAGACCAAGGGAACCAGCAACCTGTGCCCTAACCTCTAGTCAATGGCTAGAGGAGACTTGGATTCTCATTGCTCAACATTGGCCAAACCTATACAGCAGTTGCCATTCACTATTCCTTTCAAAACAAACTTGCTCTACTATAAATAGAGCTCATTTGTGATCAGTTTGAGTACACCAAAACCATCAAACAGATGCTTTCCTCAAAATCTCCTTCTCACTTCCAATTTTGCCTTCCAAAGCAAGTCACTATCGGGTTTTGAGTTTGAGAGTAAATCCAATCAAACCAATCACACACACACACACCTCACATACATCATATAGAAGTGATCCAAACACTCACATAACATCTGGAACACCAGAATCACAAAATCACTAGCCAATTGCTCAAGTTCTTGACAGATTTGCAGTTTAGGTACCATCTCAAGTTCCAGATCATTTCAATCCACTCCAAGCATCTAGACACACTCTATAGCACCTAAGGAAGCTGTGCAAATCATTGGAACCAAGTTGTAACACCTCTAACACAAAACACGTTCACCAGCTGCAAGAGGTAAGCATGAGCTCTTCTAACTCTATGATCCATGTATTTTTTGCTGCACAATAATTTGGCCATATGTTCATAATCATGCATATAGTGTTTTCCCTCAATCAATTGCTTTGTTTGGATCGTGTGTGGAATTTCTGAACCTTCATGCAGAATTTAGGGTTCTTGAGGTTTCTCTTTGATTTCTTATTCCATGTTTAAAATCAATGAAATTAAAGACCATAGACATGATCGTGAGGTTAAAACGAGTAGATTGATATGTAGATTGCATGATATAATCAAGTATTCAGTGAGATTGGATAGAAAATGCAAATCTGCAGAAACAGAGGAAGGGCGCGTGTTCTTGCCATGTTCTTGGCGCCCTTTTTCAAATATTTGAATATTTGAATTTTGTGATTTTATTTAATTGATTCAAAAATTAATTTCTCTCTGAGTTTTAATGATTTTGAGTTGATTCTTTTTTTAATAATTCACAAAAATGTTAAAATATTTTATTTTACCAAAAAATCCCAAAAATATTATTTATTTCATATATTTATATTTTTGCAAAGAATTAATATTTTAATTGTTTTTGACATTTAAAATATTTTTTCCTTCTTGATTTTGCAAATTTTAATGATTTCTAATCATTTTGTAGGTCAAAACTTGATTTTTGAAACATTAATCCAAGATCACAATTTGTTTTCCACATGTTAAATAATTTGATCATTTTAATTGAATTTTTTATTCAATTAAAATACATTTTGAAAATAAATTAGGGTCTTTGATTAATTCAACCCTCATCAAACTTTTTCAAACACTTTGGGCCTCTAATAGAGTGTAAGACCAAATACTTTGTAAATACAAACCCTTTTGGGCCTCAAATGTTGTATAAGTCCCGTTGTATTTCAAAAGTTCGGCGCGATCGTCGCCAGTTCAAAACGAAACCTTCTGGGCCTACCCTCGTGTTATAAGCCCCATTTCTTTTTTTCAAAACCTTTGGGCCTCTAATAGAGTGTAAGACCCAATCCCCTTTTAACCAAAACCTTTTTGGGCCTCAGATATTGTATAAGTCCCTCTGCGTTAAAAGAAAATCTTGGCGCGATCGCCAATTCAAAATTACCTGGGCCTCTCATTGAGCTGTAAGCCCCGCCACTTGTATAAAAATAAACTTTTGGGCCTCTTGAGAGAGTGTAAGACCCATCCCTTTGTACAGAAAACCTTTTGGGCCTCAGTCACTTGTATAAGTCCCTGTACAAATTCAAAACAAAAGTGCAATCACTGATAAAACCTTGGGCCTCTCCTTGAGCTGTAAGCCCCAACAATCTTTTTCAAAGCACTTTCTCCTTTGATTTTGAATATAATATTGTTATCAAAATTTTCTTTGTTGAACAACTAACAAAACAGCATGGAAGCTCTACAACCGAGTAAGTGTTTACCCGCTTTCTTTATCCGCTTTCATATATATATATATATATATATATATATATATATATATATATATATATATATATAACTATATTGTGGGGCTGCTCACTGTAAGTCTTCTTTCACATCCTTTTATATACACGTCATATATTAACTGTATATATACTAGTATAGTTATTTAGAGTTTTCCCCGACAATTAGGTCTAGAACTAAATAAAGCCATGTTGGTCACTCTTTAAAACCGTCAAAACTAGATCCCCATAGGATTTCCAGATACAGTCTTGCCTCCTCATGGGCTTATACAATATGGAACAAAGAGAAATGCAGTATTCTTCGTGAACCTTTTCTCAGACTGTCACCCCTAGAAATTGTCAAAGAAATTCTACGCCCCGGAGTTGATATATTCTCGATGAATAGCATCTCTTGAATTTCTTCAAATCTCAGAACTGCTCACTAGATGATCTATTCTCGGTGAAAAGCATCTCTTGACCTTTCTTTGGTTTGGTCCCACGGGCTTCTTAAAAGCATCCCCGCCTCCTCTTGGGCGTTGTACAAGGACCCTTCGACTTCTTAGAAGTTCTCATGCCTTCTCTTGGGCTTAGTACAAGGACACTGAAGACCTCTTACAGGTATAGGACAGAACTTAGTCATCCTTCGTTATAGCTATCTTTTTAAAAGGAGTCAAAACCTTCAGACTAATTTTAGGGTTGATACTCATCCCTAAAAGAGTCGGCCTCCTCTTGGGCATCATACAAAAGATAAAACTTTTCCCATAGACTTGGACAGTCTAAACCCTCTTGTGTCTCAAAGACATTCTCAAGTGCCTTATAAAGTATAGGAGAAACCCCGGATTCTGGATTAATCTCCAGCCGAGTTAAAAACTTGTGGGTTCTAAAACACCGTCTCTCTCCCAAAAATCCCCTAACCAGGGTCAAGTCATCATAACACTATCAGAACCTCAAGGTTTCTGATCTATAAACTCTTCTGCATTCCCCTGCAAGAGTTGATTCCCCATTTGGACATGCCTCAGGATCTCAAGAATCCCCTGCATAAGTTAGCCTCCTCTTAGGCTTCGTATAAGGACCCTTTCCTCAGCAAAGTCAGCCTCCTCTTGGGCTTTATACAAATGATTCTCCCCAGCGGAGCTAACCTTTTCAGACTCTCTTGTTGAGTCAAATAAACCCCTTTAGCCTCCATCTCGGGTTTCGTACGAGATATAAAAATACTCTCTTGTTGAGTATAAAAGACTCTCTTGTTGAGTCAACCAACTTTTAGCCTCCATCTCGGGCTTCGTACGAGATACAAAAAACACTCTCTTGTTGAGTATAAAAGATCCTCTTGTTGGGTCACAAACCTTTTAGCCTCTATCTCGGGCTTTGTGCAAGACAGATAAAAAACACCCTCTGGTTGGGTCAATAGCCTCCTTTTAGGCTTTGTATAAGAAAACCCCGTTTGAGTCAATCAACCTTTTAGCATTAAAGATGCGCCTCGCCGCAGCATACAAACATCAACAACTCCTCTTTAGAGATGACAAATTCTCTCTCAAGCCAAAAATCCTTTAGCTTCACATCTTGGGCTTTGAACAAGATACAAATAGACCCTTCAGCTTCACATCTTGGTCTTCGAACAAGATACATATACTCTCTTTAGCTTCACGTCTTGGGCTTTGAACAAGACACCAAAACAACTTTTTCCTCCCATAGAATATGAGGAACTACGATCGCTCTGATTTCCCTGTTTCGGGAATACGTAGGCATAAGATTGAAAAATCTTAGCGAGCACACTCATCACAAAAACAAAATCCCATACTTTCAGACATCAATCGAAAAGCATCCGTCTTAACATCTTACAAATAATCCAGGCACCGTGTTTTTTTTTTAACAAAATAACCTAAGAGAGACCCACAATCTTAATAGCATCTGTAAACCAACAGTCACCTGTTTAAACTCAGTATGGAAGCAGGGTTAATTGGAGACATCTATTTCCCTTCCTTAATCAGCTTCAATAGGATAAAAAATGAATCGAACTGTAGTACCCCAAAGCGATAGTGCTTCGCAACCACGCAAAAATTTGCGCTACAGAAGAATGGAGACTCCACTGGGGAACGACGAGATCTTGTTCTCTTCCCATCTCTTAGGTAGAAACCTTAAAAAAAAAAAAGGGGTGCCAAGGAAAAAAATGGCGCCCACCGTGGGGCATTCTTTCTTACGATTTAGGGCGAGACCTTAAAATTCTCAAAGTATCACAGAAATGGCGACTCTGCTGGGGAGTCATTGTCTGTTAGGACCATAAGACTAGAGGTCTAGGATGATTAAGACAAATATATATACTGCTTTTCCTAAATGATATCTGTGTTTATTTTTCTGCTAATGGGAATGCGTGTGATGCCGCATGTGGAAAGATTGAGTATACACCTAAGATAGGTGATGGCAATGCAGATAATCCTACTGGGAGTGAATTCCAGTTAAGAGCCCCCGATCAACCATCAAACTCAGTGGAGACTCCCTTTGTAGATACATTGCCTATACGACTCCGGTTGTTGAAAGTAGTGTGGTCGACTGGGTGATCTGAGAAGCTGAGGTTTTTAGCAGACTTGAGCCATTTTGTAGTGCGAAAGCTATCGGAAATAGTTGTCACGCGATACTACCCTCATCTGAGATCACTCTAGGATACATCAGCTCGCTGGCGATCTGCTTGCTGTTGTTATCCCAGAGGGGTCAATGATTTTGCGGACAGGTACAAAAAAATCACCAGTATAAACCTTTGGGGGGTAGAGCCTTGACTTCATGACACCGACCCTTTGACCCCATGTTTTTTCTATGTTTTTGTGTGATGCATTCATGCATTCATTTAAAAAACATTAAAACAAAAAAATCTTCTCTTCTAGTCTCTCTTTTTCAAATTAAACTACGACAATGATTGCAAACATCAGAGAAAGGAGATTGCGCTAATGGATTTCGGTAGAAGGAAAACTCATAAGTACACCTTCAAGGTTCCAAAGTTAGAAGATTTGAGAGGTTTGGAAAGATTGATCACCAACCACGAAGCTTTCAGAGCTAAGTATGGAGGACTGCTATCTCTATTAAGGGTCCATGTAATCGAAGGAATTCTGTCCACACTAATCCAGTTCTACGATCCGGTCTATCACTGTTTCACATTCCCAGATTATCATCTAGCACCAACGCTGGAGGAATATTCTCACTTGACTGATCTGCATATCACTGATCAGACTCGTTTTCTGGACTGGAAGAAATTCCAAAGGATCAGGTCATTGCAAGGGTAATTTATTTGGATGAGTCAGAAGTCAGGACTCACATGATCACTAAGGGTGGCATCCAAGGTTTTCCAGCCCAATTCTTGACAAAGAAGGCTCTATACTTTGCTAGTATAGGGAACGTGGCCGCTTTCGAGAGCATCTTTGTTTTGCTAACCTACAGGTTATTTTTGTTTCCCAACATCGATAACTTCGTAGATATCAACGCCATTAATATTTTCCTGATTGGAAACCCCGTACCGACCTTACTCGCAGATGCGTATCATTCGGTACACTTAAGGAATATTTATACAGCGGAGGAATGATCATGTGATGTGTACCCCTGCTTTACAAATGGTTTACTTCCCATTTGCCTAAATCTTCTGCATTTTGGGATCAAAAGAATACTTTACGTTGGTCGCAGAGAATCATGTCTCTTACCAAATAAGACATTGATTGGTACAATCGAATCTATGACGGGATCAGAATCATTGACCGTTGTGGAAATTTCCCAAATGTACCCCTTATAGGAACTAAAGGGGGAATCAATTATCACCCGATTTTAGTTCGTCGTCAATTTGGATACCCGATGAGGCATGTCCCGCATAATGCTCATCTGGAAGGTCTTTTCTTCAAGGAAGGAGAGAATGACAGGGCACTAAAGACGGAAATAGTGCATTCCTGGAAACATGTTCACAGGAGAGGACGAGAGTCTCTAGGAAAACCGGACTGTGTCTCGGTGGAGCCTTATCTCCACTGGGTACAAACTAGAGCTCTCAAGCTGAGGATGCCTTACCCTCGCCAGAAAGTTCTTCCATTAAGGGATTCTGCCCTTTATTTTATGTCTAAAACGGAAAAGCTTTAGGTCACTCTCAGCAAAGTTCAGCAGGAGAAGAGGTCTTGGAGGAACAAGTACCATATTCTCAATGTGGAGTGTAAGAAGATACAATAGTTATTAAGAGAAAAAGATGCTCTGATTGAAATTTTAGAGCAACATGCTGTAGAAAATCAAGAAGACCAAAGGAATTTGCTCGCTCCTTTCACTTGGCAAAGGAATGACAACCCGACAACGGCCCAAAAGCCCGGGTCAAAGAAAAGAAAGGTACCAAAACCAGCACTCGAGCTCTCTTCAAAAAGGACTCAGGATCCATTAGTTTAGACTTTCTTTTTCAGCACTTTGTAATCTACTGTATTTCTGTTTCCGCAATCCTTTGAATTCAATAAAACGGGGTTTCCCCACTGTTTGATATTTACAATCTAATTGTCGAAGTTTACTTTGAATAAACAAAACATACAATTAATATAATCATTGCATTCATCATTCTCGCGTAAACGCATTCTTCTTACCTACGAATCTCACGTTTGTGTCTCGATTCTAGAGTCAAACTGTCTCATTCGTACAATACTCAGGCCAATCGTTAGAAAAAGATGGATGATCTCGAGGAAAAAAACAAAGAATGATTAGTTCCAGGAACAGTTTCTGGAAATGCAGAAAGAACTGCAGGCCCTTCGCGGTCAGGATCTATTTGGGAAAGACGCGCGGACCTTTGTTTGGTCCCCAATGTGAAAGTTCCGCACAAATTCCAAGTACCCGACTTTGAAAAGTACAAGGGTAACTCTTGCCCTCAGAGCCATTTGGTGATGTACGCTCGATGAATGTCGGCTCAGACAAAGAACCAGGAGCTGCTCATTCACTGCTTTCAGGATAGTCTAACCAGTGCCGCATTAAAATGGTACATGGGATTAAACCACGCCACGATCGACACATTCAGAGATCTCGGCGCCGCCTTTGTTCAACAATATAAATACAATTTGGACATGGCACCGGACAGAAATCAGCTCAGATCGATGTCACAAAAGGACAAGGAAACTTTCAAAGAATACGCTCAGAGATGGCGTGAAATTGCCGCTCAGATTTCTCCACCTCTGGAGGAAAAGAAGATGACAAATATCTTTTGGAAAACCTTAAGCTCAGTTTACTATGACATAATGGTTGCCAGTGCACCCAGTGACTTAACCGAGATGGTGGGCATGGGAGTTCGTCTTAAGGAAGCCGTCCGAGAAGGACGTTTGGTAAAAGACACTGGATCATCAAGTAGTACAAAACGATACGGTAGTGCTCTCCCTAAGAAAAAAGAGCAGGATATTGGGAATATCTCTCTCGGAAAGCAAAGGCAACGTTATCGACCAGTAGCAGCTATAACTCCTGCTATCAACTTTGCGTCTGTTCCTACGTATCAACCTCAGGTTGCGCAGAGCCAACCTAATCAACAGCAATATCAGCAAAGGGCACAGCAGCCTCTTCAGCAGGCTCGTCCTCCATACAACAACAACCATACAACGCGACCACCAGGGTTCGAACCTATACCTATGTTGTACACAGAGCTATTTCCGTTACTACTAGTCAAGGGGCATGTCCAAACCAAGGTTCCTCTTGCAATACCGGAAAATCCGTCTTTCTGGTTCAAAACGGATCTGACTTGTCCTTACCATCAAGGAGGACCAGGGCATAACATAGAGAACTGTCAGTTTCAAATCCGACGTGCAAAATCTTGTTAGGAGTGGGGTCTTATCTTTCAAGGATACGAATCCAAATGTTCTCACCAACCCGCTGCCTCAACACGAGAAAGATGCAGTTAATTTGATAGAGGGAGAGTCTAGCGACAGCTATCAAATTCATGATGTACTCTTATTAAGGGCCAACTTGGTCAAGATGCATTGTAGACAGAGTGGATATGGCCATGTGCCACCTCATAATTATCACCAGTGTGATATCTGCTCTAAAAACAATCAAGGATGTTCTGTGGTGCAATCAGCTCTATAGGAACAATTGGATCTCGGGTGGATCCAAGAGCATCGAGTTCGTGGAGTCAACATGACCTACACGAATTCCAACATCATTCAGAACCACGACATCCGTGCAATGAATGTCAACTTGGTGGCAATGCACTCAAGGCAAAGTCGATAGCATAATCTGCCACGGCACGATTACAATTCCTGTCTGACTTGCTCGATAAAAAATCAGGGATGCTCTTTCATACAAGAGGCCCTCCAGCATCAGATGGATCTTGGGTGGATCCAGGACTACCATGATAAAAATCCTTATCAGATCAACGTGATTTAAATCTTCGATATTCGTTTGATGAATACCGGCTTGGTAGAGTTACACGCCAGGGAAGTCCAACTCGGTTTTCTCACTTTTCACAATTATCAGAACTGTAAAGGATGCAGTGAGAGTAACCAAGGGTACGCTCTCGTTCAAAGAACTTTACAATACTTGTTAAACCACTGGTGGCTTCCGATCTATATGGATGAAGACACACAACAAATTAGTGTGCTTAATGGAAACCTCACTCGGCGTTAAAATCAGGATGTCCAATCTGTGGGAACTGACCTGGTGAGGTTACACTACATCCAAAGCGGACATGGCCAGGTGCTACCACATAACTATGAACGTTGTAGAGTTTGCTCGGAGAATAACCAAGGATGTTACCTTGTGCGGGCAGCTCTTCAAGGTCAGTTGGATCGTAAAGAGAGCCACCCATGTCCGAGTTCCGAGCCAATCAACTGGACGCCAGACTACTTCGCTGATCAAATCAGAGACGTTGTCATAATCTCTGATCATCAACGGAACAAGGATGTTTGTACCATCATCCCTCTACTAGACGAATCAAAGGTTCTTAGCCAGGAACTAATTGAAGTTACCTACGATAATCAGAAAAAATCAGAAGGCTCCTGTTGTTATCTATCTGCCAGGACCATTACCGTATGAATCAGCTAAGGCGATCCCTTACAAATACGGTGCGACAATAATCGAGAATGGAAAGGAAATTCCATTACCCTCCTTCGTGAACATTGCAGACATTAGTCGAGTAACACAGAGCGGTCGAATCTTCAACCGAGGAGTTGGGGAACCTTACAAAGAAAAGGAACTTCAGACAGAAGCTCCCAATCCACCAGTCGGTCAATCCAGTAATACCGACCTTTCGAAAAACAATGATGAGATGCTAAAGCTCATACAAAGAAGTGAATACAACATTGTTGACCAGCTGTTACAAACTCCTTCAAAGATCTCTGTGTTATCGCTTTTACCCAGTTCCGAAGTCCACAGGGAGGCTCTACAGAAAGTCTTAGAGTAGGCCTTTGTGGAACAGGATGTGTCAATACGACAGTTCGATAGCATCATCTCTAACATCACTTCCTGCAACAACCTAGGATTCAGTGATGAGGACTTACCAGAGGGGGGCGGACACCACAACATGGTGCTCAATATTATAGTCAACTGCCAGGACGATGCTTTAGCCAGCGTACTGGTAGACACAGGATCGGCCATCAACGTTATGGCAAAGTCTACTTTATTGCGACTATCATTCAAAGGATCCCCGATGAGGGGCAGTGAGGTCATCGTCAAAGCCTTTTACGGATCTCAGAAAGCAGTTATCGGCGAAGTCGACCTTCCCATAACTATCGGCCCTTACACTTTCCTAATCACTTTCCAGGTCATGGACATCCGGGCAACATACAGTTATTTATTAGGAAGACCTTGGATACACCAGGTCGGGGCAGTCACTTCAACGCTGCACCAGAAGCTAAAGTTCGTCAAGAACGATCAACTCGTCACAGTTTGTGGAGAACAAGCCTTGATCGTGAGTAACCTGTCATTATCTACTTGTGTAGAACCTGAGGAGGTTGTTGGAACCCAGTTCCAAGCACTATTGGTGGGCAATGACAACTAATCAGAAAGAGGAACCTTGATTTCCTCATACAGAGATACTCTCGAGGCAATTAAAAGTAACAATACGAAAGGGTGGGGATAGCTTGTCATTCCTACCGATAATAAAACAAAAAAAGGTCTTGGTTTTTCTGCAACCTGCACCCAGGCAGCTGCTAACGATGAAAGTCTTCATCCCATTCAAGACTTCTTCCATAGTGGAGGTTTCCTTCACCCAGTGTCTCAAGCAGTTCATACCATCAATGAGGGAGATTCCTCTAACACAGATGAGGGGTGGAAGTCCTATCTTAACAAGGATGGTTATATGTCTCAGGAAGAATTACCTACGCCATTTTGCTATCCCGCACAGAGTCTGAGATTTATACCCAGGTCAGACGTCGAAATGATATACGGAGTTTGTGATTCAGAAGGATGTCGTGCTCCACCAAACTCATTAGAGGAGGACACTCTGATGAAGGACAACTTTGACCATGACTATTATGGCCCAATGGATGGCCTGCCTATGTGGCAGCCGTACCCAGGAGACTTGGGGCAGGAAAATCAGCTGAACAATGAAAATCAGCTGAGCATCACTGAACAGAATACCTGCGTTCCTACTATGTCATGGGATCAACACTCAGGTCATTCAGAAAACATCCAGCGCGATGATGAATTCGCAAAGTTTGCAGGACTAGAATTCATTAACTGTGCTTTTCCCGAGGTCAACGTCATCGAGAGAGATGACTCCTCCAATTCCAAAGAAGTATAGGACACCTTTGGATAACCAAGTGGAAAATACAACTTTATGGTCAAGTACACTACTCCTGAAAGCTCTCGTATCAGGCTCGAAGACATCCAGCCAACTGGATGGGGAGATACGCTTGAGAGTACAAATACTATGCAAAATACAACAGAGGAATACTCCTATGACAACTCTGCCTGGGAGACAGATTCCAATGATCCTGCTCCTCCAGAAATTAGCGTTATTTCTGAAGACAAATCAAGAAAGGTACCAGACTTTATGATTCACCGAGGAGTTCGCCGCCAATGGGTTGATGTCGATGTTCCGAAGATCGTTCATAAGTCAAAGTAATTGCCATCTCTAACCTTTCACCCTGCCCAGGTGAAACAGATGTTTTGATAGGGCTCACATTCTGTAAATATCCCTCTTCGCTTTGCCCAAAGCGACAGAGTTTTGTTTTATAGGGCTGTAGTTTCAAGAATCGACTGATCATAAATAAAATACCGTTGTTCTGTAATTTCAACATTAATTGTTGTTTTCTCTTTTCGTTTTTTCAGAAAATGGTAATCCTAGAAAACAAATCAATAATAAAAACAAGCAGTAAACAAAGAAATACATTGCACACACTCTTGCATTCTCTCTATCTCTTCTAAAACAAATCATCACGTTATGCAGATTGCTTGTTTTAAACCCCATTGAAACATACGATCCGATGCCTTCTCCCAACTTTGAATTCCCGGTATTTGGGGCTGAAGAAGAAGTTGACGACGAAATTCCAGAAGAGATCTCCCGACTACTCTGGAAAGAGGAAAGGTCCATTGAACCTCACAAAGAGCCGTTGGAGACGGTAAACTTAGGTTTGGAAAAAGAGAGAAAAGAGATCAGGATTGGGGCACTACTCAGTCCAACTGCCAAAGAGAGCCTGACGAAGCTTCTCTGAGAATTCCCAGATGTATTCGCTTGGTCCTATCAGGATATGCCAGGGTTGGATACCAGTATCGTGGAGCATCATCTACCATTGAAATCAGAATGTCCGCCAGTAAAATAGAGGTTGAGAAGGACTCACCCAGACATGGCCATCAAAATTAAAGAGGAGGTACAGAAACAGATAGATGCAGGTTTCCTCGCCACCTCAGAATATCCTCAATGGTTAGCCAACATAGTACTTGTTCCAAAAATGGTTGGAAAGATCAGAATGTGTGTTAACTACAGATATCTAAACAAGGCTAGTCCAAAGGATGACTTTTCTTTGCCACACATTGACATGCTGGTTGACAGTACAACAAAGTTCAAAGTCTTCTCCTTCATGGATGGTTTCTCGGGCTATAATCAGATAAAAATGGCGCCGAAAGACATGGAGAAAACTTCATTTATCACCCCATGGGGGACCTTTTGTTACAAGGTAATGTCGTTCGGTTTGAAGAACGCTGGGGTGACCTATTAAAGGGCCATGACTACTCTGTTTCATGACATGATACATAAAGAAATCAAGGTATATATCGATGACATGATTGCCAAATCTAAAACAGAGGAGGAGCATGTGACCCACCTGTCAAAACTATTCGAGCGGTTGAGAAAATACAAACTCTGCTTGAATCCCAACAAGTGCACCTTTGGAGTCTGTTTAGGGAAACTGCTAGGGTTCATCGTCATCCAGAAAGGAATTGAGGTTGATCCTGACAAAGTCAAGGCCATTCAAGAAATGCCTTCTCCAAAGACTGAAAAACAAGTCAGGGGATTCCTGGGACGTCTGAACTACATTTCTAGATTTATATTCCTCATGACAGCGACATGTGCGCCGATCTTCAAATTACTCAAAAAGAATCAGGACTGTGTTTGGACAGAGGACTGCCAAACCACCTTCGACAGTATCAAGGAATATCTGTTGAATCCACCGATTCTATCACCTCTAGTGGAAGAAAGACCACTGATCATCTACTTAACAGTCCTAGAGGACTCGATGGGTTGTGTACTTGGCCAACAAGACGAAACCAAAAGAAAAGAGTCTGCCATCTACTATCTAAGCAAGAAATTCACCGACTGCAAAACTCGGTACACTATGCTTGAGAAGACTTGTTGCGATTAGGCTTGGGCAGCCAAGCGTCTTCGCCAGTACATGATTCGTCACACTACCTGGTTAATCTCCGAAATGGATCCGATCAAGTACGTCTTTGAAAAACCTGCTCTCACAGGAAGGATTGACCGTTGGCAGATGTTGTTATCTGAATATGACATTGAGTATCACGCTCAGAAAGCCGTTAAAAGAAGTATTTTAGCCGATCATTTGGCTCATCAACCGATCGACGATCAAGAATCAATCGGATTTGACTTCCCAGACGAAGATGTCATGTATCTAAAAATGAAAGATTGCGATGAACCACTACCCAGTGAAGGGCCAGATCCAGGTTCCCAATGGGAACTTATCTTTGACGGAGCTGTCAATCATTATGGAAACAGAATTGGGGCAATCATCATAACACTTCAGGATACCCACATTCCTTCCACCGCCAGACTTACATTCAAGTGTACAAACAACGAGGCCGAATACGAAGCTTGTATCATGGGTCTCGAGGAAGCAATTAATTTAAGGATCAAGAACTTGGATGTATATAGCGATTTAGCCCTAGTTATCAATCAGATCAAAGGAGATTGGAACACATACAGATCAGGACTGATTCCTTACAAAGACTATGCGAGAAGGTTGTTACCATTCTTCAACAGAATCGAGTTTCATCACATCCCCCGTGAAGAGAATCACATGGCTGATGCATTAGCCACTCTCTCTTCCATGATTAGTGTAGGTCAATGGAACTACTTACCTAAGATCGACATAATGCGCCTAGAAAGGCCCGCTTACATCTTCGTGATCGAAGCAGTCATAGACGACAAACCTTGGTATTACGATATCTAACGCTTCCTTCAGAAACAGGAGAAGATTAGCTGGAAACTTCTTCCTGAGCGGCGATACACTCTATAAGAGAAACTTTGACATGGTCTTGCTCCGATGCGTAGACAGACCAGAAGCAGACATGCTAATAAAAGAAATTCACGAAGGATCCTTTGGCACTCATGCCAACGGACACACAATGGCAAGAAAAATTCTAAGAGCAGGGTACTATTGGTTGACAAGGAAATCTGATTGCCATAAGTACATGAGGAGGTGTCACAAGTGTCAGATATACTCAGACAAAATCCATGTACCGCCAACGCATCTCAAAGTTCTCTCTTCCCCATGGCCCTTTTCCATATGGGGAATCGACATGATTGGCATGATTGAACCTAAGGCTTCAAACGGACATCGGTTCATCCTGGTAGCCATTGATTACTTCACTAAGTGGGTCGAAGCAGTGTCATACGCCAATGTAACCCGACAAGTGGTGGTCCGATTTATCAAGAACAATCTCATCTGGCGTTATGGTGTTCTGAGCCAGATCATTACTGATAATGGATCTAACTTGAACAATAAGATGATGAAAGAGTTGTACGTAGAGTTAAAGATCGAACACCATAACTCATCTCCCTACCGACCCAAGATGAATGGGGCGGTAGAAGCGGCTAACAAGAACATCAAGAAGATCGTTCAAAAGATGGTTGTAACCTACAAAGACTGGCACGAAATGCTGCCCTTTGCTCTCCACGGTTATTGCACATTTGTCCGCACTTCAACAGGGGCAACCCCTTTCTCTCTAGTATATGGCATGGAGGCAGTGCTTCCCATGGAAGTAGAGATCCCATCAATCTGGGTATTGATGGAAGCTAAGCTTACAGAAGCTGAATGGTGTCAAAGTCGACACGACGAACTAAATCTGATCGAAGAAAAGCGAATGATGACACTATGCCACGGTTAGTTGTATCAGCAAAGAATGAAGAAGGCGTTCGACAAAAAGGTCTGACCCCGTGTCTTCCGAAAAGGGGACCTTGTGCTCAAGAAGATACAATCATTTCTCACTGATTCTCGGGGCAAATGGACTCCGACTTATGACGGCCCCTATGTGGTCAAGAAAGCTTTCTCAGGCGGCGCCTTGAGACTTCCGACCATGGACGGAGAGGAATTCGCCTACCCCACGAATGTTGATGTAGTCAAGAAATACTTTGCCTAAAAAAAGGAAAAAAACGTCTCGGTGGATTGAAAACCCGAAAGGGCGGTCCAGGAAAAAATTAGAGACATAATAAAAAATCATCCCGGTGGATTGGAAATCTTAAAGTACAATCCAGACAAAAGTTAGGGATATTGGAAAGTAACTATGTCCAACAGAGGCGAGTCCCTCAGCAACAGTTACGCCGTCCATCAGAAAAACTCCAGTCAAGGTCATCTTCGACGGAAGCTCAGGATGTCCCGAATTCAAAGTTCGTAGAAGGATAGTGGTCGTTATGTTTCAACGTAGCCCTTTTCCCTGTAAATTACCATTTTCTAACTTTGTACATACTCTTTGGAATCACGCGCTTGGCTGATTTCCATCCTATCAATAAAATTTGAGCCCTTGTTCTTTTGTTTGCAATTCTCATTTGTTTTAGCTTTACAGAATGATGTTTTAACATGATCAACGATTCTTGAAATAAAACAAAAATGAATTTACTTGTAAAACTTTTTCTGCTTTTAAAATAAAGATGGCTATTCTTTTGACTGTTGAACATCGAAAGAACATTGATCGCTTCTCCAGAAGTAATCGAACCTCAAAGTGAAGAATCAAAGTACTCCTTCTAATCCAGTGCACCTGAATGAAGGATCGGCTGTGTCAGATGCGAATATTCCGTCTGACATCCCCGGCAGAGTTCTTACCTCCTAAGCCCGACCAACAGTATTCCCCGCAGGTATTATCTCTCCTAAGCAAGGTAGAATTGCTATCTTAAACCAGTGATACTTCTCATCTCCCATTGTGGCCGAGTATCCAGTCGTGTTCATCTTTTAGTCTGTATGTCGCGTCAGTTTTGTCAGCATAAACATACATACATCATGCATTATTAATTTACATGCATATTCATATCACTTCACTATCTCTCTAGTCGGTTTTATCCCCTAGTGATAAAAGTCATCTCAATCGAGTTTTCAGTTCTTTCCTTGTCGGGAAATGTTGCGTCTGAGCAATCTCTCTACTCCAGTTTATTTCTGGATTAGAATTGGTCCTTGACCACTTTGATAACTTGAACCGTTGAAAGGCAAGAAAACCTTCAACAAACATCACTCTTCATCATCGAAGATGATGTCTTCGCTTTCCCGGATTAAGGAAAATCCCAGAGAAAGCCTCTCAATCGAAGATTCTCAGCAGCACATTGGTTCGTCTCTCTAGACAGTCAATGTTAACAAAGTCATCTATATCAAAATTGGATCACATCATATGGAATTTCTCTGAGGGGATCTCCGAGAAAAGTATGATGTAATACCCCAAGTGAAAGCAGTCTCTCAAGAGACTCGTTTTCCCCTAGTAGAGTCGACAAATGGCGTTTCTAACGAAAAATTTTGTGTACCTCTACAACTCAGACGAATGGGTTCCCCAGCAAGTCTGACATCAAAACTTTTTCCACTCAAATGGCATCTTCCCAGGAAAATTCGGCGAGAAGTTTGAGGAAAACCGCTACAAACAGCGTTCCTTGTCAAGAAAGTTTATTGACAAAAGAAACTTAGACCAATTCCTTGGTAGGAAACCAGGATCGAGGGGAAGTTTACATCAGAAACTTAGACCAGTTCCTTGGTAGGAAACCAGGATCGAGGGGAAGTTTACAAAAGAAACTTAGACCAGTTCCTTGGTAGGAAACCCGGATCGAGGGGAAGTTTACATCAGAAACTTAGACCAGTTCCTTGGTAGGAAACCAGGATCGAGGGGAAGTTGACGTCAGAAACTGAGACCAGATCCTTGGCTGAAGACCAGGGTCGAGGGGAAGTTTTTACCTTTTCTAAGCTTCATTGCTTAGAAAAATAAGATGAATGCGTAAGCTACCATTCATAACCACCATCAAAATTTTGGGTATTCCAATATTTAATCCTCTTGCACCCCGAATGCCCGAACACCTTCGCCATTCACGCCTTCGGGTCCAAGAAGATTAAATAGGGGCATCTGTCATACCCCAAATTTTGACCACTAAGATTTCCCATCATTGTGCAAATCATCATCACAATATGGGTGAATCATTATGCCTCATTAGTCTCCCCAAGGGTGGGTGAGCATCCACTACAATCAAGATTAGGGTTTTAAGCCCTCTCAGAACTCTTAGACAAAGGATCAATCAAGGAATGGCATGATCTTCAACTTTTCTAACCCCTCAAACATCCACAATGGATCAAGAGGACTCCCACTTCAAGGATTAAGCACAAGGCTGCTCCCTTCTAGGTGGATTAAGCCTCAAGATCGCCAGTGTCGCCTAATTAGGGTTTTGGTCGACCAGGGCCTCCAGATGGAAATTTTCCTCTGGGCATGAGCCAATGCCTCAAAGCATAACCTATGATGCCCCAAGGGACATCATGAACCCAATCATCAAGTCAATTTAAGCCTTAGGGGGTGCATTCATCAAAAATCAGGAATTAGGGTTTCTTGACCTAATTCACCCCTAAGTTGACTTTTGGGACAAATCACGAGCCAAGACCTCAATACATGGGTTGAGGGTCTCTAACACACCACATTGATCCATTTGTAACAATGGATTGATCTAAGAAGCCTGAGCAACAAGTTTCAATTTCATCTTAACCACAGTTAGGGTTTCGCGGGAAAAGTCAACTGTAGCTTTGACTTTTGACCAGGACATGCTTCCAAACCCTAGGACATGATTCAATACACCCTATAACACCTATGAAATCAATCCATCAAGTTTGATTTAGGTCAAGGACTTGATTTCATAGAGGATCGCACAGTTTGGAATTCATCTGACAAAAAGTCAACTGTGCACAAAAGTCAACTTTGACCTTTTAAGATTTTTCACAAATATGGTTCTTTGACCCTAAAATGATGTTAATGTGTGATTGGAATCATCATTCATCAAGAAAAATCAAGAAAAGTTGGATAACTTGTAAAAGGGGTAACCATAAAAACTTAGAAATTTTTCTAAGTTATGGAATAAAGTGGCAAGGGTACCAACTTTGGAGGATCATAACTCCTAAACCACAAGGTCATTTTTTCCCATCCAAAGCTGGATTTGTAGCTCTCATGACCCTCTAAAAAAGCTTCAAACTGAACTCATTCCAATTCCTCATGGATTTTAAGTTATAGAATGATCAAAATCAAGAAAAGTGAAAATGTCACTTTTTTCCAACACTTAGTGAAATTTTCACTAAGTCAGAATCTACCTTACTTTTTTCCAAATGTAGGGGCGTTTTTCACTTGGATCCAAAAGGTATCAAAACCAAATATGATCAAACAGTTGTTGTATCATATGAGGGCTTTCCAAAATGGCCAAGAACTCCATCAAATTCCACTTTAGCCATGAGATATGACAATGGCAATATGCCTTGCTGAGAACCGTCAAGGCAAGGCAGATTTGTGCATTTTGCTCGATTTGCCCAAATTTTACAAATGACAAGCAACTCTATCCATCTGAACACCTCAAGGGGGGACCAAGGAGGAACCAACTCTGATCCTAAGCCTCCCAAGTCTTTGGAACAAGAAGTAGCATGCCAAACCTAGAAATCCCTAAAGGAGGGGCAAGACTCCAATTTTGGATTGAAGCATTTAATGGATGCACCAAGGTGGCATGGACTGAGCTATTCCCAACTGAATTCAGTCAAGACTTATCCAAGACCAAGGGAACCAACAGCCTGTGCCCTAACCTCTAGTCAATGGCTAGAGGAGACTTGGATTCTCATTGCTCAACATTGGACAAACCTATACAGCAGTTGCCATTCACTATTCCTTGCAAAACAAACTTGCTCTACTATAAATAGAGCTCATTTGTGATCAATTTGAGTACACTTAAGCCATCAAACAGATGTTTTCCTCAAAATCTCCTTCTCACTTCCAATTTTGCCTTCCAAAGCAAGTCACTATCGGGTTTTGAGTTTGAGTGCAATTCCAATCAAACCAATCACATACACACCTCACATATATCATATAGAAGTGATCCAAACACTCACATAACAACTGGAACACCAGAATCACAAAATCACTAGCCAATTGCTCAAGTTCTTGACAGATTTACAGTTTAGGTACCATCTCAAGTTCCAGATCATTTCAATCCACTCCAAGCATCCAGACACACTCCATAACACCTAAGGAAGCTGTGCAAATCATTGGAACCAAGCTGTAACACCTCTAACATAAAACACGATCACCAGCTGCAAGAGGTAAGCATGAGCTCTTCTAACTCTATGATCCATGCATTTTTTACTGCACAATAATTTGGCCATATGTTCATAATCATGCATAGAGTGTTTTCCCTCAATCAATTGCTTTGTTTGGATCGTGTGTGGAATTTCTGAACCTTCATACAGAATTTAGGGTTCTTGAGGTTTCTCTTTGATTTCTTATTCCATGTTTAAAATCAATGAAATTAAAGACCATAGACATGATCGTGAGGTTGAACCGAGTAGATTGATATGTAGATTGCATGATATAATCAAGTATTTAATGAGATTGGATAGAAAACGCAAATCTGCAGAAACAGAGGAAGGGCACGTCTTCTTGCCATGTTCATGGCGCCCTTTTTCAAATATTTGAATATTTGAATTTTGTGATTTTATTTAATTGATTCAAAAATTAATTTCTCTCTGAGTTTTAATGATTTTGAGTTGATTCTTTTTTTAATTCACAAAAATGTTAAAATATTTTATTTTACCAAAAAATCCCAAAAATATTATTTATTTCATATAATTGATATTTTTGCAAAGAATTAATATTTTAATTGTTTTTGACATTTAAAATATTTTTTCCTTCTTGATTTTGCAAATTTTAATGATTTCTAATCATTTCGTAGGTCAAAACTTGATTTTTGAAACATTAATCCAAGATCACAATTTGTTTTCCACATGTTAAACAATTTTGATCATTTTAATTGAATTTTATATTCAATTAAAATACATTTGAAAATAAATTAGGATCTTTGATTAATTCAACCCTCATCAAACTTTTTCAAACACTTTGGGCCTCTAATAGAGTGTAAGACCCAATCCTTTGTAAATACAAACCCTTTTGGGCCTCAAATGTTGTATAAGTCCTGTTGTATTTCAAAAGTTCGGCGCGATCGTCGCCTGTTCAAAACGAAACCTTCTGGGCCTACCCTCGTGTTATAAGCCCCATTTCTTTTCTTCAAAACCTTTGGGCCTATAATAGAGTGTAAGACCCAATCCCCTTTTAACCAAAACCTTTTTGGGCCTCAGATATTGTATAAGTCCCTCTGTGTTAAAAGAAAATTTCGGCGCGATCGCCTGTTCAAAATTACCTGGGCCTCTCATTGAGCTGTAAGCCCCACCACTTGTATAAAAATAAACTTTTGGGCCTCTTGAGAGAGTGTAACACCCATCCCTTTGTACAGAAAACCTTTTGGGCCTCAGTCACTTGTATAAGTCCCTGTACAAATTCAAAACAACAGTGCAATCACTGATAAAACCTTGGGCCTCTCCTTGAGTTGTAAACCCCAACAATCTTTTTCAAAGCACTTTCTTCTTTGATTTTGAATATAATATTGTTATCAAAGTTTTCTTTGTTGAACAACTAACAAAACAGCATGGAAGCTCTACAACCGAGTAAGTGTTTACCCGCTTTCTTTATCCGCTTTCATATATATATATAACTGTATTGTGGGGCTGCTCACTGTAAGTCTTCTTTCACATCCTTTTATATACACGTCATATATCAACTGTATATATACTAGTATAGTTATTTAGAGTTCTCCTCGGCAATTAGGTCTAGAACTAAGTAAAGCCATGTTGGTCACTCTTTAAAACCGTCAAAACTAAATCCCCATAGGATTTCCAGATACAGTCTTGCCTCCTCATGGGCTTATACAATATGGAACAAAGAGAAAGGCAATATTCTTCATAAACCTTTTCTCAGATTGTCACCCCTAGAAATTGTCAAAGAAATTCTACTCCCCGGAGTTGATCTATTCTCGGTGAATAGCATCTCTTGAATTTCTTCAAATCTCAGAACTGCTCACTAGATTATCTATTCTCGGTGAAAAGCATCTCTTGACCTTTCTTTGGTTTGGTCCCACAGGCTTCTTAAAAGCATCCCCGCCTCCTCTTGGGAGTTGTACAAGGACCCTTCGGCTTCTTAGAAGTTCTCATGCCTTCTCTTGGGCTTAGTACAAGGACCCTGAAGACCTCTTACAGGTATAGGACAGAACTTAGTCATCCTTCATTAGAGTTGTCTTTCTAAAAGGAGTCAAAACCTTCAGACTAATTTTAGGTTTGATACTCATCCCTAAAAGAGTCGGCCTCCTCTTGGGCATCATACAAAAGATAAAACTTTTCCCATAGACTTGGATAGTCTAAACCCTCTTGTGTCTCAAAGACATTCTCAAGTGCCTTATAAAGTATAGGAGAAACCCCGGATTCTGGATTAATCTCCATCCGAGTTAAAAACTTGTGGGTTCTAAAACCCCGTCTCTCTCCCAAAAATCCCCCAACCAGGGTCAAGTCATCATAACACTATCAGAACCTCAAGTTTTCTGATCTATCAACTCTTCTGCATTCCCCTGCAAGATTTGATTCCCCATTTAGACGTGCCTCGGGATCTCAAGAATCCCCTGCATAAGTTAGCCTCCTCTTAGGCTTCGTATAAGGACCCTTTCCTCAGCAAAGTCAGCCTCCTCTTGGGCTTTGTACAAATGATTCTCCCCAGCGGAGCTAACCTTTTCACACTCTCTTGTTGAGTCAAATAAACCCCTTTAGCCTCCATCTCGGGCTTCGTCTGAGATATAAAAATACTCTCTTGTTGAGTATAAAAGACTCTCTTGTTGAGTCAACCAACTTTTAGCCTCCATCTCGGGCTTCGTACGAGATACAAAAAACACTCTATTGTTGAGTATAAAAGATCCTCTTGTTGGGTCACAAACCTTTTAGCCTCTATCTCGGGCTTCGTATGAGACAGATAAAAAATACCCTCTGGTTGGGTCAATAGCCTCCTTTTAGGCTTTGTATAAGAAAACCCCGTTTGAGTCAATCAACCTTTTAGCATCAAAGATGCGCCTCGCCGCAGCATACAAACATCAATAACTCCTCTTTAGAGATGACAAATTCTCTCTCAAGCCAAAAACCCTTTAGCTTCACATCTTGGGCTTTGAACAAGATACAAATAGACCCTTCAACTTCACATCTTGGGCTTCGAACAAGATACATATACTCCCTTTAGCTTCAGGTCTTGGGCTTTGAACAAGACACCAAAACAACTTTTTCCTCCCATAGAATAGGAGGAACTATGATTGCTCTGATTTCCCTGTTTCGGGAATACGTAGGCATAAGATAGTGCTTCGCAACCACGCAAAAATTCACGCTGCAAAACCCAAGGCTTCAAACGGACATCGGTTCATCCTGGTAGCCATTGATTACTTCACCAAGTGGGTCGAAGCAGCGTCATACGCCAATGTGACCCGACAAGTGGTAATCTGATTTATCAAAAACAATCTCATCTGCCGTTATGGTATTCCGAGCCAGATCATTACTGATGATGGATCTAACTTGAACAATAAGATGATGAAGGAGTTGTGCGCTGAGTTCAAGATTGAACACCATAACTCATCTCCCTACCGACCTAAGATGAACGGAGCGGTAGAAGCGGCTAACAAGAACATCAAGAAGATCGTTCAAAAGATGGTTGTAACTTACAAAGACTGGCACGAGATGCTACCCTTTGCTCTTCACGGTTATCGCACATCTGTCCGCACTTCAACAGGGGCAACCCCTTTCTCTCTAGTATATGGCATTGAAGCAGTGCTTCCCATAGAAGTAGAGATCCCATCAATCCGGGTATTGATGGAGGCTAAGCTAACAGAAGCCAAATGGTGTCAAAATAGACACGATGAACTGAATCTGATCGAAGAAAAGCGAATAGCGGCACTATGCCATGGTCAATTTTATCAGCAAAGAATGAAGAAGGCGTTCGACAAAAAGGTCTGATCTCGTGTCTTCAGGAAAGGAGACCTTGTGCTCAAGAAGATACAATCATTTCTTACTGATTCCCGGGGCAAATGGACTCTGAATTATGATGGCCCCTATGTGGTCAAGAAAGCTTTCTCAGGCGGTGCCTTGAGACTCGCAACCATGGACGGAGAGGAATTTTCCTACCCCACAAATATTGACGTAGTCAAGAAATACTTCGCCTAAATAAAAAGAAACGTCTCGGAGGATTGAAAACCCGAAAGGGAGGTCTAGGCAAAAATTAGAGACATAATAAAAAAAAAATCATCCCGGTGGATTGGAAATCTCAAAGTACGATCCAGGCAAAATTTAGGGATTCATGGCAAGTAACTACGTCTGATCAGTTCAACTCCTCAGCAGCAGTTACACCATCCGTCAGGAAAACTCCAGTCAAGGTCATCTTCGACGAAAGATCAGGATATCCAGAATTCAAAGTTGGTAGAAGGATAGCGGTCGTTATGTTTAAATGTAGTCCTTTTCCCATAAAATTACCATTTTCTAACTTTGTAAATACTCTATGGAATCACGCGCTTGGCTGATTTCCATCCTATCAATAAAATTTGAGCCCTCGCGCTTTTGTTTGCAATTCTCATTTGTTTTAGCTTTACAGAACGATGTTTTTAATATGATCAAATGATTCTTGAAATAAAACAAAAATGAATTTACTTGTCAAACTTTTTCTGCTTTTAAAATAAAGATGGCAATTTCTTTTAACTGTTGAAAATCGAAAGAACATTGATTGCTTCTCCAGAAGTAATCGAACCTCAAAGTGCAGAATTAAAGTACTCCTTCTCAAACCAGTACGCCCGAATGAAGGATCAGCTGTGTCAGATGCGAATATTCTGTCTGACACCCCCGGCAGAGTTCTTACCTCCTAAGCCAGACCAACGTTGTTCCCCCCACAGGAACTTCTTCTCCTAAGCAAGGCAGGATTACCATCTTGAACCAGTGATATTTTTCATCCCCTGCAGTGGCCGAGTATCCAATCATGTTCATGTATCCATTAGTCTGTATGTCGCGCCAGTTTTGTCAGCATAAACATACATACATCATGCATTATTTGATTCACATTCATATTCATATTGCATCACTATCACTCTGGTTGGTCTTATCCCCTAGTGATAAAAGTCCTCTCAATCGAGTTGCAGTTCGTTCCTCGTCAGGAAGTGAATCATCTAAGTAATCTCTCTCCAAGTTTATCTCCGGATTAGAGACGGTCCTCGACCACTTTGATAATTTGAACCTCTGAAAAGGCAAGAAAACCTTCAACAAACATCACTCTTCGCCATTGAAGATGATGTCTTTGCTTTCCCAGATTAAGGAAAATCCCCAGAGAAAGCCTCGCAACTAAAGACTCTCAGCAGCACATTGGTTCTTCTCTCCAGAAAGTCAATGTTAATGAATTCATCGGCACCTCAAAATTGGGGTACATCGTATGGCATTTCTCCAAGAAGATCTCAGAGAAAAGTATGATGTAGTATCCCCAAGTGGAAAGAAGTCTCTCCAGAGACTCATTTTCCCCAGTAGAATTGACAAATGGCGTCTCCAAACAGAGAAGTTTGTATACCTCTACAGCTCAGACGAATGGGTTTTTCCCAGCAAGTCTGACATCAAAAATTTTTCCATCAAATGGCATCTCCCCAGGAAAATTCAGCGAGAAGTTTGAAGGAAAACCGCCACGAACAGCGTCCCTTGTCAAAAGAGTTTATTGACAAAAGAAACTAAGACCAGTTCCTTGGTAGGAAACCAGGATCGAGGGGAAGTTTGCAAAAGAAACTAAGACCAGTTCCTTGGTAGGAAACCAGGATCGAGGGGAAGTTTATATCAAAAACTGAGACCAGTTCCTTGGTAGGAAACCAGGATCGAGGGGAAGTTTAAATCAGAAACTAAGACCAGTTCCTTGTTAAGAAACCGGGATCAAGGGGAAGTTTAAATCAGAAACTAAGACCAGTTACTTGGTAGGAAACCAGGATCGAGGGGAAGTTTATTTCAAAAGAAAATTGAGACCAGTTCCTTGGATGAAGACCAGGATCGAGGGGAAGTTTTCTACCTTTTCTAAGCATCATTGCTTAGCTAAAGAAGATGGATGAGCAAACTACCGTTCACAGCTAACCATCAAAATTTCGGGTATTCTGATATTTAATCCTCTTGCACCCCGAATGCCCGAATACCTTCGTCATTCACACCTTCGGGTCCAAGAAGATTAAATAGGGGCATCTGTCATACCCCAAATTTTGACCACCAAGATTCCCATCATTGTGAACACCATCATCACAATATGGATGATCTTTCATACTCATTAGTCTCCCCAAATATGGGTGAGCATTCACTACAATCAATAATTAAGGTTTCAAGCCCTCTCGGGGCCTTTAGACAAAGGATCAATCAAGAAAGGACATGATCTTCAACTTGTCTAAACCTCTCAAACATCCACCAAGGATCAAGAGGAATCCTACATCAAGAATCAAGCACAAAGCTGCAGCATTCCAAATGAATCAAGTCTCAAGATCGCCAGTGTCACCAAATTAGGGTTTTGGGGGACCAGGGCCTCCAGATGGAAATTTTCCTCTGGGCATGAGCCAATGCTTCAAAGCATAACCCAAGATACTCAAAGGGACCTCATGGAGCCAATCATCAAGTCAATTTAGCCTCAGGGGATGCATTCATCAAAAATCAGGAATTAGGGTTTCTTGACCTAATTCACCCCTAAGTTGACTTTTGGGACAAAACATGAGCCAAGACCTCAAGACATAATTTGAGGGTCTCTCATATACCACATTAATCCATTTGCAACAATGGAGTAACCCAAGAAGCTTGATCAACAAGTTTTAGTTTCATCTGGACCACAGTTAGGGTTTTGAGGAAAAAGTCAACTGTACCTTTGACTTTTGATCAGAACATGCTCCCAAACCTTGGGACATAAGTCAACACACCCTATAACACCTATGGAATCCATCTATCAAGTTTGATTTAGGTCAAGGACTTGATTTCGTAGAGAATTGCACAGTTTGGAATTCATTTGACAAAAAGTCAACTGTGCTAAAAAGTCAAAGTTTGACTTTTTGATTTTTTCATCAATTATGGTCCCTTAACCCTAAAATGATGTTAATGTGTGATTGGAATCATCATTCGTCAAGAAAAATCAAGAAAAATGGGATAAATTGTAAAAGGGGTAACCATAAATAACTTAGAAATTTTCTAAGTTATGGAACAAAGTGGCTAGGGTACCAACTTTGTAGGACCATATCTCCTAAACCACAAGGCCATTTTTCCCCATTCAAAGCTGGATTTGTAGCTCTCATGGAAGCTTCAACTACACCTCATTCTAATTCATCATGGATTTTGAGTTATGGTTGGGTCAAAATGGCTGAAAACATGAAATGTCACTTTTTCCAACACTTAGTGAAATTTTCACTAAGTCAGAATCTGTCTCACTTTTTCCAAAATGTAAGGGCATTTTTCACTTGGATCCCAAAAATATCAAAACAAACTATGATCACACATATGTTGTATCATATGAGCTAAGAGTTATGACAATGGCAACATGCCTTACTGCAACTGTCATAACAAGGCAGATTTGTGCAAATGACAAACAAGTTTATCCATATGAACACCTCAAGGGGAGACCAAGGAGGGACAAACACTGATCCATCAGCCTCCCAAGTCCTTGGAACCAAAAGTAGCATGCCAAACCTAGAAATGCCTAAAAGTGGGACAAGACTCCAATTTTGTTTTGGGGCATTTAATGGATACACCAAGGCGGCATGGACTGAGCCTTTTCCAACTGAATTCAGTCAAGGATGATCCAACAACTAGAGAACCACAGCTCTGTGCTTTAACCTCTAGTCAATGGCTAGAGGAGACTTGGATTCTCATTGATCAACATTTTCCAAACCTCTGCAGCAGTTGCCATTCACTATTGCAGCAAAAACAAACTTGACACGCTATAAATAGAGCTCAATTGTGATCAGTTTGAGTACACCAAAGCCATCAAATAGATGCTTTCCTCAAAATCACTTTCTCTAGGCAAAAATACCTTCTTTAGTAAGGTAACTCTGAGTTTTTGAGTTAGAGAGCATTTCCATCAAAGCTCATAATCCAAACACATCCAATATGTCATATCTAGGCTGTCCAAACTCTCACAAGTGACCCGTAACACCAAAATCTCAAAGTCACCTCTCAAAACCTCAAAATAGGACTTTTGTGCATTTTTCAAGCCATGTCTTGATTTAGCCACTTTCAAAACCAGATAAAACCTCAAACACACTCCAAATATCATCCTTGAACTATCCCAAATGGTTCCCTACATCTGGAACACCATTTGAGGGAGTTGTCATTTTGGCCACTTTTGCCCCTTTTGCAAGAAAGAGCTCAAACTTGCTCCAGAGGTTTCCAACTGATTCCAACCATCCTAAAAGCTTTTAAGGGATCATTTGAGGGTGTCCAAAGCATCAAAACATTTTTGGAACAAAGCACTTGGTAGATAGCCCAAAAAACTCCAAAAGAGGTAAACATCACAACTTGAACTCTCTGAAATATGCCTTGTTTTGAAGTCCACTGATCATGCATCTCTTATACATGTTATATGTGTTGTGTTTGCACCAATTTATCATGTAATTCATACCCGTACCAAGAGGTAGCACAGAAAATGCAAAACATGGCCTATTTCAAAACCACTATCGGGTTTTTAGGAGGATTTACTTTCTGAAAAATCTACCACCGCCATTGGATTCCTTGTGAAATTCTAGGCCAGATGCATATAAATTTTGTCCCAATCCATGGAGAAATGAGAAAGTTATGGCCTTCACGTTTCTAACCAAAATCTTGCCTTGCCTTGCCTTGCCTTGGGCCAAGCCAAAAACAAGGCAAGCCTTGTATCACCACCCCAGTGGATGGAGGCGCGAACTGCACACAAGAGGTCTGGGGTTCGAATCCCCCTCGCCCCAGACCCCTTTTTAATGCTTTTTCCACTTTTTATTTTTTTTCATATTATTTTTAATGATTTGAAAAATTAATAACTCCCTCAATTTTAATTATTCTTGATTGGTTCTTTTTGCAAAAAATCACAAAAATGTTGAAATATTTTATTCCAGAAAAAAATCAAGTTTATATTATTTATTTAATATAGTTGGTATTTTTGTGAATAAATTCACTTTTAATTGTTTTTAAACATTTTAAAAATGAATTCTCATGTTGAAAATCAAAACTAAATGAATTTTAATTCATCTTGTGATTAAAACATCATTTTTCAAATCTCAACCAAAAATCACAAGTGGTTTATTCAAACTTATTTGGTATTTTATCATTTTTTATTGGTTTTCTTTGAGAATTTACTTTTAAAATGATGAAATTAGGGTTTCTTTGATTTTCACCCAAACAAATCTTTTTCAAACACTTTTGGGCCTCTAGTAGAGTGTAAGACCCAACCCTTTTTGAAAACCAAAATGATTTGGGCCTCAGTGTATTGTATAAGTCCTGATACCATCAAAAAGTTCGGCGCGATCGTCGCCTTTTTAACAAAAACCCATGGGCCTCTCCTTGAGTTGTAAGTCCCATCTCTTCTACAAAAATAACACTTTTGGGCCTCTAGTAGAGTGTAAGACCCAAACCCCTTTTAACCAAATCTATTTGGGCCTCAGATATTGTATAAGTCCCTCTGGGTTAAAAGAATAATCTCGGCGCAATCGCCAGTTCAAAAATCAAATCATCTGGGCCTACCCTCGTGTTATAAGCCCCATTCCTCTTCTTTAAAACATTTTGGGCCTCTTAAGAGAGTGTAAGACCCATCCCTTTGTACAGAAAACCTTTTTGGGCCTCAGTCACTTGTATAAGTCCCTGTACAAATTCAAAACAACAGTGCAATCACTGATAAAACCTTGGGCCTCTCCTCAAGCTGTAAGCCCCAACAATCTTTTCAAAACACTTTCTCCTTTGATTTTGAATCCAAATATATGTTGTTATCAAACTTTCTTTGTTGAACAACTAACAAAACAACATGGAAGCTCTACAACGGGTAAGGGTTTATCCGTTTTCCTTTACCGCTGTCATATGTATATAACTGTATTGTGGGGCTGTTTCACTGCAAGTCTTCTTTCACATCCTTTTATATACTTGTCATATATCCACCGTGTAATACTAGTATAGTTATTTAGAGTTTTCCCCGGCAACTACGTCTAGCACTAGGTAAAGCCTCGTTGGTCATTCTTGAATACAAACAAAACTAGATCCCCATAGGATTACCGGACACAGTCTTCCCTCCTCTTGGGGTTAAAAAATATGGAACAAAGAGAAAAGCAGTATTCTCGGTGAACCTTTTCTTAGACTGTCACCTTTATAAATTGTCAAAGAAACTCTAACTCCCCAGAGATGATCTTTTCTCCGTGAATGGCATCTCTTGAGTTTCTTCCAAATCCTCGAACTTTCCTAGTATGATCTATTTTCTATGAATAGCATGACTTGAACTTCTCATGGTTTGGGGACCCACAGGCTTCCTAAAAGCATCCCCGCCTCCTCTTGGGCGTTATACAAGGACCCTTCGGCTTCTTAGAAGTTCTCATGCCTTCTCTTGGGCTTAATACAAGGACCCTGACGACCTCTTAAAGGTATAGAACAGAACTTAGTCTTCCTTTGATAGAGCAGTCTTTACAGCATTAAAACTCCAGCCATTCTAGGGTTGGTACCCTTCCCCTAATACCCGTGCCTCATCTTAGGCATAGTACAAAAGATAAAACTCTAAACTTGGACAGTCTAAACCTCTTGAGTCTCAAAGACATTCTCAAGTTCCTCCGAAACATAAGCAGAAGCTCAGTCTCTCTCATGAGAGTTCCCCACACTTGGATCTACCTAGGAATTTCAGTGACCTTCGGCAGAAAGACAACCTCCTCTTGGGCTTTGTACAAATGATCCTCCCTAGCGGAGCTAACCTTTTGAGACTCTCTTGTTGAGTCCAACCCCTTTAGCCTCAATCTCGGGATTCGTACGAGATAGAAACACTCTCTTGTCTAGTATAAAAGACCCTCTTGTTGGGTCAATCTCCTTTTAGCCTCCGTCTTGGGCTTTGTACAAGACACACATAAACACTCTCTTGTTAAGTATAAAAGACCCTCTTGTTGGGTTCATCTCCCTTTTAGCCTCCGTCTTGGGCTTCGTACAAGACACATAAAAACTCTCTTGTTGAGTATAAAAGACCCTCTTGTTGGGTCAATCCCCTTTTAGCCTCCGTCTTGGGCTTTGTACAAGACACATATAAAACACTCTCTTGTTAAGTATAAAAGACCTCCTTGTTGGGTCAATCCCCTTTTAGCCTCCGTCTTGGGCTTTGTACAAGACACATATAAAACACTCTCTTGTTGAGTATAAAAGACCCCCTTGTTGGGTCAATCTCCTTTTAGCCTCCGTCTTGGGCTTCGTACAAGACAGATAAAATTCTCTTGTTGAGTCAAACCCCTTTTTTCGCCTCCGTCTCGGGCTTTGTACAAGACACATAAAAAATCCTCTCTTGTTGAGTGAACCCTTTTTAGCCTCAATCTTGGGCTTTGTACAAGATAGAAAGAACATTTTCCCCGGAAAAGTCAAACTTTTAGCCTCCTCTTAGGCTTTGTATAAGGAAATCCCCGGTTGAATCAATCAACCTTTTAGCATCAAATCATGCTTTGATCACAACATACAAACATCAACAATTCCTCTTTAGAGATGACAAATTCCATCTCAATCAGGACCTTTAGCTTTATATCTTGGGCTTTGAACAAGATACAAACCACCTTTAGCTTCACGTCTTGGGCTTTGAACAAGACACCAAAACATCTCTTTCCTCCCATAGAATAGGAGGAACTACGATCGCTCTGATTTCCCTGTTTAGCCAAATGGGAATACGTAGGCATAAGATTGGAAAAAATCTTAGCGAGCGTAATAAATAAACACTACCAATCCAGTCCCTTCATATATCAACCAAGGAAAATCCAGTCTAGTATCCTAACCAAAAGCCTCCTATACAGTAAAGACACTTTCATTCTTAAAAGCATAACCCTAAGAAAAACCCCAATTTTGATAGAATTTGTAAACCAACAGTTTTGACTGTTTAACCTCGGTATGCAAGCAGGGTTAATTGGAGACATCTATTTCCCTTTCTTAATCAGCTCAATAGGATAAAAAATGAATCGAACTGTAGTACCAAAGCGATAGTGATTCGAAACCACAAAAACTGTGCTACATGAGGTTTCTAATTTATAACAAGTATCCAAATCGTGTCCTCTAATACCTTTATGGAATTCACATGTTACATTTGTATCAGGATTGTACCATGCATACGACGACTGCACAGATGTGAGAGGAGTTATCAAAGCATTCTGGATTAGTAATGGGCATAGCTTACTAAGCGGCACAGGAATCCGTTCGTTGTGAACTTTGTTCCTTTTGTTCTGATTCTGCTTCTTGTTCTGTTTCCGCTTCTTGTTCCGAGTCTGACGAGTTTGAAGAGGGATGACTAATGAATGTTGATACGCCAACTTGGTATTCAAAGGCTGATGATGACATTCTGAGGGATGACCAAATGCGGGTAAACGGAGAGTATCCACACGAGTCTGCCCTAGGCTTAGGGTAACACCGAACAGATGGGGTGTGAGGACTTCCTTGGCTGAGACAAGGTAAGGGTGCCCCTCTTTCTTCACCAGAGTTAGCAAAGTCTCCATGACCCAATTCATCTGGCTTTTGAGAATCCAGATCTCCTCTTTTAAAGCTTCCTGGTTCTTCAGAATCTCATTCATTATTGTCATTGTCTTGAATATGGTGCTAGGTATCCTTCAGACATAGAAGAAGAGACCCAAGACTGAGAAATGCAAATGAGATGCGCATGGAATGCAAATGCAAGCCAAGTGGTTTCAAGGAACTCAAAGGCAAGTTGCAAACTTTTTGGAAAGCTGAAGAGTTTTGCTTTAAAAACCATGATATTTATTGATTTTTACAAAGGAAAGAACATCTGAGTTCCTTGAAACCAAAGGGCTATCATGAATGAATGGATGTATGCACAAACACACATATACAGGTACTCACAAATATGCACAAGCAAACAAGGGCCTAAGTTTGAAGATCACGAGCACGGAGAAATGGTCTACCCATCCCAACTGGTATGTACTATGGGTTTGTCATTGGTAGAACAGGGTTCTAAAAGTTCCCAGAGTCTACGTAAATCCTTTGGATATTATCGGCCTACGTGACTACTCACGCGGGTTAATAATATTCTCAAGATAAACTCATCTGAGTGTAGTATCACGTGACAACTACTTGGGACTACTCCCTCATAGCCACCGCACTACATCCTAAAAGGCCAAGTGGGGTGAAGGTAACTATGGTCCTCAGAATCACTGGCTCCCAATTGGGAAGAGTGACATCAATGCGACTGCTCACATCAGACATCAACAATCCCAAAGGGCCTCATCTGAGTGTGGTCATCATATGCCATAAATTGTTAGGACTACTCCCAACAACCGACTATTGATTACACCACGATCCTATCATATGTGCTCTCAAGTCCGGGTTATGACTTATCTCACCACTCAAAAGCACCATGCCAACCGAAGATCTCAAGCAAAACATGTATATAAGCATATATACAGATATGTGCAATCAAGCAAGCAAAACATATAACAAACACAAGCATAAACAAGGTGGGCTTAACCCTCAAATTTCATATTTTCCCCAGTGAAGTCGCCATTTCTGTTGTGGTGAGAATCAGATAACAAGCTATTGATTAACTTGCATCACATTTCTTTGAATTCACCACCGACTTTGATTTATCCAAAGGAAAGGTTCAAGATCGAGAAAACCTAAAGGGGGGAGATCTAAGGTACGGGGGTTGGTTATACTAAGGGAAGGTATTAACACCCTTAATATTTGTAGTAATCTACAGGAACCTCTTGTTTGTTCGTGTTTATGTTATGTTTGCTTGCTAAGGAAATTTGTTAAGGATAAAGGTAAAAACCTAAGGGTATGTACACTAAGTTTGCTCGCCAAGACGTCGCATCTTGTGCCTACGTATCTGACTAAAGAATCAGAGCAACCGTAGTTCACCTGGTTAAGGGTTTTGGAGGAACCATTGGCTGTGGCCAAAGTTCCAAAGGGAACGAGTATGAAACTCGTATAGAGTCGAGGAACTCTCTAAGTCTACGTTATAAAGGGAAGTGAGTACTCATGATGATGAGAATCACATAGAGTTTAAGAACTCTATCCTAGTTCTAAGTTGTGATGTAAATGGCTCTCATGAGGCCAAGGGAAAAGAGAGTACTATGAGGATGATCCTTAGGAGGATTGGAAATGGCTCTTAGGAAGCCGAGGGGTAATGAGCTATCTATGACAATGAATTCAATAGAGAGACTTCCCTTTGGAATAACGGGGACAAATTTACAGGAGTCGAAATAACATATATGATTTCAAAAAAAAAACTCGAAAATAGTAAGCATTAACCAATCAATATTTCATAGATAAACATGACATTTTTCAATTTTATACCAGAGGCATGGTAATTGATAAAGTCAAGAAATAAATTTCAACAAATATTTTTTACGTTGCTGCAAAGCTTCAAAAGAAAACTTAACATTTTCCAGAATCGGTTGATGACTTTTTTCTTTACAAAACTCAGGAATTAAACACAAGGCACAAGCATATTTTATTTTTTATTGTGAAGTTCTTTTAGGAGGAAAAAAAATGACAAAATGATAATTGAAATAAAAAAAACAAAAAAGAAGAAAAAGTGAAGTGGCAGTCGCCACATAAAAATGCCACAATGTGTGGCAGGTGCCACAACATTGTGGCAAGTGCCATGAATGGGAGAGAGGGGTGGCAGGCGCCACACTCCCCTGTGGCAGGCGCCACATGAAGGTACATGGGATAGTGGCAGGCGCCACACTTTCATCCCTTGTATTTTATTTTTTTTTCTTTTAAACAACACTAAAAGATGCAAAACACCACCACATTTTTATTTCAATTTTCTAATCTTTTCATGAACATGAAAACAACAAAAAAAACACACATAATACTATATCGGTAACATTTAGTCGGATTTCAACAAAAAAAGATGAACATGTTGTGAACATTCGGTCATGATATTCCAACATGCAGCAATGAAAAATGAAAAACAAAAGATAGAGTGTTACCTAGTGGAGACGGTCCACTGCCTCGTCAATACGTTTTTAGGAAGAAACGAACAAACCTCTTTTTCCTCGAAGTACCACGGCACGGTTGGACGGTGAAAAACTCGAACCGAAAAACACTTGTAAAAAAATTTTATTAGAGTAACAGGGAGAAAAAAATGAAAGCATTCACTATTTTTCAGTGAACCTGGTGTGAAGAATTTGCTGAAGTGTGGTGCCCTATTTATAGGAAAAATGTGAAGCTTGCAGTATGGCCAAAGTTACACTTTTCAAATTCTGTGCAATTGCAAGTGGCTTGGTTGCAAAAGTCTTTGTTTTCAGAACTAGGCTCAGAAACTAGGTTGTGCTGAAGAGACGTGAGTCATGCTTTGCTGAAAAGGCTCTGTTTCATATCATGATGAATTTTATGTCCACTTGCTTGGCCTTGTTTAAAATCATTATTTTAATTGGAGCAAAAATTCTGAGAGGAAATGAAAAAAAAGGGAAAAGGAAGAGGTGACCAACGCCACATTATTTTATGGCGGGTGCCACAAAATAATGTGGCAGGTGCCACACCAAAGTGTGGTGGGCACCACGTCTAGGGAACAAGTGTGGTAGGCGCCATAGAGAATGGTGGCAGGCGCCACCTTCTCTTTCCCTTTTTTTTTTTTTTTTTTTGCTATTTCTTTTTCTTTCTATTTTCTTTTCTTTTTTTTTCTTTTTCTTTTCAAATGAAAATAAAAATAAAATTCACAAGTGCCGACTCCCCGTGTTTCCAGGTCGACCACATCAAAAATGAGACATGGCTAGGATGCTCCTTTTGTTCCAAAATCATTAGAATCGGAGGCTCGATTTCTTCGATCAAAACCTTAATTTCTTCAGGAATTCCAATGGGTGATCTTTGAGGATCTTGCTTCTTCATTCTCCTCCAAGGTCCATAGATGGCCTCTCAAGTGAAATCGTATTCCGAAACTTGGAAATCGGTCTTGATCAAAATCAAAGGCACTGGTTGACGGATGCTGATAAAACCCTAGTTTTGAGTCACGGTGAATCCTGTGGTTCAAGGCACTTGTAACAGGAACCAAACCAACTTGATTTTTGTTGAGTGAGATCTCTTAAAAGTATGTGAGCTCAAATGGTTGATGAACCTTCTAAGCCACTGCCTGATCACAACAAGGCTCTTCAATGAATCTTCAGGTTAAAACCCTAATTCCATAACTCTTGACCAGATACTCTTTTCTTGATTTCTCTTTACCCAAACTGGTGAACATTTGTGATGATTGTATGGAGCCAAAGAATGTCTTAGGAGACCTTGAATCACATGAGAGAGTCTGATTTATTGACTTTTCTTCTCTTTCCTGTGCAAATCTATCTTTCACAAAAGAAACAAACTAGCAAGATATGGTGGTTAGTTAGATGATTGATCCCTACATGTAAGTGCAAGATGTTATGACATCTAAGGAGTAAAATTTGGGGTACAACATAAAGGATACTTCAATTGTCAGAAGTTTGATCATTTCATTGCTGAATGTTTTGATCTTCAAAAGGGCGGAGCCAAGAAGGAAAACTTAAGAAGTAAATTCAAGAAAAGTCTCATGGCAACATATGATGAACTAGATGACAAAGAAGAAGATGAAGAAGCCAACCTAACCTTGGTTTCTTTAACATTCTCATATTCAGAATCAAAAACTGTCTCTGACTCAAATTCAGAAGGTACAGAAGAGGTATTTTTTGAACTCTCTAAATCTGATTTAATTACTGTGTATCAAGATCTTATGGAAAGATTCCAGTAGAAAGCCAGACATATAAAATATATAAAGAAGCAATATGGTCTTGTAAGAGATGAATTAAATTTCTCTAAAAATATGATTAAAAAACTGGAAAGAGATAATATTGCTCTTATAAAAAATATGTCTGACAAACCTCTAGATAAACATGAATTAGCTCTTCAAGAGTTTATCATATATAGGTTTGAAAGAACCAAACTTGCTTCCATGATCTATGGATTAAGTAAGAGCAAAGGAGAAGGTCTTGGTTATCATTCGAAACCTTACAATCCAAGGACTGATATCTTGATGAAACCATCAGATCCTTCTTCTTCAAGCACTGTTCAAAAGGAACTGGATGTTTACTTTATGTCTGCTGCTGAAAATGGTAAAGTTCTGAACAAATATGAACCTGTGATAAATGACTCATAAGTTCTAAAGGAATCAAAATCTCGGACTCAAAGATCAAAATTCTAAGTAAACTAGACATAAGACTCTTAAGTTAGAGGTCCAGAAGAATTTAGAACTCAAGGTTGTTGAATCAAAGGTTCCAAGAGGATCAGAAGTCAAGGTCAAGACTTATCCAAGACATGTTGTGCATAAACAAAAATTTTGGAATGAGTCTAGACCCTACTATAAGTCTAAATCTCAAAGAAAGTGGAAGCCCCATAAAACAAACCTCAAAGGACCTATAAGAGTATGGGTACCAAAGAATGATATTGTTTTTACTGTAGATATACTAAAGGGAAAAGGAAAAGTAATAGTTGTTGTCCCAGGACATTGGTTGTTTACAACTTACAATAGGAAGAAGACCTATATTCCAAATCCTAACATTACAGTTGTTGTCCCCTTTTGATTCAGGATCAAACATACAGTTATTATAAAAAATTTCTTTAATTTCTTTGAACAACTAACATTACAGCATGGAGCTCACGCACCTGTAAGTTTTAACAACTTTCATTTACTTGCTTTAATATATATATATATAACTGTATTGTGGGAAGCGGCGCATGGTTAGTCTTCTTTCATTCTTTTAAATACATGTTATATATATATTACTGTATTGTAGGGCTGGTTCACTGTAAGTCTTCTTTCATATCCTTTTACATACTTGTCATATATCAACTGTATATATACTAGTATAGTTATTTAGAGTTTTCCCCGGCAACTAGGTCTAGAACTAGGTAAAGCCCTGTTGGTCACTCTTAAATACAAACAAAATTAGACCCCCATAGGATTACCAGATATAGTCTTTCCTCCTCTTGGGGTTAAACAATATGGAATAAAGAGAAAGGCAGTATTCTTCGTGAACCTTTTCTCAGATTGTCACCCCTAGAAATTGTCAAAG